>CM055403.1:116023972-116053622 GCA_029228625.1 Pseudolycoriella hygida | reverse complement strand
ATAAATACGAAAAACTGTTTTCCTACATGGTCAAGAAACTCAATTTCGTCAATTCCACTGATCCATGTGGCCGGACCCCTCACCCGATTCCCACAAGAAATTTTTCTCAATTTTCTGACATCAAATCCTTTCATTTGACACCAACATGAGCAATTTCCGTGCTATACTTGCTGAGATATTTGCGAAAAAGCTTCACCGACCGACCGACCCTCGAAAAACCATGTTTTTCGTCACTTTCTCGACCATATCTCCGGAACCACTTGATCGATTTTACTCATCTTCGAACTTGAATCATGGGAGGCATGTACCTTTCAGGGAAAAAAAGTTTAGGCTGATCGGTTGAGCCGTTTGGGAAAAAAGTGGAGACGGACGGATGACGGATGGATATACACTGCCAAGTGCCACCTCGATCTACCCCATGTTACATTAAAATTGTTTGTAGTAAACGTATAGGACCTTCGTACTTCGTACGGGTCGAATAATCAAGGAATATGCGATTAAAAACAAAAAAGTTTAAAAACGGTCAAATGACGATTGTATTGCTGCCTATTAGTGAAAAAAACTTAAAAGTTAAAGGACAGTTATATAACCGACTTTTGAATTATTAAGAAAAGGAATGACATATCATACTTTTTTGTTAAATGACCGTCTCATAACTTTTTAGTTAACAACCCTTTTACAACTGGGCAACAACGGTTATATTACCGTTATTACAACGTTAGAATAACGTCATTATAACCAATTAGTTAAAATTTGTTGCGTTTAACCTAGGTTAATTGATGATGATATATAATTTTATTGTCTACTATTTTCTAGCTGACATGGAAAAAGAGTAGCTATGACTGCTGCCATAGCTCTCGTTAAAAAACCATGAAATCGTTATAATATTTGACTAACATTAATAACTTTAACATAGAGAAAGGATCAAAAACAAATATTACAAAAAACAGAATCAAAATCAAGTGAAATAATTAACGAGTATATAAATGAAATGAATTCAGGTCAAAATATTTAAAAAATAAATAAATAAAAATGGTTGAAAGAACATCGTCAAAATATTTTAAAGATAAATAAATAAAAATTGTTGGAAGAACATCGTCAAAAGTTGAATATAAAATTTGCCAAATCAGCATAGTCAAAAATATAAAATATAGATTGCTAAAATAGCTCGTCAAAAATGCTCCATCGCGTCTAAGAAGATGCCAAACATCCAAGTCAGAGAACATCATGTCAACTGCATTAAAAAAAACGTTAACTTTTTAGGAGCTTCAAAAATTTAAGAATAATCAATCACCGGATGAGTGCTTTCGTTTTTATGACGCAGCAGTGAAAAGAAAGCACTAAATAAACACATTATCCAACCATGCCAAATTTATCAAAGACCGAGTCATGGAGCTTATGGACCTCATTTCTGAACTCGCGATACGGAAGAGTTGGATCTACGTGGTTTGCAGCAAGGTTGAATAGCCGGCATGCGAAGTTGAAAGGCGAGAATTGTGAGTACTGATTAACGGAACCCGTGATTCTAATTAATGAGGATTTTCGCAAAACTCGCGAGCCGTCATCGAACTTAATCTTGTCGCGAATGAAACGAGAGTTCACTCTTCCAGTCAAAACATCGTGGATGAAGAAAACTGCTGCATTGGTTCTACGTCTCAGCAAAGATTTCAGATTGAGTTCATCACACCTATCAATGTAAGGGCGAAGACGGTAGCTATCATCGTCTTCACTGACAAATCGATCGCGATTAGTGTACAACACGAACTGTCTTTGAATACTTTCTAACGACTGGATGTGAACTGCTTGATGAGGTGCCCAAATCGTACTGGCAAATTCCAGATGAGAGCGAACTATGGCGGAGTAAAGCATAGTGGCTGTGTCAACATTAAAACGTCCATAACATTGACGCTTAACAAATGAAAGCATAGACTTAGCTTTATTTGTCGACAGTTCCCAGTGTTCATTAAAGGAATAACTATTGTCATACGTAACACCAATGTCCTTCACATTATGAACACGTTTGATCGTCTTGCCGTTCATGTGGTACTCCGCTAATATAGGCGAGCGCTTTCGAGATAGGGTGATTATTTTACATTTGTCAGTATTTACCTCAAAGTCATTATCAGAGCACCATTTAATAAAATTGTTTATTGAATCTTGCATGTAATGTGTGTCTTCGATTGTGGTGATGCTGTTATGAACGATTTTCTTATCATCAGCCAGGTTGATGTTTCTTGTTGGACCAGAAGGGCAATCAGAGTCGTCGAAGAACACCAGAAACATCAATGGACCTAATGTCGATCCTTGACCGATTCCAGATAGAACATCTATCAAATCTGATTTGGTGGAGTTTATCTTAACCCTTTGCTTCCTTCCTTTGAAAAACGAACGGAACCATAACACGACTGAGTTGCAGATTCGGTACTTGTCGGAAGATAGCTTCATCGTCAGTTTAGGAGATCGTAAAACGTCGAAGGCTTTATGAATATCGGCGAGAAATAAGTCAGTTTGCTCGTTGTTGTCAAATGATTCATGTACCATGATCGATAATTCCATCAAATTGGATTCAACTCTTCTGCCAGGAAAGAAGCCGTGTTGGGATAATGATGACTGTGGAAAGATGTTGTACTTCAATTGGTCAAAAATTATCATTTCGAACACCTTCGTAAACTTTGGAGAAATACAAACACCCCTGTAATTGGTGATATCCGTCTTCTTGCCAGATTTGAAGACTGGAGTCACGTGACCTGTTTTCCAGAGGGTGGGATAATGGCATTCTAACAGAGATCTCGAGTAGATCGTTGAAAGTGGCACTGATAATGCTTCGGCGCATTCACGGAGAAATAGCGGTGCCATTTTATCTGGACTAATCCCTTTGCTTAAGTCCATACTCATCAGAGTTTTCGTCACGATATCCTTTGTTATCACAATGTTAGAGAAATCAGCGTCATTCCGTGAGTTAATAAAAGAAAGCAACTTTGCATCATCATCAGCGTCATTAGGGTGTTTTTTATAAACAGAAGAAAAATATCTGGCGAACAAGTTAGCTTTCTCAGCGTCGTTCGTTGCATTTTCATTGCCATAAGACATCTTTCCCGGAAGGCTACTTCTCTTATATTTTGAGTTAATGTAATTCCAGAACTTTCTCGGTTGTTTATGATAGTTAGATGCCAGATTACGAACGAAGGCGTTGTAAAGTTCGTCACGGTATTTTTCAAAATAACCCTCATTTAACCGTTTTTTAACTACGAAATGCTACTTGGGATGATTGCGGCAAGGTCTTCTAATTCATCAGATAGGATTGCGCTATACACAAAAAATCCAAGATGGCGCCACTCTAATAGCTGGCAGCCATTTTCTTAGGATCCCAAAAAATTCTCTTCACCAATCTCTATAGCTTTCCAGAAGAAACGAACTCTCTAATTATTGTCACAAAAAAACATAATTTATTGCTTAGGAAAATTCAAGATGGCGCCGCTTCGACAGCTGGCAGACATTTTCTGAAGATCCCAAAAAGTTCTCCTGATCATACTTTATAACTTTATCGAAGAAGCTGTTGTAACGTGCAGGACTTGCGTATATTAGAATAACAAATTAGTTTAAGAAAAGGTTGTGAATTAGGAAATTTAGATGTTTACTGATTCATTTGTCAGGAAATTTAGATTTTTGTTCATTCATTTGTTCATCGAACTAAACTAATTAATTGATTGACAAGATTCTGACAGCAACCAACTTTTTGATGGGTCTGGGCTCTTTGGAAAGCTGCTGCGACGTATTTTTTTTAAATAATTTAGAGGCAAAGAAGAGCAGGGGGAAACTCATAAACATTTTTTCATTCATAGTGAACTGATTAAATTAGGACAAATTGAGAACATTTGTTTTTGCCTTTAAAGAATTTGAAACGAAAAAAAATAAAATTGTAATTTTGTATGAAATTATGTAATTTGAACTTCTTCCCAATAGAGAATTACCAATTTGTTATTTCTGAAATAACCAACGTTTAGAACATATTAGGGACAAATTTTTAGCATTAGCAGTTTGATCAAAAAGGGGCTTCTGGTGGAGGATTTAAAAATAAATTTTTAGTACACGCTTATATCTCATGAACCGTGACGGGACAAAATCTAAAAGTGTGACGGACGCAAAAGGACATTTGAGGACATTTATCCTGGACGCTTGTTAAAGATCCACCATAAATGTTTGTTATTTTGTAACTACACTAATTTTAGGGTCCTGACTGAGTCAAAGGTTTTCTAATCAAAAAATGTTCTTACATAAACATGAGACAGTCCTAGACTTTTCTATTAAAAACATATGCAAGGGACCCGTACTTATCAGAATAGATGTAGCAAACAGAATAGATGTTACAAAATGGCTCGAACGTGTCTAAGTAAATATTGGCTTAACTCTCAAGCATATGCAGGGCCTTTTATAACATACAAGTTCGGAGGAAAAATCCACCCCAGTCCCACCCCAATACACCACACTTTTCAAAAATCCACCCCAGTGCACCCCACTCATTTTCAACTTGCAAAAAATGTTCCACTCATTTTCTACTAAAAAAATTTCGCCTTCGACGCTTTACAATGATTCCTAATATTCAGTATTTGGGCAATTTTTAAATTTATTTTATGCAACGCATACGTGAGCATGATAAAAAGTATGTATGAAAATCCATTATACAACAAATTGGATAATGGATTTTCATATATTTTTTTATCACTCTCAATTACTTTTTGCATAAAATGTTGTATGAAACATGTTGCGAAGTTAAAAATTTTTGTCACACGATTTGTTTATCATACTCGCTACGCTCGTATTCACATCTATTGAGAAAAAATGTTCCTTTTCGCATCTTGTTGCATAACTATTTATTTCTGGATGCCTGACGCGACGCCTACAGCGATCCGGAATAGTCCCACGGTTTTTTTTATGAACGACTATTTATTAAAATACAATCTTCTATTGTCATAAACTCAATTTCGTGCTTTTTAAATTTATTTCAAAGCGAAAAAAAGAAAAAAACGAACAAAACCCAATTTCTGTACTCAAAATTGGCTCACCTATTGGGTCTCACTTAGCAAAAATTTTTCGCTCGCTGCGCTCGCGATTCCCTCATCTTATACTCAAAGTATTGCAATTTGAAAAAAACTTCACCGGCGCGGCGGGCGCTTGACACTATTTTTAGTGTGTTTTTCTCTTATCGAAAATTAATTGCTTCCAGCATTGTTCGTTTTATTCAATAAAATTTTTCTCGCTCGCTACGTTCGCATAAGTTATTTTTACCCCCAGTTCGAAATCCTTACAAAAGGCTCTGAGTATATGCGTCCGAAACAACGGCGCCAAAAATCTCTTCAAGGCCTTAAAATAAGCCCAGAATTTAGAATCGACCTAGGGCACTTAGCAGAGGTCTCTGACCCGTGACCCATACCTCCATGGACAAAAAAGTTCGCCTCTTTTTTCTCTACAACACTGCACAAAAAACTTCAATATCAAAGGAATATTCTGAAAAAAAAAACAAATATTTTGTTGGGTCGCGTAGCGTGAGTTGAGCCCACACTAAGGACTCTAGAGTCCGAACCACTCGAAAGATTTTCACTAATTTAATTTTCGTGATTTTCTGATGTCCATATCTTTCATTTAAAAACTTGAAGAGCGATTTCTGTTCAAATTTCGCAGGGATATAAGTGAAAAAGTTCCACCAACTTTCAAAAAACCACGATTTTCACCAGTTTTTCGTCTCTAACTTTGAAAGTTTTCAACCGATTTTGCCCAAATTCAATCCCGTAATCAATTTTCTGATTATTTTTCTGGAAAAAAAAATTGAAAATCGGAGAAGATAAACTCGAGCTATGTGCAAAAGACCAAAAACCACTTAAACGGCCCTAGCTCATTGGCGTTGGGCCGACAGTGCCCAAATTTGATCCCAAAAATTATTTTTGACTACCTTTCAGGGAAAGAAAATTTTTGAAAATCGGTTGAGTTTTACTCGAGTTACCGTATTGACGCACGGACAGACATTTTTATAGCTGATTCGTCATCTAAGGACCATGATCGATGCTCCCTTCAACTCCAAGGTCGAAATTCGACTGGTTACAAACGTCGTAGTAAACGCAATAGACCCCTTTTCGAAGATCTTCGTTCTTCGTACGGGTCTAACTAGTTGACCAAGATCAATACATTTCGCCGATCTTTCATTTTCACATTTCCCTCACACTGTTGTCAAATGCAAATTTTATTTTTTCAGAAAACTGTGCACATAAATTTTTTCGATGTGACTTATGCATCGGTGTGATCAATTCTCAACGATGCTATGAAATAAGTTTGAACATACGTGTAGAGAGCATTGATAGCTAGCGTCCCATGTTGTCATATTATCGTTTTGATACTCTGTTGCGTTGAGCATGATCCGCGTGTTCAACCTCCAACTCCGCTTGTGGACTGGATAGGTGGTTTTAACCTTGGATGTGGTTCACTATCCGTCAAAAAAGTGGGACTATTCTAATGAGTGACAATATCAATATTAATCAATTATTAGTGCGAAAATTAGTTAAAACTCAGTTGTTGATTGAACGCAGTTTTTGATAATTTTCGCCCTAATAATTGATTGGGCGCGCGGTAGCGATGCGCCCGTGACGCAAGTCCCCATACAAACAAAAAATTCAGAAAATTGCGTCGTACTCCCCTGAGACCTATTTTTTCGGATTCTACGTAAAGTTTTGATTGAAATCGACATTTTACACATTAAAATCGGTCCAGTGAATCCGAAGATATGACCTTTAGAAAATCGTCATTTTCCATACAAAATGTGCTATTTCATAGAAGCCAAAGTCAATGGAAACATCCGACGTTAGTTAGTTAGTTAGTTCCAGAGCCATTTGTATGAAAACCGACTTTTTTGGCTCGTGCTCGAAAACGGCTCGATAACTTTTGTTGAAATTTTGCAGGGACCTTCGGGTGGGCATTCTACGCCATATGAGATTTTAAAAAAAGGGGGGTACCGGCCTCGTTTGGGCACCAGGGCTCTTAGAAGGCGCCATATAAAGCCCATATGTATGTGTTTGTGTGATGTAGTGTGAATGATGGCGCATTTCTTATGAGGCAAAGGTTGTGTGTTCGAGATAGAGGTCTGGTGTCAAAGGGAAAGTTGTTGGGTTGGGTGTGTAGTGGGTGTGGAATGGCGGAAAATAGGCGGCGGCTCAAAAAAAAACTTTTGATATGTTGTAGAGGCAGTTGAGGGTATCATTTTCACCCATGGAAGTAGTAGCCGCCGCGCTTTGGTTCGGCGGCGGCGACGGCTAAAAAAAACTATTGATATGTTGTAGAGGAAGTTGAGGAAATAATTTTCGCCCATAGAAGTAGTAGCCGCCGCGCTTCGGTTTGGTGGCGGCGGCGGCGGCTCAAAAAAAACTTTCAATATGTTGTAGAGGAAGTTGAGCGGATCATTCTCCCCCATGGAAATAGTAGTCGCCGCGCTTTGGCTCGGAGGCGGCGGCTCAAATAGAATTTTGATATGTTGTAGAGGCAGTTGAGGGGATCATTTTCGCCCATAGAAGTAGTAGCCGCCGCGGCTAAAAAAAAAATAGAATTTTTTTCGCCGAAATTTGTGTCCTATTTTCTTCCAAAACTGCTGATATTACAACAAAAACCTTTTTTTATAAGGGAAACGTGACGCAAGTACTTGTCCCTTCTTCCAAAACAACTTATATCAATTTGGGTGACGCTTACAGCTTCGTAACGAAAACAATTCTTTTGAAATATTTTAACTTTTGATTAAAAAATGCGTCACAAATGCTGGACGCTCCCAATGTTATAGTTTTTCGGTTGTTTCAGATTTGACACGAAAAAAAATTAAGTTTTGCGTGATGTGTTGAGAGGGAGGGTCCGCCATTTGTGACGCATTTTTTTAATCAAAAGTAAAAATATTTCAAAAGAATTTTTTTCGTTACGAAGCTGTAAGCGTCACCCAAATTGATATCAGTTGTTTTGGAAGAAGGGACGAAGACTTGCGTCACGTTTCCCTTTTAAAAAGGGTTTTTGTTGTGATAACGATTTCACGTGATTCTTGAAACAATTTAAAGTATTTATTTACAAATAAATCTTCAAGTTCTAAGCTTTTTTCTTAGCCGTCTGCCGTCCAAGTATTATGTATCTAATTTATCTGAGATTTTCGCTGAAATGGAAAGTTTATAAAAATACTGTCTTAGTAGCAACCTTATTCAAAAACAAAACTGGCGCCAAATAATTCAAAAATTTCACCTCTTTGTCGTCATTTCCCCTTTTCTCTAATTTCGAATGTTTTCGATATCATACGTCAGCACAAAATTCTTCTGTCAGGTGCAGAGATGCACGAAAAAGTATACAAAACCGGCGTTTTTCCATAGGACTGTGTAAATTTTCCTGATAGATTTGCACATATAGAAGTTCAAATAGTTAATTATAAAATGAAATTTCACATTCTATTGTTATTCGTAAGATAATTTTCTACAAAATGGAAATTTCATCTAAGAAAGTGATTCTTCATTGGTATCTTGTTTCAGGTGTTTACGTGCCAAACATTTGCAAAAACGAATTCAAAAAGTTCAGTCATCGACAATGTTAGTGATGTTAAAGAATTAAAGAAAATATTCAGAACAAAGAACAATGTTCTTGTGCTGTACGTATCCAGCATCAAGGAAACACAGTCGATAACGAAAATATTTCGCGATGCTGCAGAAGTCGTTAAAGGTCAAGGAACAATGATTTTAATGGACTGTGCCAACAGGTAGGTCACACTCAGCCATCAAAGCATTTGGATGAAATTTTATTCGAATTTATTAGTGAGACAAAAAAACTTTGCAAAAAAATGAAAGTAACACCCACACCCACTGATCTGAAGCATTACAAAGACGGTGACTTTCATAAAGATTACGATCGTCAGATGACTGTCACTAGTATCGTTAATTTCATGAGAGACCCTGGTGGCGAATTACCTTGGGAAGAAGATCCAACCGGTGCGGATGTTCATCATATTCAAGATGCTGTGGTAGGAAAACCTTCTCATTATTTTCCTATATGGACTTTCCAGAACCCTTTAATTTGTTCCATAGACACTAGGCAAATTTTTGAAAAAAGAATCAAGGCCTTTGATGGTGATGTTCTATGCGCCGTGGTGCGGTTACTGTAAGCAGATGAAACCAGATTACTCAGCTGCTGCCACCGAATTGAAGCCAAATGGATACATTCTAGCTGCGATTGATGTGAATCGACCAGAAAATAGTGTCATTCGGAAGCAGTACAACATCACCGGTTTCCCAACACTTCTCTATTTTGAGTACGTCCTCCGAACCCTACCATTTTTATCGTTTTATGCAAATTGCAATTCTACAATAGGAACGCTAAGTACAAATATGTGTACGAGGGAGAAAACAACAAAGCAGCTATTGTTGCCTTTATGCAAAATCCAACAGCGCCACCTCTAATCAAGCCGAAAGAAGCTGATTGGGCATCTGAAACAACTTCGGAAATAGTTCATCTAACGTCAACAAGTTTTGAGCCAGCGCTGGTTGATGAAAAATCAGTTTTAGTAATGTTCTATGCTCCATGTAAGTAAAGGTGTTTTAGACCCGTACGAAGAACGAAATGTCCTGCCAGCCATTTCGACCTGCTGGGTACGACAGCCTCGAAACGTTCTACTACGAAGTCTGTCTCCGGTTTCATTCGGTCCCTAGGCATCGCAAACGACTCGTTAATGATAGCCTTCTTGATTTTCCCATGAAGGGAAATTTGGAGTATAGAGATCGTTCTGAGACAGCCTATCCGCCTCATGGCCCGGTGGCAGGTTAATTAACGTCTCCATAGCCGCCGCAGCTGTCGATTTCATAGCTCCGCTGATACAAATGCATACCAGCCTTTGAATCTCGTTCATCTCTTTCCTCGCACTCCTAATGTCGAGGCTCGGCCACCATACAACGCAGTCGTGACTGATCATGTGTCTGATGACTACTTCATACATCCACAGTATAGCCTTGGATGGCAGGCGTCAGTTTCTTCCAAACGATGCCTGTATGTCCAGAAAGCTACTAGAGTCTTCTGTGCCTTGTCTTTGACGTGCTCGATCCAATTCAACTTGCGATCGAGAATTACTCCCACATATTTCACCCACGCTCCGGGATCGATATCTTTATTAAACAGCCTCAATTTCCCTACCCATTCATGACCCGACGTTCTCCTACTAAAGAGCACTATGTCAGTCTTAGGTTTAAATAACAATCCTGCAAAAAAAATTTCCGCCGTCCGTCAACACGAGACCAATTTTCCCTCAATGGTAATTGAAAAAGTTATTGTGAGATTTAATTTGAGCAAAATCGGTAAAGAACTTTCGAGGTTACTATCGAAAAACTAGCCAAAATTTGTTTTTTGAAGGTTGGTAAAATTTTTTCTGAAATAGAGCTGACGTTTTAGTCCATGGAAAAATGGGTCTGATGCCTCTCATTAGGGCTCTGAATCGGTCCTAAGGTCAGCCCTAGCACAAAACAATTTTTTGACTTCTTATGGACTTTTTTTATTTTTTTAAATTTTGTTTATTAAACATAAAATGCTACACGAGTCAATTGTAAAATTCGCTTTCTTTTATATTAAATTGTATCAAATTATCAAAGTTAACCAACTAGTTTCGTATGTTACGCATACATGATCAGCGCTTTTTTCAAAGAGTCTTTGATGATGTATGCGTAGCATACGAAACTAGTTGGTTAACTTTGATAATTTCATACAATTCAAAATAAAAGAAAGCGAATTTTACAATTGACTCGTGTAGCATTTTATGTTTAATTTATTTAATTGTTTCGTATTCCGTGACATTTTATGTTTCCTGTAAAGATGCGTAAAGTTGAAGAAAAATTTTGTTTGTTTTGTGGAGGCTTGAATTTTTACACCGTTGCTTTGGACGATTTTCGATCCAATTTGATGTGAATTTAATTTCGTTTGAATTAGAGATGAGCGGGTCGACCATTTTTCGAAACCCGACCCGGACCGAACCCGACCCGATAAAATTTTTCTAAACCCGAAATCCGAATTGTTTCTAAACCCGACCCGGACCGAACCCGACCCGATTAAAATTTTCCAAATCCGAAACCCGAGCTGTTTCAAAACCCGACCCGGACCGAACCCGACCCGATAAAATTTTTCGAAACCCGAAACCCGAACTGTTTCAAAACCCGACCCGGACCGAACCAGACACTCAAGTTTTTCGAAACTCACAACCCAAATTACTTCGAAACAAAAATTATTTCCAGACCCGACGTCTGCATTCTTCACGGACCTTAGACTAAAACAAAATTCGTGTAATGTAATATGATAAAATTTAGACGAGTTTTGTAAAATATAAAAAGTCAATAAAGGATCGGGACCCGAATAAAATGATGCAACAACCCGACCCGGACCAAACCCCACCCGATAAAATTTTTCGGAACCCGAACTGTTTCCAAACCCGGCCCAGACCGAACCCGACCCGATTAAAATTTTTGAAACCCGAAACCCATGAACCCGAAAAAAAAAAATTCGGGTTCGGGTTCGGGTCGGGTTTTTCGAAATTTCGGCAACCCGCTCATCTCTAGTTTGAATGATCTGTCTGAACGAAAAAAGCGACATCTATTATCATCGTAACGTCGTCGATATCATGAACTAAAAGTAGTCTCCTCCAAATTTTCAAAAAAGTTAATCAAATGTCAAGTGTATAGAATGTGCGGCCATTCGTTCGAGTCAATTTGCAACTTCTATTCTGTTGCGTATCGGTCTCTTGCATATGTTTTCGTTTAATTTTAATCTTTTTTAATTCATCGAGTCAAGCAAAATGACTTTACATCAGTTTGTATGAAGAAATCATGCCAAAAATTCATGTCCATTATTCCCTCTACCGGCCTGACTCATTACAACTATGAAATAGGTTCACCGACGCTCGGTGACAAAAGGCACATTTCGTATGGAGAATATACAATTTGCTCGAATAATCTGCTTCACTTCAAAAATCATCATCATCATCACACTTTATAGACCGTTATTACCTTTCGGTGTGAGGTCTTTATGTCAGAATGGTGAACTATCATCCTCCATGCCCTTCTATCGCATGCCAAAGAGATGGTTTGTTCGCCCACAGAAAGTCCCCTAACACATAAATCCGATTTAATTGAATCTATAAATCTTCTTCTTGGTCTGCCCCTTGGCCTAACACCCGGGACCCGTGCACCCAAGATCCTTTTCGGTAGCCTGAACGTGCCCGAACCAGCGCAGACGACTAGCCCTCGCCGCCTCTTCCACTGACGAGATCCCTAAATTTTCCCTAATGTCATCGTTTCTAATATGATTATCCCACTGCTCCCTCTGATTAACCTTCGCTATGTTCCTAAGAACCCTCATATCAGAAACCTCCAAGTCATGCACGAGATAACCGCAGTCAACCCAACTCTCACTACCGTACAGAATCGTCGGTCTGAAAATTGACCTATGGATAGCTTAATTCCCTTTTGTTGAACACGTGCGACCTCAACTGACTGGCCACCGCATTTCCCATTTTCCTCCTTTCCTCGAATTCCCTAACTAACTTGCCATCCCTTGAAAGAATGGTTCCTAAGTACTTGAATTCAGAAACCTGCTCCAGCTCCTCCCCATTTAAACTGCAAGGTATCTCCTTCGGAGATTTGCCGACATGCATGACCTTAGTTTTCCCTACACTTATCTTCATCCCGTACTCCTCACATGCAGCATTCAGGCAGTCAATCCTACCCTGTAAATCCCTGGTATTATCTGCTAACAGAATCAAGTCATCCGCATAGGCCAGGATTTTCATTATTACCTCACCCACCTCGACATTTCCCTGCAAGTTTGTCCGCTTGATGATTTTGTCCATGAAAATTATGAACAGAAGAAACTTTAAAAAAATAGTTAAAAAATTCCCTTGCATTCAACAATCAAGCCTTTGGTCCGCTTTATTTTAAGAGAGATATCGCCAATTCATCGAACAATTTTGGGATTTTCGGAAGAAGCCAACTCCGATTTTTATGAGTGATAGCTTAATGGATACTCCTATCCTATTTAGAAAACATGTATTCGCCAGCTTTTTGAAAAAATTTCTGATTTCTGAGAAAGTAGTACATTTGTGGAGGCATGTCAAGGGGTCCGAAAAACAATATCTCAAGAATAAAGAATTTTAGAACACGGCGTTTGGGGGCCTCGACGATCGAAAGATTGTACGTCTTAGTCAGTTGTATAGGTAGTGGTTCGAGACTTATTAGTTCAAATAGGGTCAAACTTCAAAGGTTATTTCCCTCTTGCAACAGGCCTGCATTGAGAAACCAATAATACGAGATGGTAAAGGTCCTCATACACTACCACTGGCAATAAATTGTACCACAGAAAAATCCTGTTGTCGTTACCATACAAAAATGGAAAAAAACTCAACTTTTTATGATTCATTTTAAAGTCGGTAAGGTAATGATTTTAGCTTTCAAACGATACCAAACATGCCATTGAACTGAGGCTCAAGTTTTAACCATCTGGAACTCTAAAAGTGAAAACTTTGGGCCTACAGTATCATTGGCAAAAATTTTGTCTCAATTCTGCAACCTTCCTTTGAAAGCCATCCTACATACCTCATACTTCACAAAATATTCATGAAAAAGGATCATCTATAATATGCGGTCGAGTAACCCAAATCAGTGCCAAACTTTAGACCCTCAGCGCAAAGTCAACCAACCGATCTTTCACTATTTTAATTCTCTAAGGCTCTGAACCGAGGGGTAGATAAACGTAGAAAATCCTTTTACACTCAAAAGTAAATAAATTGTTAAGAAAATCCTAAAATTCATTGAAATCCTTTGAATTGCAAGAAAATCCTTGGAAATCAAAGGAAATCCTTGAAAATAAAAAGAAAATCCCTAAAAATGAGAATACTCAGAAATTCACAAAGAACATCCTTGAAAATGAAAGAAAACTATAGAAAATCATTCGAAGTCAAAAAAATCCTTTGAGGATTTTCTTGAAGAAAATCATTTTCAATCAGTCAAAATACACGAATATCTGCCCCTCGTCTGGAACAGTTTAGTTCTTATCTGCATTTTTTAGATTTATCAGCTTGGGGCGATCCGAGGATTCGGATCTCAGAACACAGATCTAGTAACCCTTTGTTCTCTGTCCCCTTCATCATCATATAAATCAAATAAACCGTCTAGTGTCATCCAGGAAATTATCCAACACGACAGGTCCCAGTTTGAGAACCTCGAACGGTGAGATATCACCCAAATACCTGCGCCTCAGTTGAAAGAATTTGGGGCAATCACAAATAATATGTAATCCCGTTTCCTCTCCTAATCCACAGGTGGAATCGGACGTATCCGAGAACCCCATCTTCCTAAGGTGACTATTTAGGCCGCAGTGTCCAGTAATCGCCCCAACTATCCTGCTGATGCGATTCCCCTGCATGCCGATTAGTACCTTGGATCATTTTTCATTGGGTTTCGGGAAGAAGTGATTCGTGTGTACACCCCGCTCATAGGCCCTCCAGCGCTCTGCGTGCTGATCTTTCCTCCAGTAACTAAGTACTCTTACACAGAGTGCCTGAGGTATTGGGATTTGCGGATCAAGTCCGTACATTGGCGCCGAAGAGCCCACTCTGGCCAACTCGTCAGCCGTCTCATCACCGCGAATTCCAGAGTGGCCTGGTACCCAAATAAGAGTAATCCGGTTACTCCGGCCCATATCGTTTAGGTAATCTTTACACTCCTTCACTGTCTTAGATGTCACTATCGGTGATGCCAGCGCATTAAGCATGGACTCACTGTCCGAGCATACATAAATCGCCCGCCCATGAGTGTCTTTCGGCAACATTTCTCTGACTCCAAGGAGTGTGGCAAAGGTTTCAGTCTGAAAGACACTAGCATGAATGCCGAGGCTTTGCCAAGTGCCGGTCTCAGTCTCTGGGTTGAACACCCCAACTCTCGAGCCTTCAGCTGACTTGGTTCCATCCGTGTATCTAATCAATTTACTTTCGGGTAGATGGACCGGCCAACTGCCTGACCACGCCTCCCTTTCCGGCTTCTCTACCTGAAAGTTGATAACAAAATCGAGTCTTGGTTTCATGCGATCCCGCGGCATGTCAAAGATTGGGTCTTGTATCAAATTACCAATCGTTCCATGGCCGACATGGAAATTTCTAGTCCACAACCCGTTTTGCGCCAATCTGTCTGCCGTGGCGAAAGCTTTTGTTTTCACCATCAGGTCGACAAGTGGCAGATTAAACAGCGTCTCCATTGCTGCTGTTGCCGTAGTCTTCATTGCACCACTGATGCATATATACACCAGTCTCTGCAAGTCTACTAGAGCTTTACTGGCACTGACTTTTTCCAGCCTAGGCCACCAAACCACGCACCCATGGCACAACATTGTGGTAATTTTTGTATTCACTCGATTGAAGATCTTTTTTGAGAAGAGAGAGATAAATTATATATAACCATAGTATGGCTTTGGACGGTAATCCCCAATTCCTACCGAAAGCGCATCTACAAGTCCAGAAAGCTGTAAGTGCCTTCTCCGCTTTGTCACTTACATGTGCTATCCAGTTGAGCTTACTGTCAAAGATAACGCCAAGGTATTTGGCTTGAGGACTAAGTCCAATCACTTTACCGAATAGCCTCACTTCACCCACAAGGTGCTCGCCCTTGTGTCTTTTGCTTATCCTTATCCTGCATACACAAGGCCAAGTTGCATTGACTTGGCCTCCGAGAAGTAAAACACAGTACGCTGCCGACACGACTTTTGCGACGATTTTGGCACTTTCACTTTTTCACTTATAGTAAATCAAATTCCTTCGTAACGATGATAAGCCGAAAAGTGTGACAAAAGAAAGAAGAAACAAATATGCGGAAAAACGTGACTTTTCAAAAAAAAAGACCTTAAAATGACGTCAAAAAATGTCAAAGATCCTCTTTATACTACAAGTACTACAAGTACTACAAATACTACAAGTTTTTTTTTTAATTTTTTTATGCATTCACGTTACAGGGTGTGGCCATTGTAAACGTATGAAGCCGGAGTATGAAAAAGCCGCTGAAATAATGAAGGACAAAAAGGTAAGAAAATATATTTATTTTTTGTAAAATTCTTTAATTTAGCTTACATTGGAGGAAATGTTAACTATGTGTATGCTCTGTTCTGTCTCAAATGTACATAGCAGTAATTTGGAGTAACGAAATGACTATTAGCCATCGCGTATCTCTTTGCACTTTCCTTTTACACAATTTTGTATAAAAAGTGAATCGATCAGCACTCGATAAAGTTCAGGAATTTTTGATCGAAGAGAGCAGTTTTCGAATGTAACAACACCGGGAGTGCACATTTATCACGAAAAATTTAATTTGGAAAGCCAAAAAATAGGGAAAAAATAGCATAGATGACGCGTTTATATGAAAACAAAATGAGCGCTCAGTTTTCGATTTCGCACTTAAGCGAAACATCACATACTATCATGCAACAGAGCATATAAAGTACCATGCAACAGCGCATATGAAGTTCGACTTTATGATACTCAGTTTCATAATAGTTTGGACCGTAGTGGCATTAGGAGAGTAGTGGGAGCCATTACGGGTCACTGTGGGTTGAACAAGCACTTAGCCAAAGTGACTATTTTGGCTGATCCAAGATGCGTTTGCGGCCTGAAGGAGGAAATGGGCGTCTACGTAATATGTGAATGCAGTTCCATCTGCCAAGGAGCATGACATTAGGTGGTTATGTGATTCGACCCTACGATACTTAACGCTATAAACAACAGGAGATGAGAATCGGAATGTTTTCAGGATTTACATGATGAATGTGAAGAAAACAAAGGATAAACAGATCTGTGTTTAAGGAGCTATAAATGGCCCATCCCCAGTTTGAAATTTTCAGTCTTTTCAACATCGAGTTGCATAAAAGTTTATTTTCGACTAGTTCGCCGATCCGAAACTACATGCGTCACTTATAAGTACGTCGTAGAATTAAAAAACCGTACAAATGTTATGATAGAAAAGTAGAAACTCAATTTTTGGGAAGAAATAACTTTCATCTTTCTCCAATGTTGAATCACCAAAATATAGTCAACTAAGTGTGATTGTTGAACATATGAATCATGTTCCACGCATACCATGTAAATTGGACAACAAATTCAGTAGGCCACTTTTTGCTTTTAGTTTTTTGGTTTCAGTTTAAAAATTTGGTTTCCAAATATCGGTCGTTTTTTCGGTTTTAGTTTAAAAATTTTCTAAATTTCGGTTAACAAAATTCAAAGTAAAATATTTTTTTAAATGCCTAATTGGAATGATTTTCAAGAAAGACACGTTCTCAGTCCTAATGAATCAACGCAATGTCTGCAATGGTCCCGAGAAGAATGGAACGCTTGGTTAAAAAATCGTCTACCAAATGATTTCGGTAGAAAGCGCGTAAATAGCATTGTATTTGCAACTCCAGAAGCTATTATGAAAGACTTTGAAAATTTGAACTACAGTGTAGGTGGCTCTGCGTTTCAAGAGAAAATTTCCGAAAAATACTTTTGATTCACTTACAGTTCTATAAAGAAGATTTCTTCTGGAGTAATCAGAAGTACAGAGTGTTCGCACTAACAATCGACCACCGGCTACCTCCAAGTGCCCCATATCGTGTGTACGATTTTGGGGAGATGTTCATTCTGGCGAAGATCTCAAAAAATCCAAATGTTCCAGTGCATTTTGAAGCACAAAACATAGTTCAACCATCTTCTGGACAGCCGAATATCACCTTTTCTGATTATCCGCAAATTACTTAATGTAAAAATTTTATTTTTATTATTTATTATACATTGAAAATTTATGGACAACACATTAAAATTTCAATTCCAAAGTACATAAAACGCCGCATATAATTTTTAGTTCCTGTCGGGAATTGTCGTTGCAATGTTAGACTGATCATCTGAACTAAAAAGGCTTTTTCTATCATGTTTTTTCCTGTTTCATCAGTTTAGTTTCTTTCCATCGTTTCCCCCGATACCCGAGGACTTAATAGCGACAGACAAAGCAAAAACAGTCTTCCAAAGAAGAGTGCGATGGATGCTCGATAAGTTTGGAGGCTCAGTAGGAAAAAACATTTCTAATCAAATTCATTATTGCCGGA
This sequence comes from Pseudolycoriella hygida, assembly GCA_029228625.1. Taxonomy (NCBI): domain Eukaryota; kingdom Metazoa; phylum Arthropoda; class Insecta; order Diptera; family Sciaridae; genus Pseudolycoriella; species Pseudolycoriella hygida. The sequence continues at coordinate 116,035,469 of CM055403.1, read as the reverse complement.
AAGTTTGATCTTTTTTAGGAATTTTAAGCCGATCTGCTCGAAAAAATTTCGACCATACACGACACACACGAAGGGCTTGCAACCTCTAGATTCGCATACAAAATTACATTTTCGAGTTAGCTAAACTCTGAAGTTTTACGAACCAAAGCGTTTGATTATTTCGAAGGTCTCCTCATATGACATATAAATTCTAGCGTAGAAGTTGCTAGCGGTTCTAATGCGATCTAGAGAGCATCGAAAATGTTGTATAATTTTGAGATTTTACAAGGTTACACACCAAGTATAGCTGTAAAAACATGACTGGGCGAGTTTTGTCCGAACGGTTTGTGTAAGATTGCTCAAAAACGATTCATTTTCCAAAAAATAACACTTCAGTGACTTGGTCAGCTCAAAAAGTCGTGATCAGACCACTAAATTTTGGGAAATTCATGAAAATGAAGGCGTTCTCCTTCCAAGTCTTTCAAACAAAACATCCCAAAATTCCTAAAAAAAAAACAAACTTTCTAGTGGCAATAGTGTATTTTACGAGATTTTTCCTACTGAGGCTCAAAGTTTATCGAGCAGCACTCGTATTTTCTTCGTTTTGGCGAATTCTCGGCTCTGCGGCTCAAGCACGTTTGCAACTTTTGCCACCTCAATTGAAGACCCAAAGCAGCGTCTTGCCGCGCTTCCACGGCACAATGCTCAGCCCATCTGCTTTCTCGTCATCATTTCTGTTGCACACTTTTGGTTTCCTCATTGATGGGATGTCATAGTACGTTAGAGCTCGTCTTATTGGGTCGTATTAGGATCTCATGTATAGTATTTCTGCATCGTTTACATGACATAGTTCCACAAGTCGAAAAGCGATTGCGGTTCGGAAAGACTGGTCATCTATGAGAGTTTTCAGAATTCTAGATTTTCGAATTTATGAAGTTTACTCTACGGCCGAGTCGGAGGATTACATTGGGAAATTCCTCGCTACAAACTTCTGTGACCATTAAGTTTTCTCTCACGGAGCTTTAAAATTTGTATAGCTCTAGAACATGCATTCTCAGATGCAGGCAATTTTTCAGCGAATGTTTTGTTCAAGAAGTTTGCCTAGTAGGGTGGGTCAATGTCCAGCCATTTTACAAAACACACATTTTCGGTAGGAACATAAGAGAAACTTTTTATCACAGAGGCAGCGAAAGTTTGTTCTTTCGCCCCTCAAATCAGGGACGAAAGTAGAAAAATGCATCCCACGGGGCGAAAGTAAAAGAAGGAAGCCAAGAGAACGAAAATATTACAAATGAACAACTTTCGTCCCTCTTTGCGTCAATGAACTACTAAAATTTGTTCACTTGACAGAAAGAAGGTTGCCATCACAGAAGTGGTTTTGATTTTGAGCGCTACATATTAACCAGCGGTTGTTTCTGGTTTAATAATATTAGAGCATTTATTACTTCCTAACAAATTTTTTCTGATTTACTTAACACGACGTCGTAAAGGGAATCAATGTTAACCATGAAATATGGCGTCAAAGTAAGTTTGTTGTTATTTTGTAAAGTTATTGTTTGCTGTGTTTTCATTGACGGATTCATATATTTTATTGGCTGTTAAGCAAATATTTTTTATATTATAATGGAAACAATGATGGGAATAATGTTGTGTTGTGTTGACTTAATTCAAATAATTTAAGTCCTTGCCAAGTGACAACAGTGTTATTAAGTGATGTTGTTCGTAAATGGGAATATTGCATTTTTGTGCGTTCAACCCCAATCATTTTCGTGAAAAATACTATATTCAGAATGCATCAGTGTTTTTTCGTGGCTAAAGTACAAACCTTCCGCTGTCTCTGTGATAAAAAATAGTATGGATAACTCGGGACAAAAGTAAGAAAATTCAAACCGTGTCATTGCCGACCTCACCTTCGGTTCGGGCTGCAAACTTCACACGGGTTTGAATTTTCTTACTTTCATCCCTTGTCATCCAAATTACTATTTCTGCGTTATTGCTTTTCTATTTCCGAACACTTTTGAGTACCGCACAACCAAATGAAATTCGTTAAAAAAATTTGTTTGTATGAAAAATCAGAATTTCGGAAGGCTCTGCGGTACTCAAAAGTATTAGGAAATACAAAACTAATAACGCAGGAAAGTTTCTCTCATGTTCTTACAACCGAAAACGTGTGTGTTGTAAAATGGCCCAAAATCGACCCACCCTATGTCTACCACGAAAAAGTAAAATATGTATAATTTTTAAATCGATGACGAATAAACTTTGTTGATATTTCACATGCGAAATCATCATTTGATTGAAAACATATCGAATGAAATACAGGCCCGGACTGGTCGCTATCTTTCTTCAGCCATACCTCAAAATTTTTTGACATTTTCAAAAATCCCCCCGTTTTTTTTGAACATCTTTTCTACGAAGAGCCATTTGCCTTAAAAACTTTTTCTACGGTGCTTTAATCATCCCACTTTCTGTTGAACGTCTTGCCTGCGAAGGGCCACTCGCCTCAAAAATTTCGCCTGCTGCGCTATAATCGTCTCATTTTCTATTGATCATTTTGTTTACAAAGCGCCATTCGTCTCGGTGCTATTACTGCCATACAACATATAGAAAACTTAGCGACGTTATGAGATTAGAGATATATATATAGAGAGAGAGAGATATATTTTCTCTCACTAATTCTCCTCGCTAAGTTTTTTACGCGTTGTATGACAGATTAGGCAGTTCTCAACGAAAATAGGTGGCGCAGTACACACTTGACATTTGAAGTAGCCTATCTTATTTGAGAATTTTGACATTTGGAGCAGAATATCTTTCGTTCATGATATCGACGTTATGCGAAACGCCGTTCGCCTCGAGATTTCGCCGTTTCTAACCATCACTACAACCATCCCGTTTCCTATTGAAAATATTGCCTACGAAAGGCCATTCGATTCAAAAATTTCGCATAGCATTATTTATTAAGTAAACAAATTCTATGTAAGACGACGTGAAAGCACTTAAGATTTTATCCTATCCCTCCACTGCTTAAGAGTGAATTCGCGAATACCTCAATCTGATATACATCACCTCGTCGATTCTCTGAATTTTGTGGGCTATCCTGAGAAAATTGTTGAAGAAAAGTTTTAAAAAAATTTTGTTCGGTCGGCAGAGGTGGTCAAAAGTACGTCTGCACCGGGATCGGTCGCTGAAAACGTGTTTCTTCAATATCTTTCCGAAGGCTGATTGTATTTGGCTGAAATTCACACAGTGTTTAGATATGCGAGAGTAGATTTTTGAAAAATATAATAACTTAAAAATATCACGTGGTATGGGGTGCGGTGTAGAGCGGTCAAAAGGTGAAAAACGCATTGTTTTTGGAGTGCTCTAGAGTAAAAAAATATTTTCAGGATATTTCGGTCAAGCGTGGAAGCATTAGAATCTAAAAACATCCCAATCTGGTGACAAGTTATTCCACGCTTGACCGAAATATTCTAAAAATATTTTTTTCGAAAAGCCACTTAAAATACCTTTCGAACGGGACCCTGGTCGAAAAAATTGGTGAAAAATTGAATTTTTGGCTTCATTTTGATTTGAATGTAATTTCGACCACTCTTACTCTCAGCGGTGAGCTACTGTGATTCGTCTCACTCAAATAGTCCGCAGAAATTCAATTTTGAGCCGATTTTTTCGAGTAGGGTAGGGAGTAGGGGTAGAAAGGTCTTAGGATACAACTCATTACGTCTTACTTTTACTATGAACGTGTAAGCTCTTATTTGAATTATTTTGTCATTGACATGACGCTCAGACATGAACACATCTAGAACAGTTGCGTTATGGAGATAATTAGAAGAGATCAACATTTCGGCATCTAATGCCAATCTTCAGTCAAGTCATGCACCTTGATATGCTGATGGACGTGATGGACAAAGTGCTGACGTATCTATTTGTTATTTATTCATCAACGGCCGAAGCCACCTGACTACAACATATTTGCAAGGAAAAATTACAAGACAATAAAAATTAAAAAACAAAAATTTAAAAAGAAAAACAAAATTTAACAGGGTCATGGTGAATGAAAAGGAGTTAATCTAACAAAACTCCGAATTGGAACGTCGTCCGATCCAGCATCAACCAACGCTTCGTGTTGCTAATGGTCATATGATATTAGAAGGTTAGCGAGTCGCTTTTGCGCAAGTCCAATGGTCCACCTGAAAAAAAAGGATTAGTGGAGACTAGTCGTCTGGACTAGTTGTTTTTGCTCAAGTCGGCGTAACTTACAGTTTCATTTAAGAGTCGTGAGACCTGAGTTGACTAATCAGCTTCTGATTAGAATGAGAACCATAGGTTCAGTTTATGGATCTCTTGCGAGTGAAGGAGATCACCTTACACTTATCAACGTTCAAATAAAGTTGGTTGATTTTACACCATTGTAGAAACCTGTTCAAGTCACGTTGAAGAGCACTTGCGTCAAGGACATTACTGACTCTCATGAAAATTTTCAAGTCGTCAGCATACATTAGGTAAACAGACGTAGAGAAGGCTTTAGTAGCATCGTCCATGAATGGTATGAACAAGAGAGGGCCGAGATGGCTACCATGAGGAACACCAGAGGTCACGTTAAACGTTCGAGAAGAGCAATTCCCCAATTTGACGAATTGTGAACGTCCATTCAGATAAGATGCAATCCATGCTAGTAAGTTCGAATGAACACCCATTTTATTCAAATTGTTCAACTTGATATCCTTTTATGTGGTGAGCTCGGGAAAAATTCGCTCAAGCCTTACGCCGATTTTCTTCGGCGCAGCATTAATTGCTTTTGCTAAAAAGAACGGCGACATCAGACCCATCGCAATCGGATTAACGTTGAGAAGATTAGCGGGAAAAATCTCATGCTTCAGCAATAAAGTTGCTCTGTCACGGAGTTTGCTTCCATTTCAAAACGGCATCAATGTGAAGGGAGGCGCAGAGGCAATAGTACATGCGGTTCGGGCATTAGCGGAATACGTTCATCCTACCCCAATGGCAATACTCAAATTCGATTACAAAAGTCCTTTTGAATAGGAAATATATGCTCAAAGAGATTAAGAAGGAAGCACCATCGCTATTTCCAATGATGCAACAAACATACCGTTGCTCCTCTAACTTACACTACGGAGAGGTGATTATCAAATCAGAAAAAAGCGTTCAGCAAGGGGACCCATGTGCACCGGTTGCCTTTTGTATAGGGTTAAAACTTCTGACTCACTCATTAAACTCGAGGTTGAACGCGTGGTTTTTAGATGACGGCACGATTGGAGATGAGTTTCAAGTAATTCTTGAATACGTCGAAAAAGTATTGGCGTTTTACCAGGAATCTGGTTTGACATTAAACTCAGCGAAATGTGAAGTGTTCTTCATCAGCACTCCTCCAAGCGGTCAGCAAGAAATGCTCCATAAGTTAAACAGTCTTTTGCCAGGCATTAAGGTTCTCGACGAGTCATCTTTCCAGTTGCTCGGCGCCCCAATCTTGGATAATAACATCTGCGACCTTCTTTCAAAACGTATTAACCCTATGTGAACGGTTGCCACTGTTGGACGTTCACCCCGCTCTGCGAGTTCTACGATGTTCGTCTTCGGCACCAAAGTTCCAGTACCTCCTCCGTACCAGGCCGACATTCTTAACGTCACAGAAGATAGGTGCTGCTGCTGACCTAGCTGAGCGACACAAACATAACAAATACATCGAGCACCGTTACATTTTTAAGCCGGTAGCCTTCGAGAGTTTAGGATCCCTAGGTCCAGAAACCGAATCCTTTTTGCGTAGGTTGGATAAACTGGAGCACGGGGGAACCTCGTTCTTTGGACTTTCTATTCCAGCGCCTGTCAATAGCAATCCAACGGGGAAACGCCATCTGCATTCGAAATACTTTTTGTGAGGACAGAGAACGTAACGTATTTTTGTAACGCTTCTATCAAGTTTTTAAGGTCCGTGATAACGGCAATAATGACATTCCATTGATTATTCGTGATAGGTGACTAGTTGAAGTAGTTGTATATTTGTGATAAATTTAAAGTGATAAGTAATTCTAGTCCCATCCCCTTTTTTCACAAGACTTGTTCAAAAGAATCGAATGCTTTTTGAAAATCGGTGTATATGACATCTAATTGATGCTGAAATTCCATAACTTTAGTAGCGTAGCTAACAAATTCAGTTAAATTTGTTGCTGTAGATCTGCACTTTATAAAACCATGTTGCGACTTTGAAATTATTCGATTGAACTTCGTGGATAAGATACAGGTGACGATGGCTTCAAATAGTTTTCTATTTTTGGTAGAATAGCTACACCTCTGTAATATTCGACATTACTTAAAGAACCATTTTTAAAAATTGGAGTAATATAAGACGTTTTCCATCTTGTAGGAAATTTTCCAGTTGCGAGGGATAAGTTGAAGATGCGAAGTAGCGGAGATGACAGACTCTCAGCACAGCTTTTAACAAAATCGGAGAGATTTTGTCTGGACCTTCACCCTTAGTAGTGTCTACTCAGGTGGTGAAAAACATCTTGGATCTTAAAAGAGATTGATCCAATGTCAATGCGCTTTTCTATGGGATACATTTTTTTCGATGTCATAACTACTTTCGTTATCAGCTACATACACGCTTTCAAAGAATTCAGCGAAAATATCACACGTTTCGTTAGGATAGGAAGACTAGTATTCTTATTACCTCTAGACATAATTGAAGGATAGCCTGTAGCCTTTTTTCGTGACTTTAAGTAATACCAAAATTTTAACGGGTCAGAAGTCAACACTTTTTCGGTGTTAGCCAAATTGGACTAGCGAAGTGTAACGGATATGGTTACAGCTGCCATCTGTTGAAGTTTTGTATGAAACATTTCTTACTCTAACCCTGAGTCTTCAAAATTAACTAGAGAGCTAATTACGTTCATCAAAGCCTATGCGATCTGATAGTGGCAGATGCCAACATATTGTAACTATGTAATGTGAGGGTTTAGTTCGATTTAAACTGTTGCACACATATAGATTTACCGTTCTATCTAATTATAGCAAATCGGTTAAATCATGGGCGGTCGTTACGGAGAACAATTTCCGGCTATGTGAGGGAGCACACAAACTCGTAATTAATTTCGAGAATTTGTTGTTGAGTAAACCCAACTATGAAAAGCCATTCGACAATTTTCAAATCTCTACGGATTATTTGATATAAGAGCTTACACATTCATAATAAAAGTAATACGTAATGAGTTGTATCCTAAGATTGATTCCAAGTTTGCGTAGAGATTTGAAAATTGTCGAATGACTTTGCGTAGTTGGGTTTACTCAACAACAAATTCTCTGAACTTAGAAAGGTATTTGAAGTGGCTTTTCGACAAAAATAATCTCAGAAAAATCTAGCTGGTTATATGAGAGAATCGCTCCCGAATTTCAAGTTTTTCCAAAAATGACTACCAAGACCACAAACAGTTCGAGCCAAAAGATCTCTATGGGGTGTTTCTGAAATTTGGAATCATTGCGCTTCTCATCATATATTAGATTTCATTGATAGCCGCTGTTAGCGACTTCTGGAGCCCTCCGAAAACAATGCGTTTTTTACCTTTTGACCGCTCTAGCGTCCCATACATCACGTGGTATATTTGAAGTTATTATATTTTTAAAAATATAAATATAAATATATATTTTTTAAAATTTAAACGTTTTCAGCGATCCCGGTACAGAGGTACTTTTGACCACCTCTGCCGGCCGAACAAAATTTTTTAAAAACAAATTTTCTTCTACGATTTCCTCAGGATAGTTCACAGATTCAATTGACACCAAATTTAGGAGAATCGAACAGATGATGTATTTGAGCTTCATACAACCTGGTTGAAGAATTCGCGAATTGACTCTAAGTCTCATCAGATAGAAACATGCGCAAAAAACTTCTCACTTATGCCACAGAAGTCAATGTTTCGGGCCGGTCTAAAGCATCGCCCAATGGACCGTTTGGTAGCCACTTCGGCCTTGATGAAATAACTTACAATGCGAAAATAGGAGCGTTTATTCGGTTGAAGACCGTAAAAAAAATCTTTAACTAAAACACAAAACTTTCTAGATAGTTCAAAGCATTCCCAGTTTTCGATAATTTTCTTTAAAAAACCACTCTTTCAGATTCCCGGAGTTTTAGCTGCATTAGATGCTACAAAAGAAGCGGATATCGCATCGCGTTTCAACGTGAAAGGATATCCGACCGTTAAATATTTTGCAAATGGCGAATTTAAATTTGATGTCAATGTCCGAGACGCAGATAAAATTGTGGAATTTATGAAAGTATGAATCAAAGGAAATTTATTTTTGAATGTTGTTTTGAAATTTACAAAAAAAAATTTAGAATCCATCGGAACCACCACCTCCCCCACCTCCGGAGAAACCGTGGGAAGAAGAACCATCTGATGTGGTACATTTGAATGATGACAACTTTAAGACATTTTTGAAAAAGAAAAAACATGTTCTCGTCATGTTTTATGCTCCATGTAAGTATTCAACATTTGTTTTATTGAGCTCAAAGTCGAGTTGTGATAACAGACCAGTTCATTTGAGAGAGAATTCGGCGATAGTGGTAAAGTGAGGTTGGCTTTTTGTATGGAGGTATTGCCGAATTCATACAAAAAACAAACCTCACTTTACCACCGTCGCTGAATATTCTCTCTCAGAAAGACATGGTCTATAACGACGCGGTCCCTGTCGATAAAGTCACATTATTGTATTGGAGATTTAGCGAATGTACATTTTGTGTTCAGAAAATTACATTTTGTGGAATTTGTTCGATAAATCACATTTTTTGTACATTTTTCTTACACAAAATATGCATTTGCTAAATTTCTAATAGGATCTGTTGTATTGCTTGTATTACATTAAATAATAGACCACATCGAAAGTGTGCTATGTGAACTAGGAGATAGTCGACTAACGTGAGTTTATCCGAAGGGGTCACTTTGTCTAAATTTTTAATTTTTAACGTCTAGGGTGTGGACACTGTAAAAAAGCGAAACCAGAATTTGTAACAGCAGCTGATCACTTCAAGGATGATCCACGCGTTGAGCTTGCAGCCGTGGATTGTACCAAATTCTCTACAATTTGCTCTTCATATTCCGTTCGAGGTTATCCAACAATAAAGTATTTCAATTTCTTAAAAACAATGAAAGATTACCAGGGCGGCAGAATGGTATGTTCATTTTGAATACAAAAGCCTTGAGTCAATAAATGACCGTTACTTTCTGTAGTCAGCAGATTTCATAAAATTCTTAAAGGATCCAGATGCGCCAGAGGATGTCCCTGCCGCTCAGCCATTCGGAACATATCCCGGTTCCGATCACATTCTCATATTATCCGATAGTGATTTCGATACAAAAATCAAAGGGTACAAGCGAGCATTAGTCATGTTCTACGCACCATGTACGTAATTTTGTGACTTCAAATTTCCTTCCATCACAAATTCCGTTTCATTTAAAGGGTGTGGACATTGCACAAAAATGAAAGCTGACTTGTCATTAGCTGCCCAACGTTTGGCGAAAGAAAATAATGGAGCTGTGATAGCTGCTGTCGATGCAACAATTCATCGCAAGTTGAGCGAACGATTCGATATCAGCGGATTTCCAACCATCAAATATTTTGAAAACGGTAATTTCAAAAGCGAGTATAACGGTAAGAGAACGGCCGATGACATTTACGGTTACGTCAAAAGTGGCGGCACAACGAAAGATGAACTGTAGTCGCATGTTGAGTGCATAATCCAGGCTTTTAGTGAGGTATATCGATCCGGCCTGACATTTCTATCTCGAACATGTGAAAAAAAAAACCAGCTATGTCGCACCATGCAATACTGTCATCGTTCTTTTTCGCATGTGCAAGATAGAAATGTCAGGCCGGGCCGGCACCTCGCTAAACGCGTGGACTTGAAGTGTTTCTGTATGGTATGATGAATTTTTTCCTTAAGAGATTCTAACAACATTTTTGCGGTAATTCAAATATTTAACGTTAATTAAATGCATATATTTTGTACTGAATTTTTGAATATAATTTTTTAAAAAAACATTTTCATTTCATGGATTTATTTCCAAATAATATAAAAATTACATTAAGAAAGTATTCACATGTGCTACAGTATGCACAAGCGATCTAAAGGAACGATCAAAATAAAAACTGGATAAACGGATACGTTAAGTTTTCGTTAATTAAGGGAGCCTTATGAAGCCTTATGAATATCGTTGATATTGCGAAACTGAAGCTCCAGTTAAGAAAGTTTGAAAACCGGCGGGAGTATTTTATAGAATCGGAATCGGTATCGCCTTTCAATCTTTTTTAGCGAGAAGTTCCGAAAAATCTATGAGGGCAAAAAGTTTCCATACAAAACTATAAATCCCCACTTAGAAAGTTTCACAACCTTTTCCGGCTTGAACAATTGTTAGAGTTTTCAGACACTTCTTAAAGAAAAAGATTTGCTAGAAAAATGAGCGCATCTGAAAAATTATCTGAAGAGTCGAAGTTTTTAGGTCGGTCGGCGGCTGGCCCAAAATTACGAAAAATCACCTTTTCATTACACCGACTACGAAAATTGTTACTTTCGCTTCCCAAATGGGATGCGAAAATTCAGAAATACAGCTCTCAGTTGTAACGTGTGCGTACGTGATCAATTTAAAAGCGAATCGAAATTACACTGAATTGTAAATATTATTCCCTTGACTGAAAGTCAGGGTCTTATGACAGAAAATACCCTAAAATGTTAGTAACGAAAATGTAATGAAAAACGTAATGGTTAGTAACCTTTTTTCCTTGTAAACACTCTAACTTGAGTAATTCTCAACCGATTTGGATGATTTTTGTTTATATGAGGAATTAGATTCCTCAGGTTAAGTTCGAAGATGGGCCATATTGGTCTAATGGTCTGGAAGATATTGCAGAAAAAGTAGGTTTGTAGACTCGTACGAAGTGTTCTCCAGAGTCTAATTGTTTTACATCTTATCGTGACCAAGTAAGTAACAGGACTCGCACGCGATTGAGAGTTATTAAAAAATTGATGTCCTCGACAAAGTTGTAAGTAAATATTATGACGAAAATAAGCTCAAACTCCGTTATTGATTTCACCGATAAACTTTATTAAATTACTTTTAATAAACTAACGTTGAATGCATTTTGAAGGTATCTATCCTCCATCATCAGCAACACACAAATAAAGATCAAAAATTATTAAACAATAAATAATTAGTCGAGTAAATTTGTGTAGTGATAACATACTCAAGTTCAAGGTGAAATCATTACAAACATAAATTTTTTTTATTTAATACAATTAAAAAGATATGATGAGATGTTACCTTGATCTGTGTTCATTAGTACTTACTTACTTTACCGGCACTACAACCCATTAAGGGTCTTGGCCTTCTCCAACATGCTTCTCCAGCCGGGCCTATCTGCAGCTAACGTCTCCCAGCTGGTTACTCCCACAGTTCTTAAGTTGGCAAAAGCAGCGTCGCTCACCTGGACTTGGGTCGCCCTGCACTCCTTT
>CM055403.1:115996764-116023472 GCA_029228625.1 Pseudolycoriella hygida | reverse complement strand
GTCGTTGTCACACACTGTAACAATCACTCAAACCTGTTACGTAACAAAACTGAGGAATTTATTTTTTAACAAAATCTAGCATGACGTTCAACGTGGTATCTTATGATTTGTCAAAAATACAGAAAGATAACTAGAAGCAATAGCATTGCGTCACCAAGTGAAAAGCATACAACACATGATCACAAAAAAGTTTATCGTATGTGATTTTGAACAAATTTTATTCAAAATATAAGTTTTTGGTTGTAAAAGTGTTTGTTACGTAACATTTCTACAACCCCTCCCCCCCCCCCAGACCGTTACGTAATTTAGGGACAGCCCCTTACTTTCCACTGCTTCGTTAACGTTTTTAAAGCTAAGATGTAAATTCGTTAGGGCGTGTTCGAAATGCATTCAACGTTAATTTATTAAAAGTAATTTAATAGTGTTTATCGGTGAAATCAATAACGGAGTTTCAGCTTATTTTCGCTCTAATATTAGATAGCGATTTCACGTTTAAGATTCTTTAAACAATTTAAAGTATTTATTAAAGTTGTAAGATTTATATGAGTAGAATATTTAAGGTGATCACCAAAATGGCAAAGTACAGAAGCCATCTTGGAAAATAGATTTATTTGAATATCTCTTATACTAGAAAATTACTGTCCTCGCAAAGTTGCAGGTCTGTATAACTAGAACCACCGTGATAGTTGACTATAACTATAACAGCTGACTATCACCATGATATTTGGTTATCACCATGATATTTGGTTATCACCATGATAGTTGATTATCACCGTGGTAGTTGATTATCACCGTGATAGTTGACTATCACCGTAATAGTTGACTATCACCGTGATGGTTGACTATCACCGTGATAGTTGACTATCACCGTGATAGTTGACTATCACCGTGATAGTTGACTATCACCGTGATAGTTGACTATCACCGTGATAGTTGACTATCACCGTGATAGTTGACTATCACCGTGATAGTTGACTATCACCGTGATAGTTGACTATCACCGTGATAGTTGACTATCACCGTGATAGTTGACTACCACCGTGATAGTTGACTACCACCGTGATAGTTGACTATCACCAAGATAATCACCGTATCCCTGAAATAGATCAGAACATCACCACGTCCTATAGAGTAATTACAGCGAAAATTCAGAAATTATGTCAAGAATTTTTCAACAGTACTAGGTTTATAAAGACGAAGATAACCGTTTTCCCCACTGTGTGACGCATGTATTCGCAATCATGTCACAGATACATTGACACACTGTATTAGCATTTCTCTTTTCACATTTAATTACTTTCTATACAAAATAAAATCGTATTAGAATAAATATGGACGTGCAAACAGGTTAGCCTTACAGCTAAGAAGTTCGAACAAAGTAAATTTCCGTCAAAAAAAAATTTACGACGAAAAAAAATTCCATCGAAAAATTCCCCTCACAAATCTCTATAACTTTCCAGAAGAAACCAACTGTCTGTCTAGCTATTCTAATTCAGAAGATAACAAAAAATCCAAGATGGCTTCACTTTGACAGCTGGCAATCATTTTTCATCAAAATTGACTGTCTAGTTCTCGAGATTGAAAATTATTAATAGATAGAACACAGATAGACTATAGAAACCGACAGATCAAAAAAAAAGTTTTCATAATGATGAGAACAATAGAAAAATCGATTCTCCATACAAAAATGTCATTTTCAAACCTCGATATCTCAACCAATTTCCAACCTTTTGTTAAAAAATAATTTGGAGGGGAGGGGGCGAGGAATAAAACTCAAAAGTTCGGTTATATATGGCTCCTTGTCCCAAAGGTTTTTGTACGGCGTTTTTTGAGTTTATGAACTTCTTTTTTGGCGTGTGGGGACTGCGTCTGCTTCAAATGTCCCAATTCTCAAGAATGTAAGTCTGCAGCCATCTAATATTTTCGTTGAGAACTGCCTCTGCATTTTTGAATCATTTTTTTCAGTTATCAGTGACTGAAGTGAAATTTGTTTCCTACAGTTTTGCACTCATGCACTGGCAGCAAGCTTTAATCTCATCTTATAGTAGCGTTGACTTGTTAGAGCAAAATATGTAAAAAAGAAAATTACTTGCGACTTGTATCGGTAACGCCATCCAACGCCATAACTTTTTTGTGAAAGTTGCACGATCAACATTTCTATTTTGACTTTTATTTAATAATTTGTTTTTTAATGACAACATCGTTATGGCTTTCGAATTTTTGACGTAATTTTGACCACTGACTCTCCCGGTGTCCAGGGATGTAATTTACGACAACGCCAAGTTGGCTTACTTTTGATAAATTTATATTTTTTCTTATTTATTTATCTATTTATTCGATTTTTATTTTTTTTGACTTATTTGATTTTCGATTTTGCCTTGGTTTCGCATTTTTTGTATTTTTGTACTTTATTGGAACTTTGTATTTTATGGTTTTTAATGAGGGCTATGTCTGCTGACATAGCTTCTCTTTTACCATGTAATGTCGGCTAGGAAATAGTATAGAGAATAAAAGCATTATTCATTCATTCACTCTTGCAAGTATGAATGTATTCGGAAATGACGAATTTTTGCTGCGCTTTGAAAATTGCATCGTAAATGGAGTAAAAAAACTCATAGTATCAACCCAACGGGCGAAAAAGATTAAAAAGGGAGTTATGAACTTCCCTCCCGCATTGACTCATTTCGAATTTATTGCTGATTTTTACACAACCCTGTCCTTTATAGCAAAAATAATTGGTTTCCATAAATTGAACGAATCCTCATAAAAATGACAACTGTGACATCCATAAAAATATGAATGCCGCGGAATCTTTGTTTTGATTTTTGAAAATCGCTTATATTGTGTGCGGTAGTTTTAATCGAATATTGAACTATAAACAATACGAATTAAAAACTATTGTAAAAAAAGAAAATGAGATCCAAATAATCGCGTCGTTCGTTTCATTTTCACTAAAAAAATTTATTTTGAATTATACACGATACAAATAATAGAGGAAAAAATCCGCCATATTGTAATTTCATGTCCTAAGCCTAATGGTCTTTACGAAAATAAAATGCTCGATGCAATTCATAAGGTTCATTTTTAAAATGAGAATTCGGAATAATCAAGTTTAATGTTTCCATTCAAGCGGTGATAAAAATGTATGTTAGCTAAAAATTGGGAGCACTGCTGGTGCAAAAGAGCTCGCCCCAATAATTGTATTCAGACAATTTTTTTTACTGCTGCGCAATATTTCGGTGGTGTTCGTTGATTTTGACTCCAGTCAATATGTGAGTATTGTTTCTATTAATTTGGAATGTAGAAAATCCACAGGATATAGTGCAGACTCTTGAATTCCGCGAACGTGACATCTGTCAAAATTTTAAATAATGTCCTGCTCTCACAAAGACTGACTTTGTGGGACATCACGGAATTTTTGAAATGTCCCTTTTCTTCCTCTCGACAGATGAATCGTCTAGTTCCTTGGTAAAACCTTGAATTTGAACAAAGAAAAATCAATTGAAAAGGAAATTCCTATCATATCCACAGTTTCATTTTTTCTCCAAAGTGACGCCTCCGAAATCTCAACGATAATTTCCGGTAGCTCTCTGAAAAAACTACTTTTGCATGTTTGTCTCACTGCAACTTCTCCGTAGAAAAGAACTTTTCAGACAAGTACAGATAAATCAGAACGATGATCGTAAAGCGCGGGGAAACGAAGAACATTGACCCAGGTGACTTAAACGTCTGAGCACTAAGCACAAAGACTTTTGTAATCTGCGTGGCCAATGTCTGACGATTTGCAACCACGTCCGTCACATACCGAGTCTATCCTATCGCTACCGTCCTTACCATCGAATGTGAGCGTCATTGCAGGCTGTACGCTATTATAATAAAAGTCCTTTCGAGCACTTTAAAAACACGATTTGTCCGTCACGGAACATGGCCATAGATTTTAAAGTGTTAACTTTAGGTTCTCAGAATGACATAAAAAAAATATTAAAACTTCACCTGTTGTAGGTAGCAGCCTGTGACCTCCCTACCCTAGTCCAAAATTTAAAAAAATACCCGCCCTGAAACGAGCCCGTTGAATTTGTACTCGAGCCCTATACCAGTCCTTGACCGAAATTTAAAAAATGCTCGCTCCGAAATGTTCCCGTCAGTTTCATACCCGAATCTGCCCGTTTCTCCCGTTTCAAACTATTCGCAAGCAAAGCACAAAAATTGAGTTGAAAATTTTTTACGTTTTAAGTTCTAAAACATAACCAAAGACTCGTTTCTGAATAGATGAGGCAAACAGATTAGATGTTGCTAAAAGACTCGAAAGTCGAACGTATCTAAATAAAAATGAACAACCAGTTCCATGTTTTATGTTCTTTTAGAACTATAAGAATTTAAAAATCCACAGAAATTATTCAAGGTAATGTCAAAGACCCTACCGAAGTACGTCTTATGACATCTGAGACCATTGATTTCGTTGGCCGAAATGTTCTCCCGTTTCCAACATTCCATGTGCAGAGCCAACGTAGTTTCTCCGAAAAATCCTTAAACTGCTTTTTAAAATGTATTTCTCATCAACTTTGTCTTGGGAAACAACTTTCTAACTGTCACAGTTCTAGAGATATGGGTCATCTCTCCCAATTCTAGAAGTTGCCCTATTCCAGGATTTAGTTATTTTTCCTTAAATCCATGAAACACGTTTTCTCTAAAATTTTATTCTCTACAACTTTTCTTTTGGAAGCAACTTTCCAACTGTCATAGTTCTAGAGATATGAGTCATGCCTCCTGATTCTAGAAGTGAATGAATCCCAAGGACTGGGAAAACTCTGACACACGTGTTCACTAAAATTTAATTCTCTACAACTTTTCCTTTAGAAGCAGCTTTCTAACTTTCATTTTTCTAGAGATATGGGTCATCCCGCCCAATTCTAAAAACGGTCATATCCCAGGATTAGGCCATTTTTCCTTTAAACCCTGAAAAACATGTTCTCTAAAATTTTATTCTCTACAACTTTGCCTTTAACTGTAAATCTCCATTTTGCATAGTAAAGCAAATATGGGCGAAAAACCATCTGCTTTCGAATATGTCTGTGAAAATCAATTTCTTCGATTATATTAATCCCAGTGCTCGGACCATTGGCCCGATTTCCGTAGAAACATTTTCCCAGTTTTGTGAGATCAAAAGCTTTCATTTGCCACCAAAATGAACGATTTTCCTGCTACACTAGATAGTGTGAGCTGAAATTTTTTATCGTGTTTATATTAATTATTTATTTTCGCTTGTCGTCTGCATTTTCCTGCAGCTGTCGAAATTTCTCTATAAACATAATAGCACAGAGTTTGCAACCGTAAGTTATTGTTATTGAAGTACATGGGAAATGTAAGGGGCAATAGTGTTTGTGGCACGTTTCGTTAACCTATAGTAGTTATGGAAAACTTACACAAACAAAAAATAACATCTGTAATGATAATTTAGTTAGTGAAGATCTATTAATAACGTTGAATTGTTGAATTTAGCTGTTATCAGTTGACTTTAAATAGCCGTTGATAAATAAATTGGAGAGAGACTTTACTCACTAGAGCAATTGCTGTTTACCCAAGCTACAAACCTGCCGTACAACACATATAAAACTTAGAGAGGAGAATTTGTGAGAGGAAATATATGAAAATCTCTCATCTGATAACGTTACTAAGTTTTTTGTGAGTAGTAGATCAGAAACAGCCTTATCTGATTAATATGCATCGCTGCACTGAGAGCTGACATGCTCAGCTCAGGGTGAAACTGAGCACTTGCTCAATATCGCCCGCAACAATTATCCTGGCGATATTACAAAGACGTGTAGTTTCGTCCGTAAAATTTATTTTCAAGCGGAATTTAGAGCATTTTTGAAAGAGAAAATTGAATAAACAATTTTTTCGGGCGATATTGTTCAGTTGTAACGCCCTAAGTACTTTCCCGGTTAATTCCTGTCACCGCATTAAAATTCAACCACTTTTCAAACCGCTTTCCAGTTATTATGTTAACATGCGCCAATTGGTCGATTTGACGGACGCCACTTTTCTTTAAGAATAGCTCACGTGGCTAACTAAATGGTGGTGTTTTTTAAATGGCGTACTTTATCACAATTTTTCTGAACATTCTTGAAACATCCAGCAATTAATACTTCGTTCATACTTACTTTACTTTTTCGGCGCAATAGCCACTTGTGGACCTTGGCCTGCTGGAGAATTCCCATACAACGCTGCCTGTCGTGCGCCGCATATTGCCAGTTTCTTATTCCGAGCGTGCGAAGATCTTGTTCGACGCCATCAATCCATCGAAATTTTGGGCGACCAACTCCTCTTCGCCCTTCTGCATTGTTACAGAATAATTTTGAGGGAGCTCTGTTTTGATCCATGCGTGCTAAATGTCCCACCCACCTCAGCCTTTGGACTTTCACCACTGCCACTATATCCGGCTCGCCAAAATCACGTTCCAATTCAAAGTTATATCGCCGTCGCCACTACTCCCCCTCGCGCATCGCGGCGTACCTTGCGCTCAAACGTTAGGAGCAACTGTTCATCACTTTTTTTCATCGCCCAAGATTTGCATCCGTAGATCAATAATGGACGGATAAGTGTTTTGTAAATATGGCACTTCGTTTTCTTCGATATTAACTTTGAGCGTAAATGTTTAATTAGACCAAAATAGCATCTCTTTGCCGCCATGATACGTCTGTGAATTTCAGGTATATTATCACCATCTCACCGTATCAGCGCTCCAAGATAAATGAACTCATCCACTACCTAGAGGTTGAACTCTCCAATGCATATTGTGTCTCCTTGTTGATGGGCTACCGGATTCGGCTCGATCTTCATGTACTTGGTTTTAGATTCGTTTATCATCAAACCCATCCTCTCAGCTTGGATTTTCAGATTTGTGAAAGTGTCAACTGCTGCTGCGTGTGTACGACTGGCGACGTCCAAGTCGTCTGCAAGGCCCAGAACTTGAACTGTTCCATTCACCAGCGTTTTGTTGGTTTGGATACCAGCACGTCTCATTGCGATTTCCAAAGCCAAGTTAAAGAGGAAGCAAGATAGAGCGTGTAGAGGTGTGTAGAGGTAAAATGGCACCCTCTAACCATTCGTCAGGCAAGTCTTCCGTGTTCCATATTCGTTTTACTACATCATACATCACTTTTGACAATTCCTCACCACCCGTCTTCAGCAGTTCCGCTGGAATATTATCCGGACCGGAAGCTTTTTTGTTCTTGAGTGAGGTAATTGCTGCTGAGACTTCCTCCATTGTTGACGCTGTTACGATGCGACGGTCGTCGTCAAGAAAGGAAACATCGCTATCATCAGTCACATATTTAATCCCCGTTGTGCAATGCATCAAAATGCTCTTTGAATCTCTCCAAGACATCATGTTTTGCAGTAAGCAACGTTCCGTTTACTGCTTTGCAGATGATTATTCGGGGTTGAATCCTTTCCTTTATCCTTCGTTTATACGTTTAAGGAACTTTCGTGACTCATTTGCACTACACAATCTCTCTAGCTGAAGTAGCGGCCTATCTTCGAGCTCTTCTTCATGCGCCGGTGCAAATGTTTTTCCTCCTTCCACAGATCTTTGTATCTCACATCTGCCGCCAGTTTCTGTTCTCCCGTTCTTGCGGCTTCCTTTCTTAATCGCGCAGCGCTTTTACGTTCTGTAACATTAGCACACTCCACATCAAACCAGGTATTGAAGTCATTAGGGCTCTGATATCTTACCCAGATAACAATTGACCCCACGAAATGTACATAAAGTGCCATCGGAAAATGTGCTGATTCCATTTAATGTGCTCCAGTTGTATTAAAAAGCGCTCTTACCGCTACCTCTTTTCTTTGGAACATGAAGTGCATTTAATGTACATTAAATGTGAATTACATGTACATCTAATGCACATTTAATAGTAGATTATGCTTCGGCTCGGGAAATAACCTCCAAATCGTCAAAATAGAGCATCCTGGACAGCGGTGCATATGCTATTTTATGTGCCGAGAAAAGATATTTCGAGAAAAACAATTTTGCCCTAGGGAGAAAAATGCGAGAGTATCGTTCTAGGCAAATAAAACACTTTGAATACGCAACTAATGTACCTTTAATGTTTTTTTAGTGTGAATTACTAGCACGTTTCATGTACATATAATGTTATGTAAGAAAATAAAGGAAAATTTCATTGAGTTTTCCCACTTTTCTATTTCGGTTTTTCTTATTCTGATGATCGCTACGTCCTCCATTTACATTTTTTTAAGCCAAGCTCTCGTTTTTTTATTAGAAAAATTTTTGCCAATTGTGGAACTTGAACCCAAGACGCTCGGGATTATGAGTCGACTGCTTTACCAATTGTGCCACCGGATACTTATGTGTTGGTGTGTTAAATTTGTATAAAGTGTCAAATTATAGAAAGTACATTAAATGTACTTTTTTTGTACTGAGAGAAAAAGTTTTGGAAGATATGCTGGTAAATGAAAATTAAACAAACTCCACAGAGTGTTATTTAAATTTATTTGATCGAACACACTGTAGCGGTTGTACATTTACGAAAAGGTTTTATATGCCTGCATACGTTGCTGCTGCATTCAAATTATTGTATCATCTTCATTGTTTAATTGTTATTTGAAATTGATTTTATGCGAAACAATAAAAAATCTATTCCCCGTTAGCTTTATTCTTTGAACACATTTTTCTTTTGAAATTCGAATCTTTTTTTTTTTTAATGTTGCATTTAATGAGCATTTTTCGAAGCACATAATAAATCTAAAAATGTACTTGTAATCTAGTGCAATAATTTCGAGCTTTAATTCCACAAAAAATGTGCCTTTTATTTACATCCAAAATGTACTACATCACAAGCACATTTTTGGTGCGAAAAATGTACTTGTGATCTAGTGCAATAATTTCGAGTTTTAATAGCACAAAAAATGTGCTTTTTATGTACATCGAAATATGTACCACTTTACAGTCACATTTTTTGTACATTTTATGTACATATTCTCAACAACATTGAATTTCGCACATTTAATGTACGTTCAGTGGGAAACCACATTAAAAAGTGTGATCTGTGTTGAGGTTTTAGTCGCTTGTTGTTTGATTACTTCAATCACCGATTGCCAGTCGAGAGGAGTATCATCTGGTTGAGCTTGTTGAAGTTGTTGAAGCTTTGTGCTAATGTTTTCAGCATATGTCGCCACTATCTGTGGATCTCTTAGTTTTTCCACTGCAAAACGCCTCACAGTTTCTCGTTGGCCATTATGAAACCAGGCAAAATGTGATCGCAGTGTTGAAACCACAACATAGTGATCAGAGTCGACATTTGCTCTCCAATATTTTTTGACGTCAATTACATCAGTGAGGTGTCTTCTGCTAATCAATAGGTGGTCGATTTGATTAGGTGACATCGTGTCAAGTTGTCATTAGGGTGCTTCCAGGTAGCTAAATGTCTGCTTTTATGTTGGTGGAAGGCTTCTTTCAGCCGTGAAATAAATCATGCGCTGTCCGTTTTCATTCGTTTCATCATGAATACTGTATCTTCCAATTGTTGGTCTGAACACTTCCTCTTTACCCACTTTGGCGTTGAAATCTCCCAAGACGATTTTGATGTCGTGTGCCGGTAGTTCATCGTAGATATTTGCGAGCAATTCATAATATTCGTCCTTGACTTTGACGATTCATTATGTGGAGCGTGTACATTAACTAGGGAGTAGTTCTTAAAACGGCCTTTACTTCGTAGCACGCATAATTGCTCGTTGACCTTACGGAAGTTTAGAACCAGGTGTTCAAATTTTGTAGCTACCAGGAAGGCAGTACCAAGTACATGGTCTCGACTTTTGCTGCTATGAAAGGTGATGTAAATTAGGGGTTGTTTCTTCGCCGTTGGAGTTAAATGTTGAGTTATATTTCTTGGACTATAGCGGCGTAGGATAAATAAACCAAATGTTGTTTCTTCTATGCAATATTTCGAGTCATTTTGGACTCTTCATCAGGCTATTTTGATCACAGAATTTCAAAAAGTTAATTAAATTGATTATACAGATTATTTAACTATTTAAAAAATTACCTTCATATCAAATAATAAACTTAAAAATATAAAAACAGTGAAAATAAATTATTAAACGAATGAATTTCTTGCACCTAAACATATCACAGACAGATGATGACGAAGCAGTAATTTGTTGTCCTTTTTACTTTTTAATTTCACATTAATCGGTTAATTAATTTCGATAAATCATATGGGCAGTCATTGAGATCATTTCTTTTTAAATAAATTTAAATAAGATTCGTGCAGCCCGTGCGTGTCACTTAGAAGGTTAACAGCATTTTCGGTGTTGCAGATGTGCATTTTTTCCGCAATGGCTCTCTGATGAAAATTAGGGATGCGGTCTAAGATGGTGACATTTTTAAAGTCGAAATTACGATTTTCTTTCAAAGGTGATGCAGCCATTATAGCGGGAAATTTGTGAGTCGTTATAACCGCTCTCTTGAATAGCTGAATAGTCGATTTTGGCCTTCTTCAGTTCATTTGTCAGTTTTGTTCATACACTAGATAAATCCTTCCTTTTGCATGTGAATGATTGATTGATGGTGATTGATCTTGAGTGTGAAGTACGCAGTCTTCAGAAAGTTTTAACAAGTGAAGAGTCTATATTTTCGGCTGGGTAGCCTGGGATCAAAAAGTGAAGCCTGTGTCGTTTGACATAGTTCAACGGCAGCCTGCTGTCAAAAATTTAAGTATCCCCGTGAATAAAAAATGAACCTCAAATGCCTTCAGAATCCTTGACGCAGTGAACTCAAGTGATGAATTACTGTCACTAGAAATGTATGCTGGAAATGGATTCTAAATGCAATCGAAATCCACTTATTCGCTTAATTGGGAGGCATTAAACAAATTTTCGCAGGGATATCGCTGTAACGGCATTGAAGAATATTTCAGTCCTGATTCCCACTGAAGAAAGGTACTCCGCTAAGGAGTTTAATTAACTTTGATGGTCGGAAAAATTTTTCTTTCAGTTTTTTTATTCCTTGTCTTTCTTTAATATGAGGTTTGTTCCATGACATGGATAAAAAATGTTTACTTTTTTTTAATTTCAACTTTTCGATTTCAAAAATTTGCGTCAAAACTTATTTTAACATTCGTTATTGTTATTGCTGCCAACATTACAAAAATGTGTCAAGAAGTGTTTACAAAGCCGTTTATAAATAAATAAATATTACAGGAAGAGAATCACAAGCTTGTGCATCTTCCTTATTTCTCTTTTATCTCTTTTTTCACGTATTCGCTTGCATTCTGTGCATGTAAAACTTGGTTTTTCGGTTAAACGAGTCAAAACGAAACGTTGCACAATCTTACGATTCTTCTCCTGTAGTAAATAAAGTGTCAAATTATTCGTTGTGTGAAGTAGTATATTACAGTGGACCCTGCGAAGTAATTCTTTACATTAGCACACAATTTTGTTATAAGAGCCAAACTTACGAGTGTTTTTTTTGAGCTTTGAAAATGTTATTTTGACAAGTGTAGATGTTTGCATATCCGAGCCGAAGGCGAGGTATGCAAGTTAACGAGTCAAAGTATCAGTTTTCAAAGCATGTTGCTCAAACTTACACGAGTGAGTTTGCGAGTTCTCCAAATTGTGTCCGAAGTAATGAATATGTATCAGGGTATAATGTTCATTGCGTATTCATCCGAAAATTGAGCATTACATGTATGTTTACCCCTACGAAAACTGTGCATTACATGTAAGGTAGGTGAAACGTTTGTTTTCACTAGTGAAGCAAAACTTTGGTTTTCACTAGTGAGATAAAAAAGACCCCACATGTAATGCATGGTTTTCATAGGGGATAAACATACATGTAATGCTCAACTTTCGGATGGGATAGCCAATAAAATAGTTTACTTGCAGCACCCCGCGAAAATGAGTCATTACCTGATAACAGTAACATTAATTTTCATTTTCGCGAGGCCTAGCAAGTAAAATAACTTACAAAATGGTTTGGAAATTTTTATTTTGACTCGTGTGGTCGGATCCCGCGCCTTCGGCTTGTGATGCAAACTCTCCACTCGTCAAAATAGAAATGTCCAAACCATATTGTAATATACTATTAAAACTAAAAATGAGTTCGGACGGCGAAGCCAGAGGATAGGGTGCGCTTAACGTGCCTGTGAGATAAGTAAATCGTCAAGACAAGTACTATCACACCAAGCGACTGTCACAACCTTCACTTACAAAAGACTTTATAGGAAACTGTGAGCCAAGAGGGACGGCTGATACAAAACATAAACAAAATTAAACACATTCGATCATTGCATAGAAAATAATTTTGAAAATCTCAATGACAAATACATCAACAAAAAGTATTCACACGCTCTCGCAGAAATATTTAGTTTCATGTTTCAGATTTTTTGAAAAATATAATAACCTAAAAATATCACGTTGTATGGGACGCTTGAAGTGCTCTAGAGGTCGCTTACAGCGGCGACCAATAAAATCTAATATATGATGAGAAGCGCAATGATTCCAAGTTCCAGAAACACCAAAATGATCTATTGGTTCGAACTGTTTGTGGTCTTGGTAGTCATTTTTTTAAAAAACTTGAAATTCGGGAGCGTTTCTCCAAATGTACCTCTACTACTAGATTTTTCTAAAATTATTTTTTCGAAAAGCCGCGTCAAATACCTTTCTAGCTCACCGCTGAGAGTAGTCGAAATTACATTCAACTCAAAATGGAGCGAAAATCCAATTTTTTCGACCAGGGCACCGCTTGAAAGGTATTTTAAACGGCTTTTCGAAAAAAATATTTTCAGAATATTTCAGTCAAGCGTGGGAAAAATTGTCACCAGAATGGGATGTTTTTCGATTCTAGTTCTTCGTACTTTTGACCACCTCTGCCGGTCTAACAATTTGTCTTTAAAAAAGTTTTTTTTCTATTCCATTGACACTTGACACCGAAATTCGGAGAATCGACGAGGTGGTGTATATCAACGAACTTTAACTGTCACAATAATTTCATGTGTTAACTCCCCACATTTAAATACAAAATATACCAACTTCACAAAACAAAATTCATTGGTGCGACCAAATTATATAAACAGAGAAGACTAACGCAAATACAGAGTTTCTCGTGGCACACGACTTTGAGGTGAATATGTCACCGTCATGTTGCATACATGGAGAATTAGTTTTACCAAGATGCGACGCATGACAGAATTGTATATAAACAACGCAGTTCCAACAACATTATCATACTTAAATGTCAACAACTTAACAAGTACATATTCACCTCAAACTGGTGTGCCGTAAAAACACTAATCCGCTGACGATTTGCGTTACCTTCTTTGCTTATATACTTTGGTGCGACCAGGTGCGTTTCATAATATTGATACAAAAATTAATTATTAAAAAAAATTAAAAGTTCCAAATTAGTTTTAATTGGTGGATACGATACTAATAAAATATAACATAATAACATACATAATAATATTGTATAATATAAAATCACGTGACAAATATCAACCAATTGGAATGCTAAACGAATTATCTTTATGAGTGGATAAAATCGTACACACTAAACGGCCTAATTTGTCAAAAAGAGTGACCCCAAAAGATATCGAAAAAATTCCTGTCTCAACACTCAAGTCTGAAAATTTTCCTTTCAAATGTTTCAATGTGTTTGTGAAATTGTGTGTGCGTTAGTTGGCTTCTTCGACAAAATTATGTTTCATCCATTTTGAATGTGCAAATCAAAAAACAATCTTAGAACAACTCGGATTTTATTTGACAAAAAAATTGTATTTAACATTAAAAACGTGAGCAATAATGTCGAAGATATTCGATATTGAAAACATTCCAATTTGTGTTTGTTTACAACTTTCGAAATGCGAATATTGGAGTGCGTTCAGTGCTAAGAGCGCGTTCGAAAAGTAAAATGTTTCACAGAGTTGCTCAGTTAATGCTGTCATTGTTAACTTTAAGGTTAGATTGTTCACGGCCAAAATCGGTCGTGAAGAATGTGAGAAATGTCATGAAGAATGTTTGTTGTTGTCATCGTTAGTAAACATAGTTCGTCAATTGAATTAAAATTGTCAGTATAGTGGCTAGGAGTGCGAGGGACGATTATCGAAGGTAATAAATTAATTTTTAAAGCATGAAAGACAATTTGATGGTACAAATTTTGAAATATTGTCAAATATTTTTATTCAAAGAAACCCAGCGAAACATTTTAGTTACTGAACGGTTTATGTCAGAAACTTGTCTAATATTCAATTTTGCTCAGGTTTCACTGAGAATTTTAGTTTTCGAACGCGCTCTAAAGTCTTCAACTAGGGTTGCTCAGTTAATGTTGTCAAGTTTAACTTTAAGGTTATATTCTTCACGATGTATTTTGGTCGTGGAGGATTACCCAACTGTCATGAAGAAAATTTGTTATTGTTTAGATTTGTAAAAATTGACCACAAAATGATGTAATATTTCTGAATTTGGTTAGAAGTTGTCACAAGTGTCTTTTGTAGAGGTTAATAATGACATGTGCAAATATTTAAGGTGATTAAATGACATAAAAATGGAAATAATTGCGAATACTTTTACACACAATAGTCTCGGTGAAACTTTTTGGATTCTGAACGACTTACGTCGGAACGCTGTCATTAATTTAACTTTGCTCAAGTTTCATGATGAATTTTGCGTATCTGAACGCACTCTTGGTAGCACTAAGAACGCGTTCAGGAACTAAAAATTCGTCATGATACTTGAGCAGAGTTATTTTAAATTTTAATGACAGTGCTCCGACGTAAGTCGTTCAGAGACCCAAAAGTTTCACCGAGATTTTTGTGTGTATAAATGTCATTATTAATCGCTAAAAAAGATACTCGTCACATCTTCTAACCAAATTAAGAAATATTGTTTCAGTTCATGCAATGTTTACAAACGTAAACAATAACAAATTTTCTTCATGACAGTTGGGTAATCCTTCACGACCAAAATACATCGTGAAGAATATAACCTCAAAGTTAAACTTGACAACATTAACTGTGCAACTAACTGAGCAACTGACTCCAGTTGCTTCAATTAAAGAATTTTTGTTTCTGAACGCGCTCTAATGCAAATTGATGGAAAGATTTCAACTTTTTGCCAATTTTGAATTTTATATACCACGTGACCTGACATTACAATACGTGATTGGTCAGCTGTCACATTTTCTCATTTCGTGTGTACGGTGGCAATTTGGTGTGTTATAATACTAATTTTCGTCTCAATACTAGGCTGCGTTCTTGAGCTATATTAGTTAATTATGATGGCTGTGACAGCCTAGTGTCACATTGAAAAGTATTGCGCCGATTGCACCGTAAAGTACTGCATTCAAATTTCCATTCATTATTTATTGACACCGCCCTCCCGGACCCGACTTCAGATCCGTCTGAATTTGGCTTACAAGGCTGCTGTAGCATCACCTTAAACTGAACGAAGTTTTACAAAAGCAGGCTAGGCCACAAATGTCAAAATTATCTTACATCCCTTTTTTTCATTAGATTTAAGAATTACGAAAAATGAGATGCAAGATAATTTTGAAATTTTTGGCTTAGCCTGCTTTTGTAAAACTTCGTTCGTAGGACAAAAAAATTGCCCTCATATTATGGATCCAGCTTAATCGATGAGAATAACGAATCAGTGGCATCGTGGGTATCAAACAGCGAATTGCATCTAGTACACGACGCTAAAGACAGAAAAACGTTCCTATCAAAAATTTGGAACACAGAGACGAGCCCCCGATCGTCAGTACTGATAACGAAGGCGTGCCGTTACAAGTCACTCGCGAGGTACTACCAGTTTTTCCAAATAGCCAGCATCGACCAATTATAATCGAAGTCGGAACGAGCATCCCGATTGTTGAATCGGTGCGGAGGCCAAGATGGAATTTCCAGAAAGCCAATTGGAATCAGTATTCAAATTTGATGGATGTGGCCATCAGATTCATTCCGCCGAACCCACAAAATTACGAACGAGATGCGAATTTAGCGATCGAAACTGCAAAAAAGTGCATTCCCAGAGGCTACCGTAAAGAGTATATTCCTTGCTGGAGTGAAGACAGCGATCGGCTGTATGCCGAATTCCAAGACAACAACAGTCCGGAAACAGCTAAAGAATTGTTAAAATCACTGGACGAAGCAAGTTGAACAGCAAGAACAACATTGGGTGAGTACCGTTGAGAAAATGAATTTTCCGCACTCGAGCCGGAAAGGGTGGTCGTTGATTAGAAAACTAGGTGGTGCTTCTATGTTGAACAATCCCAAACCGAAAATCAACGCCGATCGCATCGCCCGCAAAGTCATCCAATCATCAAAAGCATCATTGAAAAAAATATTCACTAAAGAAATCAACAGAGCTTACAGAGAACTTCGAAAAATAACACCACAAGACAACGAACTTTCAAGAGTTTTTTCCATCGAAGACGTAAACAACGCACTGCTATTTATGAAGAATGGCAAAACCAGCGGATTCGACGCGATTTACCCAGAATTCGTAATATTCAGTGGACCACGAACGAGACTATGGCTATCACGGTTTTTCACAAGCGTTTTGGCTTTGAATTACCTGCCGGCATCATTCAAAAAATCGAAAATCATCGCACTACTGAAACCGGGGAAACCGGACGATCAACCAGGAAGCTATAGGCCAATCGCTTCATTATCTGTAACCTTCGAGTTGTTCGAACGGCTACTGTACAACCGAATCGTCATGGAAATAGACAAATTGGTCCCCAAAGAGCGAGCTGGTTTTCGACCCACACGCAGCTGTGAAGAGCAAATTTTGACTTTGATCAACCACATCGAGGCTGGATTTCAAAGGAAATTGAAAACTGGCGTCATTTTCATTGATCTAACCTCGGCTTACGACACTGTGTGGAAGAAAGGACTTTTATACAAACTTCTCAAAGCGATTGGATGCCTTCGAATCGTCGACATAATCGCCAATATGCTCAGCGACAAATTGATCCAAATCATACTGAACAACCAATGCACACGTTGCAAGAAGCTCAACAATGGATTAGCTCAAGGCTCAGTCTTATCGTGCCTCTTGTTCAACTTGTACATTCACGACTTGTCCAGTTCCATCGCTCGAAAATTCCTGTACGCTGACGGCATGGCTTACGCTTACCAACACTGTTCCTTAAAAGAAATAAATGATGCACTGACCAAAGATATGGCTAAATTCGTTAGCTTTTGCAAAAAATAGCGACTTCCACCTAAACAACAGACTCGCTTCAATGAAGTTGCGTGTTAGGTTTGACGGCACACTGCTGGAACACGATTTCGAACCAGTTTATTTGGGAGTAAAACTAGACCGATCGCTAACCTATGGCAAACACATCAACAAACTCACGCTCAAGCTGGCAACGAGAAATAATTTGGTCAAAAAACTTGCCGGTTCATCGTGGGGTGCGGCTGCATCAGTTTTGAGAACAACAGTTCTGGCACTCGTGTATTCATGTGCAGAGTACTGCAGTTCATCTTGGCTCAATAGCGCACACTCAAAGAAAGTAGATGTGGTACTCAACGAGTCGATGAGAATAATAACAGGCACTGTTCAGTTCACACCGTTAGAATGGCTACCCACATTGAGATACATCATACCACCAGCCATCAGAAGACAACACGATTTACCGGAAAACTTCCACCCGAAAGAAATTTGAAAAGAAGCGTGGCAAGACAGTGGTGCGAATAGTATTTTGTTTGACTACGAAAATCATTCCGCCAAGTCCAAAGAATTCACACTGTCACGTAAGTTGTGGAGGAATTTGAACAGACTAAGAACTGGACATGGTCGATGCAATGATATGCGATACAAATGGAAATTAATCAATAGCGCCAGTTGCTCATGTAGACACAAACGATAAACAATGACACGCTTGCTGATTGAATGCCACATTCACAATGAATGATCAAGCCTTGTATTGGTTGGGTAATCTGGAGCTGTGATGTATTTATGTGATATTTTACCTTTTTTCGTTTAATTTGTAACTTCGTTTTTTCTTTTTTTAAATTATTTTTGACTTCACCTTATATTTGTGCAATAATTGTAAGAGAAAAACCCATACGCTAAATAAATAAAATGGTTGGGAAATTCTATAGTGTGACGAGTTTGAATTGTACTCTAATAAACATGAAAACCACGAACCCCATGTGTGAGCACTGCAACCCGTAGACCCTATTTCTTCATTATGAAAAAATGTTTATTTCGAATTGGTGTAATACTTTAACTGATCTCTCTTTAATTTTCAGATTTCAAATAAAAAAGTGATTCGTTAAAAGAGAGCAATGGCTGGTGACACAAATTGCCACAACATGGTATCGAATCTACCGCTGCTATTCGCCGGCGGATATCCTACATCATTAGAAAAAATCACGACGGCGCAGCTCGAGAAATTCATTCCGTTTATGGTACAATGTTCCCTAGGCAATATTCAAATTCGCAATAATACCGAGTACAGTGAACCGGAATGGTGGCCCGAAAATGTGCCATTTTTAATTCCGCTGGAGCGACCCCCTAATGAAACCGAATGGCACCATAAGCTGAAGTCAATCGTCATTATTTGCTACAAGTTTCATGCCAGCATATTTCTACTGCGATTTTGTCAGCAATTAGCAACGTACCAACCGGAATCGTTACGTTTCATTAATAATTACAACAACACTACTTCGTTATTCGAAAGATCGAGTAGTAAGTTGTTGGTCACATTTCGTAATGAGAATATGGTAAGTTTGTCGTCACGCGCATTTAAATGATGAGAGAATTTTGAAAATTTCTTTTCAGTTGTACGACCAAATGTCAGTTAACAAAAGCAGCAAAATTACATTAATATCATCTAGAAAAATGAATTCGCAAAGTAAAATTGTTTCAGAAACAGTTGATGCGGTTGAAACAGTTTTCGAAATTTATCTCTGTGATAACTGTGAGGCTGAACTCTATTCCAAGGATGCATACGATGTAAGTATCTTGCACGATTCTTAAGTAAATTACACATTTTACACAATGTAAGAAATAAAGGGAGCCGATCATAAAATGCGCACGCAAAAAATTAAGAGTTTGCAATATATGGAGGGCAGGCTTTAGTCTAACCCCTCTGCCGGCTTGGAATCGTGCGTACTTCGTGAATGGCCCCCAAGCCTTTTTTTTTCATTAAAACAAATACACTCTCAGAATATAGCTGATCGAGAAAATGGGGCGCAAGTGAGCTGTTTGTCACGAAATGTTTTACCATAAGAGCGCGCAATATTGAAATATTTTCTTATCTATCAATGTTGCAGAAAATGTCAAAATATATTACATTTTTTCACATATTTTTTGTTGACTTTTCTGCATTAACATTATGTCAAAGTATACTGTTTTTCATGGCACTTCTTTTACTTACTGAATCCGCACTACAATCCATTAAGGGTCCTGGCCTTCTCCAACTGGACCTATCTGCAGCTAACGTCTTCCAGCTGGCTACTCCCAAAGTTTTCAGGTTGGCGAAAGCTGCATCGCACCATCTGGACTTTGGTCGCCCTGCACTTCCTTCACCTTCTGGTTTGGTTTCGAGAAGTTTTTTCGGAACACGAATGCCATTCATACGCTGCACATGACCAAGCCATCGTAGTCTGTTTATTTTTGTTGTTTTAACTACGTCCGGCTCTCGATAGAGCTGCATAAGCTCATGGTTAAATCGTCTGCGCCATCTATTCTGGTTTTCGTCATATACTGATCCAAAAATTGTCCGCAGTATAGGGCTCCCATTCGTACTCTAAAACATGCTTCTTCAACCGGGCCTATCCGCAGCTAACGTCTCCCAACTGGTTATTCCCACAGTTCTTAAGTTGGCAAAAGCAGCGTCGTTCCACCGGGAGTCGGTTTATTTTCGTTGTTCTAACTATGTCGAGCTCTCCAAAAATCACTCTGCGTTTGTGATTATATCGTCTGCGCCATCGGTTCAGTTTTCGGTCCAATACTGTTCCAAATATTGTATGCAGTACCTATCGTTCAAATGTGTGCAGAGATTGTTCATATTTCTGTGTGAAGCATTACGACTCCGAACCGTACGTAGCTACCGGTCTGATCACAATTTTTTAAAGTGCTAGTGTTCAGCATCGATCCAAGGTATACGAACTTGCTGACCATTTTGAATGTGTGTGTCGACCGTTACGTTATCTTCCTGATATCGATTCGTATGTGGGATTATCATGTATTCCGTTTTTCCGTCGTTGACTGGACTTGGTGAAAATGGTGCCGCTGGAGTCTATGTCCATGGTTCGTACAGCTGCTTCGAGGGTCAAATTGAAAAGCAGCGTTGCAAGAGGATCTCCTTGACGTAGGTCTTCCTCAATGTCGAAAGTCTCAGACAGTTGATTGCGGATCCTTACTTAGCTTCGTTAGCGAGATCAGTTTTTTGGGAATTCCAAACTCCTCCATGACTCTCTATAGCTTACTTCTTCTAACACTGTCATAGGATGCCTTGAAGTTAACGAACAAATGGTGTGTTCCAATGTTGTACTCCATGCACTTCTCCAAGATCTGTCTGATATTAAACAGCTGGCCCGATGTTGAACAACCTACACTAAAACCACCTTGGTATGCACCTACAGAGTTTTCCATGTATGGATAAAGTAAAGAATATTCGCAAATATCTTGTAAGCAATATTCAGCAGAGCGATTCCTCGAAAATTGCCACACTCCAATTTGTCACCTTTTTTGTATATAAGACAAAGTATGCTGGTCTTCCACTCTTCCCGTAACGCCTCGACATACCATATACGCGTGATGAGCTCGTGCATCTTCATATATTTTTGAGCTTTAAAATTTCAGCTTCAACTTCTTGCATCTTTGGTTCTTCTATGTATAGTTGCGCAGTCTGAAATGGCAATTCGTCGTTTTCGTCGTCTCTGTTGAGCGGTTTGTTCGGGTTAAGCAGTTCCCATGTCGCTTTCTGGATGTCTTTACGTTGGAAATAGGTACTACAAGATCAACCACCCTCGTTCCATTGTCGTTGAAGTTTTCATGAAGGGTATGTTTACCGATTGTGGGACCAGAGTTCGGATTTTTTTGATTGATTTTCGAAAAATCATGATTTTAATAAAAAATGATGCTCATAAAAAATTGAGTATCACAAAATTTCAAAAAAATGATTTTTTTTTTATTGGTTTATTTTTCGTTTCAGATGAAACTAAGTTCATTACATTGACTTTTACAGAAAATCATTTTTTTCGAAAATCATGATTTTTTAATCATTTTTACTCAAAAATCGTGAGCATCACGCTTTTTTCGTTGATGCTCAAATTGATTTTGATTTTCAAAAAATGATTTGATTTTGATTTCCGAACCCTGGGTGGGACGATAAAAGACTTCGCGGCGTATCTTAGCATTAAAATCTTCAGGCACAATTTTAATGTCCCGTTTCGGTGCTCCATCATATACATCCACCAGTTTCTCATAAAATAGCTCCTTCACCTCGTTGTCGCTTTCCTCCGTAGGCGCATATACTTATGTTTATGTTTATAGCAGTGTAATTGAAAAATTTTCTCCTTATCCGTAGAGAACACAATCGCTCGTCAATAAGATTGAAACCAATCACCGCGTTTCTAGCTCTGCCGAAAAACATGAAACCTGTTCTTTACTCTCTTGGACTGTCGTAGACGCTACTGGTCATGGTGTCCTTTCCACCATCTCGTTTCTTGCACCACTGTAATGCTGTAATGTCAATTTTTGCCGCTTCTAGCGCACTAGTGAGAGATCTCAATCCTCCTTGGCACAACAAAGATCTTACATTCCATGTTCCAAATTGTAAATCGTTGTCCTTTTTCCGTGGCTTCAGTCGTTGCCGTTCTGTCGGGTCCGAGCAACAGATTGTAATCAATTTCTTGACACAATGATTCGGTTAGCACAGTTTCTGATAGGAAAATGTTTCACGGGGGTAGTAAAACATCGATACTTTCGGCATTTTTTCAGCTGACTAATATCGAACAAATGCGCAAATGAATAGGAAACATTCAGAGACCCATAGTCTTTCTTGTCTGAGATCCTCCTTAACTTCACTTCACTAAATTAACAAAACGATTTTTAATTTGATGCGGCAAAACATTTCTGGGGTTTTGATCGGCCACTTTTGTAGTGGCTAGGCCACAGATATTTTGCACACTCTTACTTTCCCAGAACATTCTTGCCGCAGAGAGTTATACACCCTTGAAAGTCGAGCACAATTTGGGCTCTAGCTCCTTAACAACAATCGGTAACTGACCGATGTGTTGGCTCAAATCTTTCCACTAATATGGCCGTTACTCATAACTAAATGCAAAGCAATTGGTCACGTATTACTTTAGTTGTTGACAAAAAACTGTTTTTTGATTCCTGTGTATACCATGTAAGCCAAGGCCTCTAAGTCCGACAATATCGATTCTAAACTACGATTATAGGCATGTATCACTTGCTCTGATCCGAAATAAGAGGTAAATCCATTGGTCGAAGTTTTGGCGATATCGCTCTTAAAGTTATTTATACCAAACTTTTGAACTTTACATCTTCGTCATTTTCTTTAAACAAAACCTTACATCGAATGTGTAATTACCGTTATGATGAGATTTTCCAAGCAAAAATTCTAGCCCTGTCCCGTGTAAACTGATTCAGGTAAATGTACGCATACATTGAAACAATCTGTCATTAAAAAGTGGCTCAAAGTCTCCACAACTGACTGGTTGGTGTCTCCAAACATTTTAAAATCATTTTTTGATTCGACATTTACACGAGCAAAACAATGGTTCGGATAAACTTTCTCCCTGTATACGTAGAATTATGTAAGATGAAGGAGGGGTGAGGCTTTCCGAAAAAAGTGAAATAATTTTTTGAATGAGGCGTAGCGCGATGGGAAAAAGGAGAAGTCAACAATGCCGTTATTTGTCTTAACGTCATTTGTGAACGGCCCGTATACGAAAGGGAGGAATGCCAAACACCGTACCCCTTAAGAAACTAAACAAGCTTTGAAAAATTACATTTAAAAATCAGAAATCCAAGGACGTTAAACGCAAAAAAAAATTGGAACTTAAATTTTTACTCAACTTTGTTTTCTCTATCTGGGTCTTTCTTTGTCTTCATTTCATCACAAGTTCATGTTCCGAGAAACTGAGAAAAGTCGTGAAGACATATGCGAAATTATAGACGACTTTGGTATGAAACGCAATCGCAAGTCCTTTGGATCGGACGACCTCCAGAAGAGAGCGCGTTACACTACGGATGCATCCGCAGACCATAATCAGGTACTCAGAGTCGGCAGAGTCTATTCTTCACAAGACATCCCGTTCCCTTATAACTTACCAGTACCAACAATATTACATCGCAGTCGTCACAACAGAGTGATTGTTGTCTAAATACATGAAAGAGCATTCTTCCACCATTAGGTTAGGTTGGGTTAGAACTTCGTCCTACTGCTTTGATGGATACCACAACCGCGGCTCTGCAATCAAAGCAAGTGCCTTTCCGCATTGGGATCAAATCATCGATGTGGATGTTGTAAAAACCCCATTGATGTTGCAACTCTAGAGAAGAGCTTGCATTTACACATGACTACTACAGTTAGAGTGTTTCAATCATGACACTTCTTTGTCTGGTCAAATCCGTAGAGTCGCATATCTTGAGTGGTCTTTCTGAAATTGCCTACAGTTTGACCTTAGAATTTTTTTTCCACAATGCTTTCGCTACTCCGCATTGATTCAGTAGGATTAACTACAGTAAGCGCTCTATATAACGAACATTTCGCATAATGAACGCTTTCCATACCGAACAATGCAAAATGGTGAACACTTAGGAAACTAAGAGTATGCCGTGAGACCTTGAAAAAATTGAACATACAGCGATATAACACTAGTCTTTTATTTAGATCGTGCTTTACGATGCACGCAAAATTGTTACGACATTTTTCGTCTGAATTTCGTACTTCAGAACTGAGTGTCTTTTTGAGACTTGTCTAGTTTGTCTAAGCTACGTAGCTATCCCAAATTTTCAGCAGATTCTCATTTCATTAAGTTTCAGTAATTTATACGCTGATTCCGATGACTTAATGAAAACGCTCTCTGTAACGAACACTAATTGACTCCTCGATTGACATTTCGAAGTTCGTTATAGAGAACGGTTACTGTAACTTTCAATAATTTCTACAGTTACTTTCTCTTACCGTTACAATTATTCACTCAGAATAACATAGGGTGCTGAGTGTGTTACACGTGAGATATCCATCAAATAGTCGTTATTTGCACACGCACATGGAACTGGAAGCGAGTCAGTGTGTATGTTTTAAGTTTTTACGACCAATAATAGAATATCTGAACAAAGAAAAATTGCTCAAAGCATACATTTTGCAAATAACCAAAGAAAGTGATTACTAAATTCATTATCTGTTCCGTATTTTGTTATGTAGATGAGAGATGGATATACCAGGTGTAACTTACAAAATAGCTATTTACAAAATGCCAAACAACGATGCAAAATTCCAACACAAAAAATGTCCTAGACGGTTAGAATAAATGTGCCTAAAATGTACTGTCAACGTTACACCGTTTGGTGAATATTGTATGCATACAATTGAGTGTTGCATAAAAACTGTGTAATTAATTTGCCAATTCCATGGGTACTTCCATGTTTGAAAGCACACAACATGTACAGAAAGTGTACATAATGCCTCTCTTATGCATACACATTTATTGTGCAAATACGCACTTTTCGATAGCATTAAAAGTACATTTCGTGTGGTCTTGTGTTATTCATTTGGATTTTTTTTTAGGAATTTTATTGTAGATACTATCTTCGTATTTAGGTTGTACAATGGCGTGTGTTTGTAGCAGAAACGTGATTGTGACGTGATGTGTGAATATTGTGTGGGTGTTGTGTAAGTCGCGAAAGTCATGTTTCAGTGTTTATTTTGCACAAATGCACAATTGAAATGAAAGTGCAATAGACATTTTGAACAACGGATTTTCGACTGTTTTATTGACATCTAGCGGGTAGAGATGAATGTGCATAGCAAATTTTTAAATGGCAGAAAAAAATGTTCGTCCAACAATTAAATGCCAAAACCCTACAGACTTTGTTTACAAAAATCGTCGAGTGTTTAAACTTTATCGCATATTCGGGAGTTT
The DNA here is from genome assembly GCA_029228625.1 of Pseudolycoriella hygida. Lineage (NCBI taxonomy): Eukaryota > Metazoa > Arthropoda > Insecta > Diptera > Sciaridae > Pseudolycoriella > Pseudolycoriella hygida. The sequence goes on along the minus strand of CM055403.1, from coordinate 115,998,318 downwards.
GGAAACTTTTGAGGCTTTTATACGTTCCAAAATGAAGCAGCGAGTTGCGCGGACAGGCAATCACTGCGACAATAAATGAGGACGACCATAAATATAAATAAAAATTGTATAAATGATTAAGCAGCAAACAGATACTTGGATACAGCCTTTAACGATAAAAATTCGTTTGCGTACCTGAAATTCCCAGCGAAAAAATTGTTTACTAAAAACATTGCCTAACGCCATGGAGCTAAATGACTACTAATAATTACATCTGAAGCAAGTCACATTTTGCGCCAAGATCGACGGAGAGGAACAGAATTTATTCCAAGTGGTTGAAATCGAATGGCGACTTACAAACAAATCAAATGAAGACGGAGACATCATTGTTAGTGAAAAAATGTGGTTTTTTCGTTCTGCAACAGTTGTGTTGAGACTGATTCAGTCGCACAAACACCTTAAGGTGACGGGAATTTTCCCCCAGGGAATTATACTCTAGACCGAAAAAATAGGAATTATCGCCCAGAGAAATTGGAATTATCACCCGGGATGGCATTTTCGTCATACAAAATAGCATTTTCCTTATACAAATTGGCATTTTCCTTATTACAAATTGGACGCTTTAGAACCCATCCTTGCACAAATTTACCGCTTTAAACTTGCTGGGTGATAATTCTCATTTGTCTGGGCGATAATTTATTGGGTGATAATTCCCATTTTTTTTAGTCTGGGGAATAATTCTTGTCGTTCACCTTAAATATTGCGAACGGATATGAGGGACAGCATGAACAACACAAAACGAACAACAAATGCTGGAATAGTTTCTGGACGAAAATCGGATATACAGAGACAGAAAAATGAAAACCAGCACATCAAGCATAATTTTAGCTTGATAAGCTGGTTTTCACATTTCTGCAACTGTATCAAACTATCGCGGCGTCTGTCTCTCACCGAGTTTGGCAAAAGCTTTCGAAATAGTTATTTTCAATCAATTAAAATTTAACATTTTCCCGAACTCAACAGCGAGTCAGCATGGTTTCTTTCCTGGGAGAAGAGCAGAGTCCAACTTGATGAACTTTCAATCGTTTTACACAATGGATTCGAAAATGACTTCCATACAGACAACTTTTATGCTGACATTCGAAAAGCATTCGACCGTTCGACGTCATAAAGCCTACCCTGTTAATCTCAAAAAATTGCAAGCAGTTAGTTAAAGTGGTGACGTGACATTTCTCCGCTGCAAATAACGCCCGGGGCGTTATTAACGCCCGGGGCGCTAATAACGCCCGCACTCCGGGCGCTAATAACGCCCGGGGTGTTACTAACGCCCGCACTCCGGGCGCTAATAACGCCCGGGGTGTTAATAACGCCCGCATTCCGGGCGCTAATAACGCCCGGGGTGTTAATAACGCCAGCACTCCGGGCTCTAATAACGCCCGGGGTGTTAAGAACGCCAGCATTCCGGGCGCTAATAACGCCCGGGGTGTTATTAACGCCCGGGGTGTTAATAACGCCCGCACTCCGGGCGCTAATAACGCCCGGGGCGTTATTAACGCCCGCACGCCGGGTGTTAAT
>CM055403.1:115828987-115996264 GCA_029228625.1 Pseudolycoriella hygida | reverse complement strand
GTTTACAAAGGCAAAGTTTGTGAGAATTACATTTGAGAGAAAGTGTTTTCAGGATTTTTTGGAGAAATTGAATGTATGAATGTATTCGGAAATTTTATTGTAATTCAAAACACACACCCACAAATTTTTAAGATGTAAGAAATGACGAAAATTTTGATGCGTTTTGAAAGTGGAGTGAAAAAACTCATAGTATCAACCCAACATGCCAAAAAGTGCATTGAACTGTCGTAACGTCACCCATCAGTCAAAGTACTCGAGCGTAGCAACACTGAAATTGATTTGGAAAGTTGGTGGCGACGCGCGTCTTTTTATAGTTTGTTGTCAACGTATTCGGTTTTCATTTGTATTTCTACATTCGGTTGCTTGCTGTCTTTTAACGAAGTCAATACTTTTGTGGCTTAAACAGTGAAACTTTCTTCATTGAGTGATTTTCGAACTTTTCTTATCTTCTGGATAAAATGATAACGTTTTTGAGAGCTTGTAGAGACGGTCGTTTTAATGACGTGAAAGGCTTTTTATATCGGAACGATTTAGTAAATGTGCGAGACAGATTAGATGGTAGAAATTGCTTGCTTTGGGCAATACATCACGGGGACATCGAAGCAGTAAAGTATTTACTGACATTTGATCAACTCGATTTAAAAATTGCGGACCATAGAGGACAGACAGCTCTTTCGATCGCAATGGCACCTAAGCCATCATTACGAACGCATACTTTTAATGAAAACGGACACATACATGATTTATACTCACCGGATGATACAATCGCAATGCTAGAAACGCCGTCCAAAGTGAATAAAGATTTAATCAACCGTTACACATGTGATGGTGAGAGTCCATTACAATTTGCTGTGCAGTTTCAATCCATAGAAGTGGTTAAAAAATTGGTGAAATTAGGGGCTAATGTGAACCATATAAACAACGAAGGACAAAGTATTTTGAATACGACTGCATGGTATTTGCGACTGGACATTCTGCGCTACTTGCTTAACGAAACTGATTGTGATCCGTATGCAATAGATTTGCAGGGGAACCTTCCTTGCACCTGGTTTATATGGGGGCTTACAGATAACGGTATAACATCAGCAGATCACTTTGAATTTGGATTGGACTTTATCTCACGGTCGCACAAAACACAATTGGCGGAATCATTTCACGTGCATCGCATGTTATTATACTTGCATGGCATGAAAGATCATGGGCCCACAGTTAAAGTTCTATTTCCGCTAATTGTTAATTTTGTAGTTGTGAACAATTACAGAGAACATTTAGTGCAAAAGTTACTGGCTGCAGAACTTGAAGAAACTTTTGGTTTAATTTTGCTGTTATTTTTAGAAAATTTTCTGCAAGACCTCATTGACAATGCTGGCGATGAAGAATATAAGTTCTTTGACTGGCATCGTTTTGAAGAACTGAAACTTTCTTTTATGGTAGAGTTATTTCCTTTGTTTTTGAAGGACGAAGCACTTGCCAACGAATACGTTGCAGAGATCGCGAGAATTGGTTATAAATTTTGCTATTCCGGCATTATGTACAAACTTTTCTTGTCATCACCTAATGCACCGGACGATCTCATGCGCAGTTTTGCGAAAATGCTTCTACGGAATGGATTCGATATCTTGGGAACTGTTGAACCAGAAACTTTTTCAATGTCGCGTATGTGCCAACATACAGAGTTTGAACGTAACAATCCAATACAATTGCAAGAAGATAACTGCGTTAACGCTTCCGTTACATCAGAGAATTGGATTTTGGATTATTACCGTCTCTTTGATGAAGAAGAATACAAGTCAGAAGTGTGCTCCTTACAAAACTTGTCGCGATTGACGCTAAGAAGATATGCGTTTCAAAATCATAGCCAACAGGAAGCCCTAACATTTCTAAATTCTTTGAATCTTCCAAATTTGTTGAAAAACTTTTTGACCTTCAAATGATGTCTTTAAAATTTCAATTTCAACGTATTCGAGAGTAGAACCATAAAAACTTGTTCCGTGAAAATCGTAATTTTTCTAAAGTTTTGTAAAAAATTTATTTTAATTAAAAATGAGAAATGAAACACCGCCTTTTTTTGATAACTAGACGAGAAAATATTTATTGACATAAACAGAACAGCAATTAGAAATGTCCAACTCAGCAGTTCTGTGACAGAACAATCAACAATTTCTCGTTCAAAATCAACAATCGAGAAGTGACGAAATACAACGAAATTGCTGATATCGACAACGCATAATTGCTGGAGTGTTCCCACAGTTAACAAAAAAGATGTGGCAAAATATCATGGCCGGTAGTAAGGGGCCGTGACGCAAGTCTTACACGCCAAAAAATTCACAAGAAATTTTTTCGTAGACTAAGGAGCATATATACAGACGCCGTTTGACTTCCTCCCCGTGCGACACACCCCCGGAAAATATTTTTCCCAGATTCCACGGCAAATTTTAGACCGAAGGGTCTTTTCACTCATTCAAATCGGTTCAGTCGATCCGAAGATATGAATCAAACAAAATTGCTATTTTGTATGAAAACGGACCCAAATCGAATGTTTTTAACTAGTCAATTTGGTAAACCTTTCTTTCTTTCTCTCTCTCTCTTTGTTTGTGGCAATTTTTGGCAGGATGACCCAGATCTCCTGAACTATGACAGTTAGAATGTTGGTTCCAAAGGCGAAGTTATAGAGAATTAAATTTAAGCGAAAACGTGTTTCAGCGTTTTGGGGAAATATGGCCCAATCCCGGGATAACGTCAGTTCCAGAATCCTGAGGGATGATTCATGCCTCTGGAACTATTACAGATAGAAATTTACTTACAAAAGTACTGATATCCGCAAAAAAACCTCTTACAGAGGAGGTGTGACGCAAGTCCTTATTTCTGCTTACAAAAGTTCTGAAATCAGAAAAGGGTGACGCATTAAGCATCTAAGGTAAACCTATTTTCTTCCAGTTACAAAAGTTCTGAAATCAGAGGGGGGTGACGCATTGAGCTTCGATTCGCAAAGAGAATTTTTAAACAAAATTACGTTGAGTTCAAAAAATTGCGTCACAAATGCCAGACCCACCAGCGGAATAATTTTTCCAACACTTCCAGTTTTTACACGCAAGAATTTAAATTGATCCTAAACGATGTAATATGAATCACAACAAAAACCCTTTTTTAAAGGGAAACGTGACGCAAGTATTCGTCCCTTCTTCCAAAACAAGTGACATCAATTTGGGTGACGCTTGCAGCTACGGAACGCACTAAATTCTTTTGAAATATTTTCACTTTTGACTAAAAAAATGCGTCACAAATGCCGGACCCGCCAATGTAATAATTTTTCTACGCTTTCAGCTTTCATACGCAAAAATTTGATTTCCTGTACAAAAATACGCCATACATCCCATAAAGTCAAATTTTTGCATTGTGAAAGCTGAAAGAACGGAAAAACTATAAGACTGGGGGGTCCGGCATTTTTGACGCATTTTTTAAATCAAAAGTGAAAATATTCCAAAAGAATTTTGTGCGTTCCGTAGCTGCAAGCGTCACCCAAATTGATATCAGATGTTTTGGAAGAAGGGACGAGGACTTACGTCGCATTTAATTTTTAAAAAGGGTGATATCAGTTCTGTTAGGAATAGGAAAATTGTTTCTGACGAATTATATAAGACTAATGCCACTTTTCCCATGGGTGAAAATGATCCCCACAACTTCCTTCACAACATAGCAAAAGTTTTCTTTTGAGCCCCCGTCTATTTTCCGCCATTTTGGCAGTCACCCCAACCCAACAACTTTCACTTTGACACCAAACCTCTATCTCGAATACCGCATCTTGTATCATACACACACTATGCATATGCATACTGGAATGATAATAAACGGCTTACAGCCATTGTTTTTTAATTTTACGTCGTGACAAATTTCTGCTGTTTTTGCAATGTATTTCTATTTATTTATTTATTTATTTGTTTAACGATCAGCAAACAGGCCAAAGCTCAATAACATGTCAATCGAATTTATATAAAATATCTGATGCAATTAAGAGAAATCAAGTAGAACAGCCAATAATGAACCATAGGATCAGTAGAAAAGGTAATCTTTCATGATATCCAATTCTGAAAAAAATTCATCATGATGTTCTTGCAGCCGGAAAATGGGGCAGTTCCTCTGGATGTTTGTTTTGAAGTTGGGTAGATAGAAGACGTTTTGTTGCCGGGTGCGTTTGTTTCGACGATCGAAAGCAAGTTGATGGCGCAATTGTGAATCGATGCGGCCATGTATTAATTTGTGAAGAAATAATTCATCGTTTTCAAGCCGCCTAGATTCCAAAGAATGCATCTTTAAGAACTTCAACCTTTTGTCGTATTTCTGTCGTTCGATGTTAAATTTGTAGAAAAACATTCTAGAGAATTTCTTCTGAACGCGTTCAATCTGATCAATTGAGTTGTGGTAGAACGGACTCAAAACTGACGAACAGTATTCAAGTCTTGACCGTACAAGGGCATTATATAGCGAAGTTATGCTGGAGTGATTTGAAAAATATTTTCCACAGCGAAAAATAAATCCCAAAAGCTGATATGATTTCCTAGTTATGTGCACGTTGAATGACAACTTATCGTCGAATATAACTCTATGGTCATTCTTCGAATGCACTCGTTCAACAATTTTCCCACATAGCTAGCTTATAGTCAAACTCAGTTTTGATAGGACTATGAGTGACGGACATAACAGCGCATTTTTTATGGTTGAGGCTCTTGTTGTTAGATGCACACCACCGTTCTATAAGATCCAGGTCATTTTGAAGAAGAAGGCAGTCATTTTCGTCAGCAATCGTTCGGAAAACCTTAAGGTCGTCAGCAAAGCCAAGACCGGACCCTACTGAAAGGGACGAGAGCAAATCGTTTATAATTATTATGAACAACAGTGGGCCGAGAATTGAGCCCTGTGGGACACCCGAAGTAGGAAAGATCTTATTGGAAGTTGAACGACCGATCACCACGAATTGAGAGCGACCACTATGGTATGATGCAAGCCACCCCACAAGGTTTGAATTGATTCCAAAATTATAGAGTTTTTCGAGGAGGCGTCTATGATCAACTTTGTCAAAGGCCTTTGTGAAGTCAGTATAGACTGAGTCGACCTGACCACCCTCCACAATTGCATTAGCCAAAAAAAAACACATACTCTATGAGGTTAGTCTGCGTTGATCTCTTTGCGAAGAATCCACGTTGAGAATGGTGGATCTTGTGTTTAATTTGATCAAACAGCATATTAAAAACTAGTTTTCGAAAATCTTAGATACCGCACAGCACACAAGACACTGATTTGTCTATAATTCGTGACATCAGCCTTATCACCATCCACTGAGATTGTGCTTACCTTCCATTTAGATGAGAATTTCCTTTCAGCTAAGGATCTGTTAAATAGTATACTAAGTGATAAACCCAAGGAAATTGACAAATTCATGAAAAACATCATAGGAATGTTGTCTGGGCTGCTCACCTTGTGCACATTGAAACTCTTTATCGAATCTTGAACCTGTTTTTCCGTAAATGAAAATTCTGGGAGCATATGCTCGGCAGACATGTGCTGGAAGGGGTCGTAGACAGTATACTCATTTTGTGAGTTCTGAATTGTGGGGTTGAAAACCGAACTGAAATACTTTGCAAAAAGATTGCAGATGGAATCTCGATCATTACCATCATTACCTACTTCTTATTTAAGTTTCATGCCATTCGGCAACGAATTGGTCCTACGTAGAGACTTCGTGAACGCAAAAAAAGATTTCGTGAAAGACTTAGTTTTGTCTTCGCAATCTTTCACATTTCGAAACACTTAGCAATACCCAGCTTGACTTCTTTACGAAGTCGACGATATTTATCCGTAATTTATCAATTTCATTAGTGTCCACCGGAGTGATCTTCCTCAGCTCTTTGAGCATCTTTTTGGTCCTAGCTTTGTTAGTTATTAATGACATCAGCTGGTGTGAGTAATAGTTCGGGTACTCCCTAACTGAACATTTGCACTTTGGAATGGACTTGACATACGAATCTAAGATGGCATAAAACTTCTCAACAGCGAGGTCTACCGCTAATCCATCAAGCTCTGTAAGCCAGTCAACTCTTGACAGCTCGTCATTTAGCCTCTCATAGTCTGCCCGGTAAAAATTTGTTCTTGCAAGGCGTTCTTCTAGCAAGAACCTCAAGGGAGACAGGGACAAGGACATTACTAGGGCAGGATGATGAACATCTTTCACAACTACAGGATCAATGGACCTAGAAAGTCGGACCCGGTTTGGATCAATATTCGAAATTCGAAAATTTCTATCACGTTAAACTGTCTCGATCCACACAAAGAGAGCATATCTACTAACGCATTCGGTATAGCACCCTTCAAACCAAAAGGCACACAACCACCGTTAGGGTCATTTGCCCACATAACAGAATCGCCCATATTGTAATCTCCTGCTAATAGAAAAGGGTCATCATGTCTGAATGACATCACAACTTCGCTGATCCGGTCGAAGTGAACTTTATAGTCAGGAAATTTACTATTCAATTCTACATATCGAACATTGAAGTATGTCTTACCCCCGTTCTTGTGTTCGACCGATACCCAGACATCTTCTTTACTGAGCTCGAAATTATGCAGACGCTTCGAAAAGAAATTCTTTTTTACCGCTATCAGACAGTTACCCTTCCTGCTGAGACCAGTCAAGCTACAATCACGGTCACACCTGTACGTCACGTAGCGATCTTCAAAATATTCGCTACTCAAGAAATCTTTATTGTGTCCGGTCTCACACAGGAGAATGACATCAAAGGAATTTTTGATTCCACTATTGCCAATGAACTCAGCGATCACAATCCAATAATTTCGCACATAAAATTTCCCTGTAAAGTATATAAGTACTTGTTCATTGATTATGACAAAGTGATTGCTAAATTGTCTGTTTTGCTTGATGTGGCTAATTATCCGCAGTATGATGATGTTAATGTCCTTTACGACTACTTCTTCGTATGTTTTTCAAGTTGTTTATCTGAATTCACAAAGGTGAAAAGGTGCCGAATAAAATGCTCTTTCGCTAGATGCCCATTCATGAATGATCATTTAGAGTACTATATTCTATATTGGTAAGAGAAGGCTATTGTGGAATAAATTGAAATCCTGTAAGAAGAGAGGAAATAGTGGTTCGGTTGTTAAACTGCAGAATCAACTTGACGTTTTTTACAAAGAGCAATACTATAAAGATATCTTGGGCCGAAACATGGAAGCTGTTAAGGAAAAGTTCACGGCTTTGGACAGAAAAGGTACCGACCTCGGGTTGAAGGTTAATGACACAAAGACCGAATACATGATTGTCTCCCCATCGAATCGACAACACGACCAAAGCGTAACAATTGACACACACACATTTAAGGTGGTAGACAAGTTCGTATATCGTGGATCTCTGCTTAATTCTGACAACGTAATCATGGACGAAATCAAAAGACGGATAACTCTTGGCAACCGGAGTTATTACAGCCTGATAAAAATTTTAAAGTCCAAATCAGTAAGCAGAAACTCTAAATGCGCACTGTACAAATCTGTGATGAGACCAATAGTTACGTATGGGTCGGAGTCGTGGTGCATGACTCAGAAAGACGAACAATCGCTGCTCACGTTCGAAAGAAAGGTACTGCGGACAATTTTCGGACCAGTATATGACGAAAATATGAACAGATGGCGCAGACGATTTAATCATGAGTTTCTGCAGCTTTATGGAGAGCCGGACATAGTTAGAACAACAAAAATTAACAGACTACGATGGCTTGGTCATGTGCAGCGTATGGACGACAATCGTATCCCGAAGAAACTTTTTATCACCAAACCGGAAGGCAAAAGAAGTGCAGGCAGACCAAAATCCAGATGGTGCGATGCAGCTTTTGCCAACCTGAGAACTGCGGGAGTAACCAGCTGGAAGACGTTAGCTGATGATAGGTCCGGTTGGAGAAGCATGTTGGAGAAAGCCAAGACCCTTCATGGGTTGTAGGGCCGGTTAAGTAAGTAAGTAATACTATAAAGATTTGTTTGGAAAGTGTGAGAGCCCGAAACAAATTTGGCGGACTATAAAAAAGCTTGTTAATATTGATAAGGTCCGCAATGCTAAAGTGAATGGTGTTTTAGTTGATGGCGATGAGGTTTCTGTGGCGTTTAATGATTATTTTGCGAATGTTGGTGTTCAACTAGCATCGGAAATCCAGGGACGCAATGATCATGCACCTTGTGGTCCTGAAACCCTTACTCGTAATGAGAAATCTATATTTTTACATAGTGTATCTCCAGTCGAGATATATGAGCTAATTTACGCATTGAACAGCAATAAATCTCCTGCGTATGACGGTATATCTGTGGTCTCGGTAAAAAACTGTGCTGTAATTATTTCTCCGTTCTTGGCAGAAATTTACAACTTTTGCATATCAACTGGGAAATATCCTGATTCCTTGAAAAAGGCTAATGTATCACCAATCTTTAAACATAGGGATTCATTTGATATTGGAAATTACAGGCCAATATCTGTATTATCAGTGATAAATAAAATTTTCGAAAAATAGATTTTTTCTAATTTTTTGAAGTTTCTTGATTCATCAAATTTTTTTATAGCAAACAGTACGGCTTTAGATCTTTGAGTGGTGCTCACAAAGCTTTGTTTGAGCTCGTTGATTACATATCCTTTCATGTCGACAAGGGGAAAATAGTTACAGGCCTTTTTCTTGACCTATCTAAGGCCTTTGATACCGTGAACCATGCGTTATAATTGAAGAAGCTGTCAGCTGCTGGCATTAGAGGTCTGGCGCTTGATCTCATTTCTAACTATCTTGAGCACAGGTACCAGCGGGTTGTTGTAAATGGTCACATGAGTCCTTGGGTGAGCGTGACGATGGGAGTTCCACAAGGAAGTGTCCTGGGTCCACTCCTTTTTTTGATCTTTATTAATGACTTACATCGTCTCCCCCTAAAGTCTCACCCATTTTTGTTTGCGGATGACGCTAGCATCTTCTCATGTTCTGTTTGTTTTGCAAACAACATTGTTAATGTCAACAATAACCTCAAATTGCTATCGGATTATTTTGAGGCCAATCAGCTTATGGTGAATTTCAAGAAGACCAATGTTGTGCATTTCAGATCTACTCGTACAATGATTGACAACTCTCTGAAGGTTGAGTTAAATGGAAATGTGATCACGTCTGTTGATGATATTTGGGTGTGATTTTGGATAAAAACCTTAGTTGGAATTTCCACATTACCAAGTTGTGTTCAAAAATTTCTGGGCAGATTGGCATCTTGAGAAAGTTGCGCTACGTATTGCCAGTTGGAATTTTGTTAACTTTGTATTTCTCAATGATTCACTCTCGCCTATTGTATTGGCTCATGGGGTTGTGCTAATAAAAACTTGATTGAGAACCTTGAAAGGAAACAGAGTTGTTAATAGATTGCCATACAGGTACCCTTCAGAGCTATTGTACTTGGATTTCTGCAACAAGATCTTATCTGTCAGTAAAATGTACAGATATGCAGTTTGTAAATTTGTGTTCGATGCCAATAGAGATCTTTGTCATCATTCTGTCAATTTTCGTAGACCGGAGCATCGCTATACTACGAAAGGGTCCAAACTGTTATATATGTGTCATTTTCACGATCTGTTTTAGGTAAACGCAGAGTTACTGTTGCGGGGCTAAGTTGTTTAACTCTTTACCTTTAGATGTGTGCTCATCGATCACCCAAGCTCAATTTTGTCGTTCTTTAAAGTCGTATCTATTAACGAAATAGTAAATTTTTAAGCGGAAACAAGATTTGTGGGTTCTGGTCGATTGAAATAGATGGATGAATGTGCCATAAGTTGTGTTTGAGTTCTTTTTTCTTTTTTTCTATGGGCTTTCCCTTGCTATTCACTGATGTCTTTTGAAAGTGCCCCGTAAATGGAGTGAAAAAACTGATAGTATCAACCCAACATGCCAAAAAGTGCATTAAAAAGGAGGTGTGCGAAGTTATGTTACTATTGTGAACTGTCGTAACGTCACCCACCCGTCAAAGTACTCGAGCGTAGCAACACTGAAATTGATTTGGAAAGTTGGTGGGGGCGTGCACCTTTTTGTAGTTTGTTGTCATTTGTATTTCTACATTCGGTTGCTTGCTATCTTTTAACGAAGTCAATAATTTTGTGGCTTAAATAGTGAAACTTTCTTCATTGAGTGATTTTCTAACTTTTCTTATCTTCTGGATAAAATGATAACGTTTTTGAGAGCTTGTAGAAACAATCGTTTTAATGACGTGAAAGGCTTTTTATATCGGAACGATTTAGTAAATGTGCGAGACAGATTAGATGGTAAAAATTGCTTGCTTTGGGCAATACATCACGGGGACATCGAAGCAGTAAAATATTTACTGACATTTGATCAACTCGATTTAAAAATTGCGGACCATAGCGGACAGACAGCTCTTTTGATCGCAATAGCACCTAAGCTATCATTAAGAACGCATACTTTTAATGAAAACGGACACATACATGATTTATACTCACCGGATGATACAATCGCAATGCTAGAAACGCTGTCCAAAGTGAACAAAGATTTAATCAACCGTTACACATGTGATGGTGAGAGTCCATTACAATATGCTATGGAGTGTCAATCCTTGGAAGTGGTTAAAAAGTTGGTGAAATTAGGGGCTGATGTAAACCATATAAACAACGAAGGACAAAGTATTTTGAGTACGGCTGCATCGTATTTGCGACTGGACATTCTTCGCTACTTTCTTAACGAAACTGATTGTGATCCGTATGCAATAGATTTGTCCGGATACCTTTCTTGCAGCAGGTTTATATGTGGACTTGTAGATCACGGTATAACATCAGCAGATCACTTTGAATTTGGATTGGACTTTATCTCACGGTCGCACAAATCACAATTGGCGGAATCATTTCAAGTACATCACATGTTATTATACTTGCATGGCGCCAAAGATTCCGAGATCGAAGGGCCCATAGTTAAAGTTCTATTTCCGCTAATTGTTAATTTTGTTGTTGTGAACAATCCCAGAGAACATTTAGTGCAAAAGTTACTGGCTGTAGAACTTGAAGAAACTATTGGTTTGATTTTGCTGTTATTTTTAGAAAATTTTCTGCAAGACCTCATTGACAGTGCAGCCGATCAAGAAGATAAGCTCTTTGACTGGCAACGTTTTGAAGAACTGAAACTTTCTTTTTTGGTAGAGTTATTTCCTTTGTTTTTGGAGGACGAAGCACTTGCCAACGAATACGCTGCAGAGATCGCGAGAATTGGTTATAAATTTTGCTATTCCGGCATTATGTACAAACTTTTCTTGTCTTCAATTAATGCACCGGACAATATCATGCGCAGCTTTGCGAAAATGCTTCTACGGAATGGATTCGATATCTTGGGAACTGTTGAACCAGAAACTTTTTCAATGTCGTATATGTGCCAGCATATGGAGTTTCAAGATGACGATGATACAGACTTGGAAGAAGACAACTGCGTTAACGCTTCCGTTACATCAGAGAATTGGATTTTGGATTATTACCGTCTCTTTGATGAAGAAGAATACAAGTCAGAAGTGTGCTCCTTACAAAACTTGTCGCGATTGACGCTAAGAAGATATGCGTTTCAAAATCATAGCCAACAGGAAGCCTTAACATTTCTAAATTCTTTGAATCTTCCAAATTTGTTGAAAAACTTTTTGACCTTCAAATGATGTCTTTAAAATTTCAATTTCAACGTATTCGAGAGTAGAACCATAAAAACTTGTTCCGTGAAAATCGTAATTTTTCTAAAGTTTTGTAAAACGAAAACGAAAGTTTTTTTAAAATTTATTTTAAATAAAAATGAGAAATGAAACACCGCTTTTTTTTTTTGATAACTAGACAAGAAAATATTTATTGATATAAGCTTACACAAGACTGAAATGTAACAAAACCAGAAGGCCCTTGTGCATGTGCACAAAACAGACCAATTATAATTATAAAAGTCAAAAGTTTGTCTGTTTTTCTGTCTGTTTGTAAATTGTCGGTCACAAAGTTCCAGCGTGGACCAACATAGGTCCGACCTGCTTGAAGAGTTCTGAGTCGTTTTGCATTGCCTTTTATAAGCCGAAAGCCAAAGAAAAGGCAATGCAATAGTAGATTCTTTTGCATTGCCTTCTATGATTCAAAAAAAGGCAATGCAAAAGAAGATTCCCATGTGAATCTATCTACGTCCGACCTGCTTGAAGAGTTCCGAGGAACTAAAGCAAAAAGTCGTTTTGCATTGCCTTATAATTCAAAAAAAGGCAATGCAACAGAAGGTTCCAATGTGAACCAACATTCGTCCGACCAGCTTGACGAGTCCAAAGAGACTGAATTAAAATGCGGTTTTGCATTTCCTTTCATAGCAAAAAAAAACATTATGCTACCTAGATTTCAATTGAAATTTTTTCTTGATGTAATTTAAAAATTTTTTTTGTGTTTTTAGACATTTGGTTTCTACGGGAAAGTTGTTGATATTGATGAGTAGAATCTTTATGAATCCTAAGAAAATGGCTGCCACCTGTCAAAGTTACGCCTTCTTGGATTTTTTGCTTTTAAAAGTATTTGGGAAGGTATGAGAGACAGATCATCATTAGTTTCTTTGGCAAAGTCTCAAAGTTTTGTGAGTAGAAGTCACCGGTATTGGTGAAAATGGTGGGCAGTTGGACATGGGTCAACTTTTATGGTTTTAAAATTATTTTCGAATGTATGAGAGCTAAACGATAGGTTTCTTCGGCAAAATCTTAGAGTTTTATTAGTAAAAGTCATCAGTATTGGTGAAAATGTCGGCCAGTTGGACATTGGGTCAATTTTTATGCTTTTGAAAGTATCTGGAAAGGCATGAGAGACAGACCATTGGTTTCTTTGGCAAAGTCTCAGAGTTTTGTGAGTAGAAGTCATAAGTATTGGTGAAAATGTCGGGCAGTTGGGCATTGGGTCAATTTTTATGCTTTTGAAAGTATCTGGAAAGGTATGAGAGCCAGAACATTGGTTTCTTCGGCAAAATCTTAGAGTTTAATTAGTAAAAGTCATCAGTATTGGTGAAAATGTCGGGCAGTTGGGCATTGGGTCAATTTTTATGCTTTTGAAAGTATCTGGAAAGGTATGAGAGCCAGAACATTGGTTTCTTTTGCAAAGTCTTAGAGTTTGTTAGTAAAAGTCACCAGTATTGGTGAAAATGTCGGGCAGTTGGGCATTGGGTCAATTTTGATGCTTTTAAAATTATTTTCAAATAAATGGGAGTTAGACGATAGGTTTCTTTTGCAAAGTCTTAGAGTTTTCTGAGTAGAAGTCACCAGTATTGGTGAAAATGCTGGGCAGCTCGGGGGAAGAAGCAGTAAGGGGGTAACCGGTTGTATGGGGAAGTGGTAGTACGGGGAAAACAGTAATGAGGAGAAAATGGTAGTACGGGAGAAACGGTTGCACGGGAAACAGTAGTACGGTGGAAACGGTTGTACGGGGAAAACAGTAGTGCGGAGGAAACGGTTGTGCGGGGGAAATGGTAGTACGGGGAAAACAGTAGTGAGGAGGAAATTGTAGGACGGGAGAAACGGTTGTACGGGGAAATAGTAGCACGATGATAACGTTTGTACGGGGAAACGGTAGTACGGAGAAAATTGTAGTACGGGGAAAAGTGTTGTATGGTGGAAACGGTAGTACGGGGAAAACGGTAGTACATACGTAATGATAGTATACAGCAAACGGTAGTTCGGCAAAACGGTTTTGTGGGAAAATGGTAGTACGAGGAAAAACCAGATTTGCGTAAGCTTATGGTAACTACTAAAATACTACTAAATTCATTTCTTATTCATCTACATCTAACTTTGCACACCCTAGCATACATTTTAGTATTAATGTCGCAAATCTCCGACCTAGCGGACCAGAATGCTTAATGTCCGCGTAGCCCCTAGGGGCGGGGGTATTTGCTAGTCAATTAGAATTGTCCAACTCAGCAGTTCTGTGACAGAAGAATCAACGATTTCTCGTTCAAAATCAACAATCGAGAAGAGACGAAATACAACGAAATTGCTGATATCAACAACGCATAATTGATAGTGTGTTTCCACAGTTAACAAAAAAGATGGGGCAAAATATCATGGCCCCACGGTAGTAAGGAGCCGTGACGCAAGTCTTACACGCCAAAAAATTCACAAGAAATTTTTTCGTAGACTAAGGAGCATATATACAGCAATTGTTTAACTTCCTCCCCGTGCGACACAACCCCGGAAAATATTTTTCCCGGATTCCACGGAAAATTTTAGACCGAAGTGTCTTTTTACTCATTAAAATCGGCTCTGTCGATCCGGAGATATGAATTAAACAATATTGCTATTTTGTTTGGAAACGAACCCAAATCGAATGTTTTTAACTAGTCAATTTGGTAAACCTTTCTTTCTTTCTTTCTTCCTCTCTTGGTTGTGGCAATTTTTGGCAGGATGACCCAGATCTCCTGAACTATGACATTTGGCTCCACAGGCGAAGTTATAGAGAATTAAATTTAAGCGAAAACGTGTTTCAGGGTTTTGGGGAAATATGGCCCAATCCCGAGATAACGTCAGTTCCAGAATCCTGAGTGATGATTCATGCCTCTAGAACTATTGCAGATAGAAAGCTACTTACAAAAGTACTGATATCCGCAAAAAAACCTCTTACAGAGGAGATGTGACGCAAGTCATTATTTCTGCTTACAGTCATCCGTTTATAAGCTTGTGCCACTTTCTGCTATAGCTGATTTACCAGCTGGTTCTCTTATACATAGATACTATAATTGAAAAGTCTAAGAAATTGGCAACAGTGTACCGTAGAACCATTTTTCTGTGTGTGACTGAGAATGTCATTCAAGACCATCCCTATAGTAATTTATGAAGCAAATTTCTTCTATTCGCTTTTTCTAAAACTGTTTTCAAATCAAAATTTTTTGAGTTGTTTATGAACATAAGTATCAAATGACATATTCCTTATGACTTTACGACTGAATCAAGGATTTACTAAAAAAACCATGGATTTACCTAAATGACATATTATTGCTGAAAAAAATCGGCTGAAAAAAGAACGTTTTGAAGCCAAATTAAACATTTTAGACATTCATATCAATCATGTATGTGCCTTTGTTTCGAATGTCAAGAAGTGGGTGCAATACTTTCCGCACAATTTGATTTGAGTAAAGATTTGAAATTAAAGTGTGTGGAATAACAATGATACTTAGTTATACTTTTTATTAATTTAGAACGTGAAGTTTAAGTGACTTTAATCAAACTGAAGGGCAAAAATTCTTCTATAAATTGTCGGTCATGCCCAGATCTTTCAAACAAAAAAATGTTTTTGAAAATCGGATGAGATTTACTCGAGTTATGTACAAAAAACACGTAGGGCCCTAACAAAGACTCTTTTTTAGTGCCCTAGCTAATTCCAAAGTCTCAAATCGAAAAATGTTTCTTCCAAAAATTGTCAGCCATGCCCCGATCCCTCAAACCAAAAAATTTATGAAAATCAGAAAAGATTTACTCGAGTTATGTGCAAAAGACCAAAAACCACTTAAACGGCCATAGCTCGGCGGCCCTTGGGCCGACACTGCCCAGATTCAATACCATAAAATATTTTCCGACTACCTTTCAGGAAAAAAAAAGTTTTTGAAAATCGGTCAAGATTTACTCAAGTTATCGTGTTGACGGACAGACAGACAGACCGACAGACAGACCGACAGACAGACCGACAGACAGACCGACAGACAGACCGACAGACAGACCGACAGACAGACAGACAGACCGACAGACGGACATTGTTTTTTTCGCTGATTTGTCATCCGGAGGCAACAAAAGAAGTTTTCCCCTTACTCCCGGGTTCGAATTCGCAATATAACAAACGTGGTAGTAAACGCATCAGATCTACGTACTTCGTACGGGTCTAATGAAGGAAATTAACGAAAGTGTTTAGTCAAGACGAATCTAACTGTACGAAATTTGAAGAAATTTGGAGACAACGAAAGACAAAAACAGGAAGAAAACGTCAATTTTCGTAATTTCCGACTTTTTATGAATTTTCTCTACTTTCATTTCCTCCAAAAAGTATTGAAAAATTTGGAGTTTTATGGTGATATGCAAAAAATGGTAAAATTTGCAGAAAATTTCCTTAAACGTCATCAAAAAAAAGCCCAATTTCAACGAATTATGGCTATTTGGAAAGGTCTAATTCAGACTTGATGATTTTGGAAGAAATTAGTCAGCTGACAAAAATATTTCCTAGAAATTCGTAAAATTAGTAAAATCACAGAAAATTTAATAAAACTTCGTCTATCTAACTGCATGACATTTGAGGAAATGTGAAATCCACTAAAGGCAGCAGTACTTTTTCTAAAAAATTATTAATTTCATTTCGTCTAAGAGTTATGTAAGAATTTACTGTTCGTAATGTCGAATGGTTTGTTGAAAAATACAGTCGAATCTAGGAAAATTGATAAAATTTTGGGCTAACACACTTGCAGGAACATGAACAATTTAAGGATCTTTTGAAAAAAATAGAAGAAAAGTACTTGACTAGACGTTGTATCGCTTGTTATTTTAGCCGGTAAAAAGAAACCACTGAATTTATGTGTTGAATTTATTGCAGAGTTCGGATTTTTTTGATTGATTTTCGAAAAATCATGATTTTAATAAAAAATGATGCTCATAAAATATTGAGTATCACAAAATTTCAAAAAAATGATTTTTTTTTATTGGTTTATTTTTCGTTTCAGATGAAACTAAGTTCATTACATTGACTTTTACAGAAAATCATTTTTTTCGAAAATCATGATTTTTTAATCATTTTTACTCAAAAATCGTGAGCATCACGCTTTTTTCGTTGATGCTCAAATTGATTTTGATTTTCAAAAAATGATTTGATTTTGATTTCCGAACCCTGGGTGGGACGATAAAAGACTTCGCGGCGTATCTTAGCATTAAAATCTTCAGGCACAATTTTAATGTCCCGTTTCGGTGCTCCATCATATACATC
This sequence comes from Pseudolycoriella hygida, assembly GCA_029228625.1. Lineage (NCBI taxonomy): Eukaryota > Metazoa > Arthropoda > Insecta > Diptera > Sciaridae > Pseudolycoriella > Pseudolycoriella hygida. Next base: position 115,979,241 of record CM055403.1, on the reverse strand, counting down.
CACCAGTTTCTCATAAAATAGCTCCTTCACCTCGTTGTCGCTTTCCTCCGTAGGCGCATATACTTATGTTTATGTTTATAGCAGTGTAATTGAAAAATTTTCTCCTTATCCGTAGAGAACACAATCGCTCGTCAATAAGATTGAAACCAATCACCGCGTTTCTAGCTCTGCCGAAAAACATGAAACCTGTTCTTTACTCTCTTGGACTGTCGTAGACGCTACTGGTCATGGTGTCCTTTCCACCATCTCGTTTCTTGCACCACTGTAATGCTGTAATGTCAATTTTTGCCGCTTCTAGCGCACTAGTGAGAGATCTCAATCCTCCTTGGCACAACAAAGATCTTACATTCCATGTTCCAAATTGTAAATCGTTGTCCTTTTTCCGTGGCTTCAGTCGTTGCCGTTCTGTCGGGTCCGAGCAACAGATTGTAATCAATTTCTTGACACAATGATTCGGTTAGCACAGTTTCTGATAGGAAAATGTTTCACGGGGGTAGTAAAACATCGATACTTTCGGCATTTTTTCAGCTGACTAATATCGAACAAATGCGCAAATGAATAGGAAACATTCAGAGACCCATAGTCTTTCTTGTCTGAGATCCTCCTTAACTTCACTTCACTAAATTAACAAAACGATTTTTAATTTGATGCGGCAAAACATTTCTGGGGTTTTGATCGGCCACTTTTGTAGTGGCTAGGCCACAGATATTTTGCACACTCTTACTTTCCCAGAACATTCTTGCCGCAGAGAGTTATACACCCTTGAAAGTCGAGCACAATTTGGGCTCTAGCTCCTTAACAACAATCGGTAACTGACCGATGTGTTGGCTCAAATCTTTCCACTAATATGGCCGTTACTCATAACTAAATGCAAAGCAATTGGTCACGTATTACTTTAGTTGTTGACAAAAAACTGTTTTTTGATTCCTGTGTATACCATGTAAGCCAAGGCCTCTAAGTCCGACAATATCGATTCTAAACTACGATTATAGGCATGTATCACTTGCTCTGATCCGAAATAAGAGGTAAATCCATTGGTCGAAGTTTTGGCGATATCGCTCTTAAAGTTATTTATACCAAACTTTTGAACTTTACATCTTCGTCATTTTCTTTAAACAAAACCTTACATCGAATGTGTAATTACCGTTATGATGAGATTTTCCAAGCAAAAATTCTAGCCCTGTCCCGTGTAAACTGATTCAGGTAAATGTACGCATACATTGAAACAATCTGTCATTAAAAAGTGGCTCAAAGTCTCCACAACTGACTGGTTGGTGTCTCCAAACATTTTAAAATCATTTTTTGATTCGACATTTACACGAGCAAAACAATGGTTCGGATAAACTTTCTCCCTGTATACGTAGAATTATGTAAGATGAAGGAGGGGTGAGGCTTTCCGAAAAAAGTGAAATAATTTTTTGAATGAGGCGTAGCGCGATGGGAAAAAGGAGAAGTCAACAATGCCGTTATTTGTCTTAACGTCATTTGTGAACGGCCCGTATACGAAAGGGAGGAATGCCAAACACCGTACCCCTTAAGAAACTAAACAAGCTTTGAAAAATTACATTTAAAAATCAGAAATCCAAGGACGTTAAACGCAAAAAAAAATTGGAACTTAAATTTTTACTCAACTTTGTTTTCTCTATCTGGGTCTTTCTTTGTCTTCATTTCATCACAAGTTCATGTTCCGAGAAACTGAGAAAAGTCGTGAAGACATATGCGAAATTATAGACGACTTTGGTATGAAACGCAATCGCAAGTCCTTTGGATCGGACGACCTCCAGAAGAGAGCGCGTTACACTACGGATGCATCCGCAGACCATAATCAGGTACTCAGAGTCGGCAGAGTCTATTCTTCACAAGACATCCCGTTCCCTTATAACTTACCAGTACCAACAATATTACATCGCAGTCGTCACAACAGAGTGATTGTTGTCTAAATACATGAAAGAGCATTCTTCCACCATTAGGTTAGGTTGGGTTAGAACTTCGTCCTACTGCTTTGATGGATACCACAACCGCGGCTCTGCAATCAAAGCAAGTGCCTTTCCGCATTGGGATCAAATCATCGATGTGGATGTTGTAAAAACCCCATTGATGTTGCAACTCTAGAGAAGAGCTTGCATTTACACATGACTACTACAGTTAGAGTGTTTCAATCATGACACTTCTTTGTCTGGTCAAATCCGTAGAGTCGCATATCTTGAGTGGTCTTTCTGAAATTGCCTACAGTTTGACCTTAGAATTTTTTTTCCACAATGCTTTCGCTACTCCGCATTGATTCAGTAGGATTAACTACAGTAAGCGCTCTATATAACGAACATTTCGCATAATGAACGCTTTCCATACCGAACAATGCAAAATGGTGAACACTTAGGAAACTAAGAGTATGCCGTGAGACCTTGAAAAAATTGAACATACAGCGATATAACACTAGTCTTTTATTTAGATCGTGCTTTACGATGCACGCAAAATTGTTACGACATTTTTCGTCTGAATTTCGTACTTCAGAACTGAGTGTCTTTTTGAGACTTGTCTAGTTTGTCTAAGCTACGTAGCTATCCCAAATTTTCAGCAGATTCTCATTTCATTAAGTTTCAGTAATTTATACGCTGATTCCGATGACTTAATGAAAACGCTCTCTGTAACGAACACTAATTGACTCCTCGATTGACATTTCGAAGTTCGTTATAGAGAACGGTTACTGTAACTTTCAATAATTTCTACAGTTACTTTCTCTTACCGTTACAATTATTCACTCAGAATAACATAGGGTGCTGAGTGTGTTACACGTGAGATATCCATCAAATAGTCGTTATTTGCACACGCACATGGAACTGGAAGCGAGTCAGTGTGTATGTTTTAAGTTTTTACGACCAATAATAGAATATCTGAACAAAGAAAAATTGCTCAAAGCATACATTTTGCAAATAACCAAAGAAAGTGATTACTAAATTCATTATCTGTTCCGTATTTTGTTATGTAGATGAGAGATGGATATACCAGGTGTAACTTACAAAATAGCTATTTACAAAATGCCAAACAACGATGCAAAATTCCAACACAAAAAATGTCCTAGACGGTTAGAATAAATGTGCCTAAAATGTACTGTCAACGTTACACCGTTTGGTGAATATTGTATGCATACAATTGAGTGTTGCATAAAAACTGTGTAATTAATTTGCCAATTCCATGGGTACTTCCATGTTTGAAAGCACACAACATGTACAGAAAGTGTACATAATGCCTCTCTTATGCATACACATTTATTGTGCAAATACGCACTTTTCGATAGCATTAAAAGTACATTTCGTGTGGTCTTGTGTTATTCATTTGGATTTTTTTTTAGGAATTTTATTGTAGATACTATCTTCGTATTTAGGTTGTACAATGGCGTGTGTTTGTAGCAGAAACGTGATTGTGACGTGATGTGTGAATATTGTGTGGGTGTTGTGTAAGTCGCGAAAGTCATGTTTCAGTGTTTATTTTGCACAAATGCACAATTGAAATGAAAGTGCAATAGACATTTTGAACAACGGATTTTCGACTGTTTTATTGACATCTAGCGGGTAGAGATGAATGTGCATAGCAAATTTTTAAATGGCAGAAAAAAATGTTCGTCCAACAATTAAATGCCAAAACCCTACAGACTTTGTTTACAAAAATCGTCGAGTGTTTAAACTTTATCGCATATTCGGGAGTTTGGAAACTTTTGAGGCTTTTATACGTTCCAAAATGAAGCAGCGAGTTGCGCGGACAGGCAATCACTGCGACAATAAATGAGGACGACCATAAATATAAATAAAAATTGTATAAATGATTAAGCAGCAAACAGATACTTGGATACAGCCTTTAACGATAAAAATTCGTTTGCGTACCTGAAATTCCCAGCGAAAAAATTGTTTACTAAAAACATTGCCTAACGCCATGGAGCTAAATGACTACTAATAATTACATCTGAAGCAAGTCACATTTTGCGCCAAGATCGACGGAGAGGAACAGAATTTATTCCAAGTGGTTGAAATCGAATGGCGACTTACAAACAAATCAAATGAAGACGGAGACATCATTGTTAGTGAAAAAATGTGGTTTTTTCGTTCTGCAACAGTTGTGTTGAGACTGATTCAGTCGCACAAACACCTTAAGGTGACGGGAATTTTCCCCCAGGGAATTATACTCTAGACCGAAAAAATAGGAATTATCGCCCAGAGAAATTGGAATTATCACCCGGGATGGCATTTTCGTCATACAAAATAGCATTTTCCTTATACAAATTGGCATTTTCCTTATTACAAATTGGACGCTTTAGAACCCATCCTTGCACAAATTTACCGCTTTAAACTTGCTGGGTGATAATTCTCATTTGTCTGGGCGATAATTTATTGGGTGATAATTCCCATTTTTTTTAGTCTGGGGAATAATTCTTGTCGTTCACCTTAAATATTGCGAACGGATATGAGGGACAGCATGAACAACACAAAACGAACAACAAATGCTGGAATAGTTTCTGGACGAAAATCGGATATACAGAGACAGAAAAATGAAAACCAGCACATCAAGCATAATTTTAGCTTGATAAGCTGGTTTTCACATTTCTGCAACTGTATCAAACTATCGCGGCGTCTGTCTCTCACCGAGTTTGGCAAAAGCTTTCGAAATAGTTATTTTCAATCAATTAAAATTTAACATTTTCCCGAACTCAACAGCGAGTCAGCATGGTTTCTTTCCTGGGAGAAGAGCAGAGTCCAACTTGATGAACTTTCAATCGTTTTACACAATGGATTCGAAAATGACTTCCATACAGACAACTTTTATGCTGACATTCGAAAAGCATTCGACCGTTCGACGTCATAAAGCCTACCCTGTTAATCTCAAAAAATTGCAAGCAGTTAGTTAAAGTGGTGACGTGACATTTCTCCGCTGCAAATAACGCCCGGGGCGTTATTAACGCCCGGGGCGCTAATAACGCCCGCACTCCGGGCGCTAATAACGCCCGGGGTGTTACTAACGCCCGCACTCCGGGCGCTAATAACGCCCGGGGTGTTAATAACGCCCGCATTCCGGGCGCTAATAACGCCCGGGGTGTTAATAACGCCAGCACTCCGGGCTCTAATAACGCCCGGGGTGTTAAGAACGCCAGCATTCCGGGCGCTAATAACGCCCGGGGTGTTATTAACGCCCGGGGTGTTAATAACGCCCGCACTCCGGGCGCTAATAACGCCCGGGGCGTTATTAACGCCCGCACGCCGGGTGTTAATAACGCCCAGCTATATAATTCGGTACACGGTTACTATTGAGCTTCAAGAATAAATTCTCATCTACACATCTCGTCTTGTATTGTTTTTATTCATCCCTTTTACTCAAATTTTTAAATTTCAAAATCGTAGTGCTCAATGACTTTCCTAAAGTTTTCATGTAATTTTTTGATTTCTTATTGACAACTTTTTTAAAAATAAAAGAGCAGAGAAAGAAATTCTTCCATCTAGTGGAATTCTGTATGATTCTCCTAATCAATCACTTCCAGTGACGTTCTGTACTTTCCCCTTAGTCAACTCTTTCTAGTGACATTCTGTATAAGGAAAATGTTCCTCTTACTAAACTCCTTCTAGTGACATTCTATACAAGGAAGATTTTCCTCTAGTCAACTCCTTCTAGTAACATTCTGTATAAGGAAAATGTTCCTCTTACTCAACTCCTTCTAGTGACATTCTGTGTAAGGAAGATTTTCCTTTAGTCAACTGCTTCTAGTTACATTCTGTATAAGGAAAATTTTCCCCTTAGTCAACTCTTTCTAGTAACATTCTGTATAAGTAAAGTGCGGCCAAGGTTTATTTTCCACTTTTTGGAAAGACACCAACAGTCACCATTTTCTAGTTGAAATTTTCGGCCTTTGAAACTGCATCATGTTGTACACCTCTAAAAGGATAAGGCTGTAACTATCAACATTTTTAGAAAACTTATTACACAAAAAGTGGGAAAATAAACCTTCACCGCATTTTAAAATTGTCCTCTATTCAACTCCTTCTATTGACGTTCTGTATAAGGAAAATTTTCCCCTTAGTCAACTTCTTCTAGTTGCACGCTCTATAAGTAAAGTTATTTATTAAAGTGCCATTTTGTAGCGTTTATCCAATTATTCAGCTGGGCGTTATTAACGCCCTGCGTGCGGGCGTTAATAACACCCCGGGCGTTATTAGCGCCCGTAGTGCGGGCGTTAATAACACCCCGGGCGTTATTAGCGCCCGGAGTGCGGGCGTTAATAACACCCCGGGCGTTATTAGCGCCCGGAGTGCGGCGGAGAAATGTCCTGCCACCAGTGAAATTGAACTCCACAAAGTAGGTCAAGGATCAATTCTAGGACCTCTGAATTTTTTGGTTTAAATCTAGCTGATGACAAGAAAATAGTGGTGCATAGCCGCATATCATCAGTTAATGAAAAGTTAATGATTTTGTTAAATGGTGTAGTAAAAATGGATTCGAGCTAAACGACGATAAGTGCAAAATCATGTCAGTTTCATTAAAACAATGCCCAATATTTGCAGAATACTTCATCAAAGACAAGCTAATTAAACGTGTTAGTAGCATCACATACGACCACAGATTCTCTTTCGACGACCATCTTGAGCTAGCATCGAAAAAAGGTTCATCTATGCTATCATTTGTTAATTTATTTACTTATTTATTCCATCAATGGCCGAAGCCCCCTAAAAATACGACAATGCTACGGACGATTCGACCAGAACACAGTGAAGATGTTACTCAGCTATAGTTCACACCTCGAATTCTCCAGTTCAGTTTGGGCACCGCACCACAATGTTCACATTCAATCGCTTGAAATTGTTCAAAGACAATTTGTCTCTTACGCCAACACAGACAGATATGTTGACAAAACGAAAGATAACTAACGTTTACGTCCATACGTGGATAGATGTAACGAATTAAACATATAGTCACTTCTCAGACGTCGCACCAATGCTGCAATCTTTTTTATCCACGACATTCTTACTGGAAAAATCAACTCATTATTCTTGCGCAATAGAATTCAACTGTACGACGGCGTCAGGAACCTCAGAAAGACTTCATTCACGAGCATACGTCGGTCCCAGCACCAATACACAACTTTCTCATCGTTTAATTTTGCATGTTTGTTGTTTATACACATGGTCTAGTAGGTAAGGTGTACTGATGAGTCGTAAACGACGAAATCAGCACTTTAGTTTGTTAAATCTTATGAAGACGCTTTGTTTGTCATAAAGGAATTATGAAGGGTACTGTAATGTTGATACAAGGGTGGACTTTAAACCACAGTAAGTTACGCAGACAAATTTTCTTCAAGTGCAATAGTACTAAAAACATTTTGATCTTTGTTGTTTAATCTTGCTGCCGTCCATGTAGATTCGTCCTTCGATAAATTTCCGTTGAAGCATCTTGAAACTTGACGACTCAATATTTGGAAAATTTGGTGTTTGCTAGTGTCTTTGTTTAGGTGCTTTCGTTCCGCGCCCGGTGATTAATTTATTGATTGTATATTCTGAAAGGTTTTTTTATTTCTTGTTCACAGAAACTTAATTTTCATTTCCCGACTGCACATCTCATTGAACGACCCATTATTTGGCAACATGGTGTGATACTTTTATTTACATGCTCTCTTTTTGACTTTTGACGACTCCAGTCTTTTTGGTGTAGCCATTTTGTCGACATCCTTTAACGGCGATATTTTGGACTCTATCCCTTCTCGTTTAAACGTTTTGACGACAGCCGTTTACGGCGATCTTTGTGATATTTGATTTTTATAAATGTTTTTCATTTATTATTTGTTCTTTCCGATTTCCTTTCCCTTTCGTTTTGTTTTACCCTTTATTTTATTTTTCGAATTTATGTTGTTGTAATGTTGCTGTTTAAGTAATTATTATAACGTTTTTCGTTTAACGAGGATTGTGACATTCGTCAAAATTACTCTTTTTTTACCATGTCAGCTAGAAGATAGTAGACAATAAAAGTAATATTCATTAGTTCATTCATTCATAAAAGTCAATGAGTTTGACCGAGATTTATTTTGGTTCTAATTTATAATTTCAGGAACATGAAAAAACCTGCCAAGAGGATGACGATGTCATTTTCTGTGGTGAAGAATATGTAACAAATCCAGTCGACAAACAACTGATAGAACAAACATCTTTCCTGCAAAACTTTTCTTTAATGAATCCAAAGTTAATGCTGCCAAATCAGATGAAAACTCCAATGAAGAAAAGCAGCATTGAGCAGTCAACAAGTGGAACTAATAGGCGCAAACCACGATGTAGTCAAATTGTGTTAAGTAGCAACATACCATTTTCGTCCCCTGCCGGCCAACAACTAATTAAATTATCGAAGTCTTGCTTGTCGGAAGGTTATAGTCTGGAAAAAATGGGTCGTTACGAAAGATATTGTTCTGCACCGCCATTGTCCGATGAGACTTCTACAAATAGTTGGCCAATCAAGCCGATCAAATACACTCGAGTACCGGTGACATATCGGCGGCCACAAGACCAAACCTACAGATGGTACAAATTCCCTAGGCGACAACTGAACCATCGAAGCTGGTATCGACAAGCGTTCCTAAATCTTAATATTAATGAGCTTAAGTTATGCAAGCCTGTAACAGTCAAACTGAAAAAAATGACCAGCAGCGACATCGAAGCATTTCATTCTGCCCTTCGACACAAATCGATGATGGAAAATGTAGGCGGCCCGAATGTCTCGTTCGATGATAAATCGAATATCGTCGATGTGATTGATTTGTGTTCGGACGATGAAGATTCTCAATATTCGACTAACGGAGCACAACATCAACATGACATTGAGAATGTATCACAAACAGCATCAACGCCGGCATCAACCATATCGTCCACATTCATCGAGCCAATGCAAACGTCGTTCGATGTGTTTACGGAAACGAGTTCACGGGCGACAATGTCCATGTTCAATGCAAGTGGGAATTTTGAATACCAAAATCAGGAGACCCATCAGAGCTTTTTGAACGGTGCCCAGGGGTCTGTTATGACAAAGATTGATAACTTGACTGAAATCTCAATTCAAAAATTAACTTCTGCCAAACAAGCTCACATATCAATCGATTTAACTTTGTAGAGAGTGATCACCGGTTTAAATTGTTTATTCATTTTTTTACGTTTAGGCCTTCGTTTGCTCTACTTACAAAATCATTTATTATGTGCGTGATGTAAATATAGCAACAATTCTGATGAATAACTGAAACTCGCTTTGACACTTTTGTGACAAGAACGGATTATTTTACGGTCCCTTATGATCTTTAGGGAAATCTCCACTCCAAGTGCAACCACACCGGCTTCTCTTGAAGTATATCAATGGTTCAAATGGGTGCAAATCATTTCCTCCAATTCATCACTGAGTATGCGTTGACAGCATAGGAGTCTGAGAAATGATAGAGAAAAAGATTTTCTGTGTACAACGGCGACGTTTAGTGATAGGTTTTTTTACGTTCGATTTTCTCGGAGTTAGAAATTTCGACGAATGGAAGTTCTGCAGTCGACAAATTCCTATACTTCAAAAGCATATAAGGCAAATGACTTGGGCAGTTAATGTGAAAGGCGATTCTTCTAGAATAAATGTTTGGCAAGAAGTCGGAGCTATTGTAACATCCCTACAAAACTGAACTTGTCCTGAGCGAAAGTATCTCATTTCACAAAATGGTGACAGTGACCTGAATTGTAGTAAACATATTATTGCAAACAGAGCAAGACAATAGCTGCCTCATTATTGGAAATATGTAGGTCACGCAGGGTTTCTTAGCTTTCACATAAGTTGTTTCGGCGAGAGGCATAGAGCCTTTGTGGGGCCATTCATAAATGACGTTCGGTCCTCAGGAACTAGAGGACGTTTAGGAAAACCAGACGAAGGGGAGGGAAGGGGAGAGAAGCGTGACATCTGACAAAATGGATGTGCACCCATCACCATTTCGGAAGTTAGACCACGTCGAATCGCTGCACGGCGGGTTAATGAGATGATGGTCATTATTTCCAGCTACGAGGGTTGTGAAGATGTGGAATTTGTGGAAGAACAAGACCTGAATGTACCCCGAGCGGCTCTCCTACAAAATCCGGAGGCACAGAGGCGACGAAATCCGGACAAAAAATTCCGAGGCGTCAAAATCAGGACTATTTTATATCGTCTGGATTTTGAAGCGTCCGGGTTTTGTAGCCTCCGGATTTTGTAGCATCCAGATAGCTGAAATATGACATACTAAATGAAGGATTGTATTTCTGTGACAGCGGTCCTAACATTTATTATTGGGGGCTCTGTCCCCTCACCACTGCGCCTGCGGCGAGCTAGGTAACGCCCTGCAGGCGGCCGTGCGTGCATGGTGCTCTGCATCTCAACCTTCGTTTGCAGGGGCTGCCGCCCCTCGACCCCGCATTTTTATTTTTTTTTTCTTCTGCGTAGAGTTGCATAAAACAATGTATTTCTTATAATGAAAATGCCGCTGATAAGAAAAATACACCTTCGTTATATTTCATCCGGATTTCGTCCGTATTTTGTCATGATTTCATCCGGACTTTTAAAATTCATTCGGATTTTGACACCTCCGGATTTTGACGCCTCCGGATTGTGACGTCTCCTTACTTTAGCGTCTGTGGATTTTGACGCCTCCGAAGAAACGCAGATTTCGGTACTAGCTTTCCTGTAGTTTCTTTGGAAGATCACTTCGATGGTGTTGGGAAAGAAAAAAATTAATTTTTTTGTGAAACTTAAAATTTTTTATTGGGGGGAGGGAGGGGGTGAATGAAGTCAGACGTCATACTTTTAGGGGTGTCGAGGAAATCAGATTACAAAATAACCGGACGTCATTTATGAAAGGCTCGTATAGAGACAATGTTCCGGTATGAAATGGATTTTGAGGCGATCCTTGTTATGGCTAAGTTTACTGAAAGAGATTAGATGGAACGAGTACAGATTACAGAGGACTGAAACGAAAGCAAGGGTTGAAATGCTGACGAAGGGTAGAGTTATGAATAGATTTTGTAAATTCTCAGCTAAATTGATGTTGGAGGTTCGAGTGAAACTGGTGGGTTAAATGGATGAACTGATGAAGAGGCGAACTCGCGAAAGGTCTTGTAGTTTGCAGTAGACTGCAGAATCTCTGAGACTGAATAGTAGGAGTCGGAAGAATCGGGACATTTGAGATACGATCTTACAATGAACAGTGATCCGAACTATAGAAAGTGTGGCAATGTATCAGATGTTTCATAAGGATGAAATGTTGATTCTTTTATATAATTTTGTAATTTTCCGATTTTAAACTCGAATATTGAAATCAACCGAAACACTGACCGAAGCACGTGTCACACTCAATGCTTCGAATTCATTGTTTCGAACCAAATTTTTAGCAATATAGTGCGTGTTAGCATTGACCTTGTCTTGGAAGAGGTAGACTTGTGGCTTATTATAGCGTTCAAAAACAACTATTTCACTTCGTCCTTTATTGTACCTTGCAAACACCCACACTAAAAACATCAAATAGATTTAGGCCAAATGTTGAATAAAAATGGTCTCTGTATTTCTTTATCTTATTTTTTTAGTACCTTTACGCAAACATAAAATAACAACAAAGCAAAAAGCAATTCAACTTATTTTATGTTCTAGCTCTATAGTTTTTAATGACAAATGCAAGTAGGATGAAGCAAGTGTAAAAATGAGAGAAATTGAGTTTGGGAATGGCATAATTTTTGTTTGATTCATTGGAAATTGAAGCGCTCGATGTATGTTCAATAAAGACAATTAAACTTTTTGTTACAATGTAAATACTAATTATAATAAGATGATAATTTATATAAAAATATTGCCTTTCATTTCAAACAGATGTACAGAACTACAGAGCCGTCAAAAACCCTCGAGTTTTGCTGAGAGGCGAAGTCAGCTACCTCCGACAGGAAACATATTTACGACAGATCCGTACAAATTCAATATAAAACCTCAGGGCCTATTCTTTGGAAATGTTCATTTCCAAAATTTTTAAAATTTCAAAAAAAATTCTAAAATTTCCAAAAAGATTCCAAAATGTCTAAAATTTGAGAAATTGAGGAAATTCAGCCCAGCAATTAATTTTGTTATTATTAAATCCTAACAAATTTAACAATTTCGCTCAAAAAATTCGTCAACTCGAAACTGCAAATCGATATAACTGATGAAGAGTCGTAACCATTGTGTCGATGAACCTGGTGACTGCAGCTAGCAAAATTCTTAAACGTTCATCCTACCTTTAGACTCATTTTCAAGTAATTTACATTCAATTCAATTTAATTTCAAAACTCTAAGCTCTTCACTTATTTTTTTTTTCTTTGTTTTTTCGAATAATTAAATTTCATTTCTTCATATTTTTTTAGTTTGCCAGTTCCTACCACCTCGATCTCATCAGAGGGATCTTGGCACTATCAAGTTCTCGAAATTATCACGGATCTCATCCATCATTCATAAAATTCATTAATTTCCTACGCGTTTACATTCATCATTTACCACCGTGTTAATCACTTCACAGAGTATTACCTCCCTGTAGCTAACTATGGCTCCAGGTATTAGGCCGAAGAATCCTGCTTCTGTTCCTATAAATGCGCGTAATATCGTTTTAAAATCTGCGTTTCCTAGAAACACCGCAAGCTTGAACGTTTGCCACATTAACGCCGACGGGCTACGGCCGAAGATTGATGAATTTCGTAGGGTGATCAGGGGGGTAAACATTCACTGTATTGCCATTTCAGAAACTCATTTCAAGAGTTACATGTCTAATAAGTCAGTAGAACTGGAGGGTTTTAATTTGCACCGTAATGACAGACAATTACGGAGGTACGGGGGAGTGGCCCTTTACGTCAGTGGAAGGAGCTTTCAGCACGAGTGGTGGCTCAATCTGTTAATGTGATAGGAACTCTCGAGTATTTGTTCGTGGAGCTATGTCTCGTTACTCACGAACTCCTTATCGGAGTTATGTATAAGCCCCCAGGGGTTGATGACATTATGGTTTTCGACGAACTACTACAAAGCCTCAGTCCACTGACGTTATCATTGCAGGGGACTTCAACGAAGACGTGATCGCTAAGTCCAGTAAAACGGTAAGGTTCATGGATGTTTGTCAAATCCTCTCTCTCCGGTTCGTGTCACTGGAGCCCACTCATTACTCTAGAACTAACTCCACGTCCATCGATCACTTTTTGATGAATTCTATAAGGAAAGTTACTCAGTTCTCGCAGATCAGCCTCTCAGGTATTTCTAAACATGATCTCATTTTCCTATCATTTTATTGCGACATGTCATCGGATATAGTGCAGACGACTATGAGACGTCAGTTGTATAACATTGATAAAGATCAGCTTATAGGGAACGCGAAGTCAGTGAATTGGGCGGATATTCTTCGTATCAATGATGTAGACGCTTTGGTGGACCGCTTTAGTGATGAGCTGGTGTATCTGCTCGAACGTCATGCGCCATTGGTACCCATTAATCCGAGGGAAAGTGCATGTCCATGGTACGATGCTGAAGTTAGTGAGGTATTGATTGAAAGGGATTTAGCGTACTCGGCTTGGAAAAATCAGCGCACGGATGCAAACAATTCAAGATGCGGAGAAATAAGGCTAACCAGAGCGTTAGACCAGCTAAGCGTCGTCGGTACCACGCACGTAAATTCCGCTCAACCCTACCGACGAGAAAATTGTGGAGTAGCTTGCGAGGACTAGGTCTTCTAAAGGACTCTGAAGTTACCCCTCCTCCTTTCACTTTCTATCAGCTAAATCTTCACTTCATCAGAAGCGTGTACTCACATTTTCCTCAGTTTATCAATACCACTGGTTCCCCAGCCATCTTCGTCTCCTCCAGTGACGACTCCGAAACACCTTCCCGCGCTTTTGCTTTCCGCAATGTTAGTGAATTAGAAGTCCTCGACGCTATTCATAGAATTAAATCAAACTCCGAGAGCCTAGATGCCATTCCAATTTCTTTTGTCAAACTAGTTTTACCAGTTGTTTTGCCGGTTATCACCTTCATTTTTAATGCAATTCTAACTAAATCACGCTTCCCAAAATACGAGAAATCGCACGCTAAACGATTACAAGCCTATCAGCATTCTGCCAGCTGTTTCCAAAGCACTAGAGAGACTGATGAAGCAGCAGATAACGGCCTTTTTCGCCGAGTTCAATCTTCTAAACAAGTACCAATCGGGGAAACCACAGTACAGCTACGGCCCTACTTAAAATAACTCATGATGTCCGAACAAGTTTGGACAAAGAGGGCTGGCTGCGATATTAGTCCTGCTAGATTTTTCGAAGGAATTTGACTCAGTCAGCTACGATCTGCTCCTCGACAAATTATCTAAACGTTTTAGGCTTTCGAGTTCGGCCCTGAGGCTGGTAGAAGATTACCTTAAGGGCAGGCGTCAGAAGGTAGTGGTAAATGGGTCTGCTTCGGGGTTTTCTGAGATCATGCTTGGCCTTCCTCAAGGTTCTATACTCGGTCCTCTGCTGTTTTCAATATTTATTGATGACCTTCCCTCAGTCATCAAAAACTCACGCTGTCACCTCTTCGCCGACGATGTCCAATTGTACATATCCGTCCACAAAGATTTCATCGAACGAGATGTAGGCAATATCTCCGCAGACTTGAATTATGTTTCTCGCTGGGCTAAGACAAATAGGCTGCTGCTCAATGTTGGGAAAACACAAGCTATCAAATTATCAGTGAATTATTGGGCTTCGAACATTCCCCAACTAGTGTTTGAAGAAACTACTATAACGTACGGGTCAACAGTCAAAGATCTTGGGATTCTCATAGACGAAGCGACGAAATGGCACCCGCAAGTACTTATTATTTATTTGACATCATATGTATAAGGCCAATTAGCCTTTTAAATCACATAGATCGCGAGCAAAACAACACGTTAACAACATTTTAGCATCGGGTATCAGTTAAATTTACAAAATAAAAGTTAATGTTAAATAATATAACCGAAATACAATTAAAACAAATATTTACAATACAAAAATCACAAATGAAAAGTGAAATGTGTTTCTCACAATTGATCATTTACTCATATGACTCTCACAACAAACATAGGAACAGCAACATTCATTCATTGCTCCTCTCAACCAGCGAGAGACATGAAGATAGAATCTTTTCTGCACTTGCCCTTAACTTAAACCAAGCCACTAATAGCAATACATGAATTGAATTTTATGCGTTGAATTGAACTACGAAAGAAAGAAAGAATCTCATCCATTGAAATAGTCCCTGCAAGCCTTCTTAAAGCCAGTTAGCGAGTATATCCCCTTCAAACCATGGGGCAATGAATTATATGTCGATACACCTCCAACAAAGAACGAACGCGATAAAATGTCACTATTGGATTTCGGCATACGCAAGTTAAAGGTTCTTTTATTCAAAGTAGGGATGAGAAGGTCATGCATGTACCCAGGTTCTTTGATTAGCACCGTCTTATGCATTAGCACGCATGTCAAGTAGTCATAATAGGAAAACAAGTCACACCCAAGCACAACTCCAATATCATCCGAAGTTGATTCATAGCGACTCAGCCCACAAATGAACCGCACGCATGCTTTAAATGCTTTCAGCAGCGTATCCTTGGCTGACTCTTGTAGGTTACCTAAGACCTGTGAGCAATACGTAAAGTGAGGTACAAGGAGTGATCTCACTAATAGGAGCCTAATATTCCGCGGAAGGTAGTATGCGTGTGGCCACAGACAACGAAGACCCGAAGACCCGCAAAGATCAAGCTATCAATTCGTACACCAAGGTCTTTCACTGTTTCTTCGTAGTCAATCGATACACCATTAAGCACTAGTGGTGGAATGCTAACATCCCAATTCGCCCCGGAGATCTTAATCGCTTGTGACTTGTCAGCATTAAGAAGTAGACCATTTGCCCCAGCCCAAAATGAGATGGCTCTGAGGTCTGCTGATAATTTGGCGATGTCCATGTTCACAGTATTTTTCCGGATTTCCATGTAGAGCTGCACATCATCCGCAAATAAATGTACACGCGAGTGCTTGATTACCATCGGTAAATCATTTATGAAAATTGAGAACAACAGCGGTCCCAAAACTGACCCTTGTGGAACTCCAACTGTAACACTCAGTAGATCTGAGCTGAAGCCATTAACAACAACCTTCTGCCTTCTGCCCGTCAAGTAGCTTCTGACTAGAGTCAATGCTGACGAAGAGAACCTAAAGTCATTGCACAGCTTTCGAAGCAACCGATTATGATCCACCGTATCAAATGCTTTAGAAAAGTCAAGCAACAGAAGCACCGTTGCCAGACCCTTATCCAGGTTAACTCGAATGTCATTTGTTATTTTCATCAGAGCTGTGGCTGTGCTATGATTCCTACGGAAACCCGACTGAAAATCATGCAGTAACCCGAATTCGGAAATGAATTCATTAATTTGCCCCTTCATCAATCTTTCAAGTGCTTTAGAGGTCGCTGACAATATACTAATCGGTCTGTAGTCACCGATAGCGCAATTGCGAGTATTCTTGTGAAGTGGCATGACTTTCGACAGCTTCCATATGTCAGGGAAGCGCGACCTAGTGAGGATAGCATTAAATATCCTTGTGACCGCAGGTAAAATGACCGGCAGTAATATCTTTATAAAAGAGATCGGAATATTGTCAAGCCCTTCAGAGCTTGATTTTATGCTATTCAACGCCCTATAGACTTCACATGCTGTTACAGCCCGAAACGAAAATTCATTTATCGATGGATCACGATTCACCTCAGTGCGTAGCTGAGGAGAACTGGAGATATAGATCGACAGTGGGAAAGTCGAGTAGACACCCCGCGCAAAATGATGATTAAACTCATCGGCCGTGAAGGGGGGAACCATGTCTCTACCTGACGATGAGAGAAGCCCTAGCCCTCTGAGACCACTCCAAAGCTTCGTTGTTGGTGTTATTGAACCAAACTTTTTGTAATAGTAACGCTTCTTTGCCACCCGAGCACATTGAGTGGCCTTATTCCTCAGCCGTTTGAATAAGGAAAAATTCTCGTCAGTGCGCTGGCGCTTCCAAGCCAAATACGCCAGGTCTCTGTCAACCATGGCCCTACTGACATCAGAACCAAACCATGGTACGGAGAATTCCCTCGGACGAACAGGCTTCAGAGGCGCATGATCATCTAGTAACCGAATAATAACAGAATTGAATTCATCTATTGATTTATCAACATCCGTGGCGGTACCTATACTACTCCAATCAACTGAATTCGCATCCGAGAACAATTTATCCTTATCGATACCATTTATATTGCGTTTCAAGGTTAGTGACGAATTGACGAATTGACAAGTACGTTCCGTGTCGGCTAAGGTCTTCGCAGGTCTTCGCTGCCTGTGGGCTCATGCCGCTTACCTTCCTCGGAACGTAAAACTTCTGCTCGTCAAATCTCTTTTGATGCCGCAATTCGTGTACTGCTCACACGTGTTAGGAGATCTGTAGTCTTCGGCCATGGAGATTCTTAATAAGTCTTTCAAGGCTTGCATCCGGTTCGTCAGTGATTTGCACAGGCGGGATTCAACCTCGGAGTATTCCAATGTCCTCTTAGGGACTAACCTAGATTCCTATTTCGACTATTTGTCCTGCGTGTTTTTGCATAAGATTGTGGTGGGAGGCGAACCACGTTACTTGGCTGAAAATTTAGGACCCACGCGGAATTTGAGAACTTTTAATCTGGTGGTCCCGAAGGCAAACAGTGACATTCTTTCGCGTTCGTGTTTCGTCTGTGGGGTGTCCACATTATAACTCATTGACTCCGAGGGTAAAGAAAATACTATCGGAAACTGGTTTCAAGAAGGCCTTTCGGGCCCATTTTATTGGTTAAGGGTATTAATGCTTACCGTTTCAAATTATTATCGATAACTGGATGTAAATAGGCTTTTCGGACCTATTTCGTATATCTAAGGGCATTAATGCTATCATTAATTATTCACCAAATAAGCATTCATCGATTTACCTACTCGTCACTTCATCACTCATTCACATCGTTTTTCCAGTGATTCACTTAATGAGTTAATCCATTTGCAACATTGTACGTTGGTGCTGGCAAACATTAAAATTCGAAGAATGGATTCATAGGAAAATCTCTTTTCCATGGTAATTGTTTCATTTTATTTTATTTTATTCCCTTCACTAAATCGTTTAAGTTATGAACACGCGTTGATTAGTTCGGGTTACATGTAACTTAAAAGGTTGAAAAGCCTTAATCATGTATACAGTCATAATAAACAACAACAACAACAACTTCGTCGAAAACCCCTCTAAACCACTCCTGTTGCTTCGACTTGGATGATTTCATCGGTTTTCGTTTTTTTAAATTAATCCAATGTCGGGCAGCTGAAGAAGGGTCAAAATTTTCTAATGTGTGCATATTCATATGCACGTACAGAGTGTTGTATAGCGTTGATGCCGATGAAGATGTTCTGTCACTGTCTTTAACTTTATTGTACAAATCTAAAAAATATAATATTAGAGAATCAAATTGATTTTGCAGAATTTTGAAGTAATTACTAATGAATCTTTCAACGTCCGCTGAATGGAGCCTAGCAACAGCGAGTCTTGCAAGAGCTGTTTTTAAAACTTCAAACGATTCTGTCCAAAATTCATTGAGAGTTCGAAGTGTGTTAATTGGAGTTGTGAACTCACGGTTTCTTAGCAAATTCGAGGCACGACGATATTCTGAGACGAATGCCGACTCATTGAAGTCTGGAACAATAAATCTATGACACAATTTTAGAGAATCATTCGATGAATTGAATTCGATGATTCAACGTCCGCTGAATGGAGCCTAGCAACAGCGAGTCTTGCAAGAGCTGTTTTTAAAACTTCAAACGATTCTGTCCAAAATTCATTGAGAGTTCGAAGTGTGTTAATTGGAGTTGTGAACTCACGGTTTCTTAGCAAATTCGAGGCACGACGATATTCTGAGACGAATGCCGACTCATTGAAGTCTGGAACAATAAATCTATGACACAATTTTAGAGAATCATTCGATGAATTGTGAGTGATAAGGATGTAGAGGTCTCAAAGAATACTTCATCAGTTCGTCCATTTCAAGACGCTCATCTAAATATTGCAAAAATGATCGCAGCACAGCCTCTCGTTTTTCGAAAGTGTATGCATAAACGCTAATATTTCGTAATCTTGATTCAGTTACCAATGTATGGCCGCAAAACAACATGTTATCATGTACTCCATTTAGATAGTTCTTCCCGACCATTTTCTGTGCTTTGGAAAATAGCTTTTCGTAAACATTCGTAGAGCTCTCGTTTTTTGTTCGTCAACTCCAGTATCGTATTCGTATCTGATTCAAAGGATTTTTGAAAAGTCTTAAGTAGGCCCAATATATCGGTCAAAAATGTAATCCAACGCAAACGATCATAACTTAGCCAACATTCTTCCAACAAGGACTCGTTCTCAGTTACAAAATTGCCAATTTCTGAGGACGGTACTAAGCAAATCAAACGCATACTGAACCCAACGAGTCGAATTGTACGAAGGATACTGAAGTCGTTTTGATAAATTGTTAGCCTTCGCAGTGTTTCTTAGTTTTGCTGTACGTTTTCCAGAATGGTGAAAAAAAGTACACAGTTGCGATGAAATTTTATTAATGTGAGCCACAATATTATTATTATTGATAAGACTTCCATGCTAACGTAATGCGATGAGCTAACAATTTATCAAAACGACTTCAGTATTCTTCATACAATTCGACTCGTTGGGTTCAGTATGCGTTTGATTTGCTTAATACCGTCCCAAGTAAGAATTTGAAAACCAATAACTTATTGGTTAAAGTAACGTCAATATAACGTTGCCAGGACCGTTACTTAACCGTCATTGCCTGGTTATAAAGAGACCTAAGTTATTTAACCGTAAAAAAAACTTTTTCAAATGAAACTTATTGGTCAAATAACTGGGCAATGACCTTTAAATAACGGTCCTGGCAACGTTATAATGACGTTATTTTAACCAATAAGTATTGGTTTTTAAATTGTTACTTGGGATACACCAAACTAAAATTAAGGGTAGGCGAGTATAAAGTTGATGTTCTCTTGTTAGTCTTGACCAAAGATCATTAATTGAACCGGTATTCAAAACCCCTCCATCAGTTACCAATGAACTCATTAATTTCAAAAAGTCTTGCCACGGCATAATATCATTTACCACTGTCTTCATACATTGGAAATAGGCTGCTGCTCCACCATCTTCATCTTCCTCATTTTCGGGAACGGCGAAACCCAGAAAGACTGTTTCCATTTTCGCTTCTTTATTTATTATGTTCGCCAAAACGAACACATTGTGATCCTGGGAGGTGCGGGAAATGCTTGATTTAACTGTTTTTTTTTACCAAATTCGCATTATTCTCCAAATTTCTCATATAACTACTGTTACCCGTATAACCTTACAAGATCAAGTGTATTGTGCAATGATGACAAAGACATTTTTTTCTTATCCACCTTGCTAGTCTTCAATGATGATTGCATCTAACGCTTCATGCAAAGATCCAATATGCAATCATATCGAAATGCTAGCGATAATTCGCTAATATTTCTGTTTTTTAAAACTGTTAATTTTTCGGTGTAATAGTAGCGGTTTTATCGTAATTTTGACCAAAATTTCAGCTATTTTGCGAACATTTGCGTTCGTTTACTTCTAATATCATATAGTTTGGTATGTCTAGACCTTTCATGTCAATCTGTGTTTTTTGGATATTTTTTTATCTTTTCCAATGTATTTTTGTAGCGCTTCGTGTAGCGCGGTGGTACTTCAAAAATTTAAGGTATCACACATCCTAGATCTTGTCTCACCTCATGAGAAAATCTGCTAAAGGTAAGAAATGTTTCTGAAGATGTAAAAATCGCGAGAAAAATCGTCAAAACAGTAAAAGTATACTTTTACGAAAAAGAAATTTTTTAGCGCTATTATGACCAAATATTCACCCAGTGATTTCCGTTTTAATCGCAATTTATAAGGTATGATAGAAATTAATAAAGTCTTTCAAAAAAACTCACGTTTTCACCATTCAGACACTTTTTCAGACTTTTTTCGAAGTTTTTCGTCTTTTAGCGCTACTTGTAGCGATCTAGCGTTACAAATACATTCTAAAAGTATCTCACATCTTACAGCTTGTCCATTTCTTTCCAAAAAGTTTACAAATGTCAAAATCTATTAAAGTTACGATAATTTTCGGAGAATGCGAAAATCATGAAAACCTTCAAAAAAGTCACTTTTTAGCGCTATTTTGACTAAATTTCCACCCAGGTGCTTCCAATTTCCTGGAATTTCATAGAATTTCGTATGCATTGATGATACCTTCCATATGATTCCGCTTTTGTACCATTTGGACACGTCAAAACCTATCCAGCCATACGAAATTTGAGGAAATTAAACATAAATAAACAAGAATTCAAAAGAAAGCGCTAGAATGGATAAATATTGAACATTTTCTCAAGTTTAAATTAATATAAGAATTTTTAAATGGCCTCAATAATTCCAAACGATGGGTAAATAAACAAGGGTTTATTTTTAATGGGCTATAGGCCGTATTTGAAAGTCTTTATTACTAAATTATAGTTGTCGACGTTTCGGGTACATTGTGTACGCCATTATCCAGACTGAAATTTAAAATACATTGATTACGTTAATACATTGCACAATTTGACGATTATCACAAGTATACTGAAATAGTGAAATAAACAGCAAATTTCAAACCAAAATAATAAATTGAAATATTCACCTAGTATTTCGATCGTGTTAAGCACGATAAAAAATAATAAGATCACTGTCAAGAATTATTTTGATATCAATTTGAATTGAGAACTAGGAACATAAAAATCTATACACAGCTGTAGTGTAGTGTCAAATTAAGACTGAAAATTGAATTAACAAATGTATGCGATAGTGATGTGGACTGAAAAACGGAAATTATTTGGCATTATGTTGATTTTGCTATGTCATTGCGCGGGGGTGTGTATGAGTGGTTTACATTTATCGGCATTGATTGAGCGAAGTAAAGCGCAATAAGCTGGTGATATTGATGCTCCTTCCTCTAATCTGAAGTTAATGGTGTTCTCGTTTCGAATGTGTAAATTTTCAAGAATCAGTCTCTTATATTCTTTTTTCTCCGTCTCTAATATGGAAACAGCATTGAAGTCCATTCGATGTCGGTTGCCGTCTTGGTCAGGTTCGCAATGAGCGACGACTTCTGTGCGTGTGTAACTACTGCAATGCTCTTTTTTAGTGCTGTTTTTATGTGGACACACTCGATTGTTGAGGGGGTTCTTAGTGTTGCCAACGTAGCATTTCAAACATTTCCGTATCAGCTGATGATTTCTATCAAATAATCCAGCGCACGGTATCTTATATACAACATGTGTTTTATCCATCATTTTTATCGGGTTTTTCAGTTTGGTGAATGTTGTGGCGTTTTGCTGATTCATTGGTTTTAAAACCAATTGAATCTTAGTTGTGGCCTTAGAGATCACTCTTCTAATCGAGTGCGTTAAACCATCAACAAATAGCAAACATTTGATGACTTTCTTCTCATTTTCAACTGGTTCTACCACTTCATTCACCGCTAACTGTTTGAATTTGGCAATTGCTTTCTGCATTTGCTGTTGGACAAGCCTCTTTGGATATTTGTTTTCAAACAAAATCTTCTGAGCTTTTTCTACACATTGTCCATGGAACTCGTTATCGACGAATGATAAAATGCGATGGAACATATTGAATGCGACGTTTGACTTTTGTTGAAGTGGATGTTGGGAGAAAAAGTGTAAGATTTTTTCGGCTGACGTTGGTTTTTGATACCAATCAATTGAAATTGTGCCGTTGTCTCTCCTAGACAGTAGCATGTCTAGATATGGAAGTGACCCATTTACCTCTTCTTCATATGTAAATTTCAAATGTGATGGCATGAAACCATTTAAGGCATTCACATTCGTTTCACTTGACGTCTAGGTATCACTGCACCTAAATCGTCCACGAACTTCATCAATAGTTTTGGTTTAAAGTTCAATTGGGGCAGCACTATGTCAAGTAGTTTATTCATGACTATTGCTGCAATTGTTGGACCCGTGTTAATGCCCATAAACACTCCGTCTTTCTGTTCAATAAAACTATCTTTCCAACTAAAAACTGCTGATTCTCTCGTAACAAAATCGAAAATTTCTTCCAAAAGTTTCTTTGAGATTTTTGTTTGGTGGTATATATGGGGATAAAATCCTCCATGATAACTTGTTTCGCAAACTCTAATGGAACTGAGGGAAATAGCGCCACCACATCAAAGGATAATAATGTGTCATTATTCGTCATTATCACCTTACGGATTCTTTGCGCAGCTTCGATACTATTTAGAACGTCGTATGACATAGCAAAATCAACACAATGCCAAATAATTTCCGTTTTTCAGTCCACATCACTATCGCATACATTTGTTAATTCAATTTTCAGTCTTAATTTGACACTACACTACAGCTGTGTATAGATTTTTATGTTCCTAGTTCTCAATTCAAATTGATATCAAAATAATTCTTGACAGTGATCTTATTATTTTTTATCGTGCTTAACACGATCGAAATACTAGGTGAATATTTCAATTTATTATTTTGGTTTGAAATTTGCTGTTTATTTCACTATTTCAGTATACTTGTGATAATCGTCAAATTGTGCAATGTATTAACGTAATCAATGTATTTTAAATTTCAGTCTGGATAATGGCGTACACAATGTACCCGAAACGTCGACAACTATAATTTAGTAATAAAGACTTTCAAATACGGCCTATAGCCCATTAAAAATAAACCCTTGTTTATTTACCCATCGTTTGGAATTATTGAGGCCATTTAAAAATTCTTATATTAATTTAAACTTGAGAAAATGTTCAATATTTATCCATTCTAGCGCTTTCTTTTGAATTCTTGTTTATTTATGTTTAATTTCCTCAAATTTCGTATGGCTGGATAGGTTTTGACGTGTCCAAATGGTACAAAAGCGGAATCATATGGAAGGTATCATCAATGCATACGAAATTCTATGAAATTCCAGGAAATTGGAAGCACCTGGGTGGAAATTTAGTCAAAATAGCGCTAAAAAGTGACTTTTTTGAATAACTATGGTTTTGAAGGTTTTCATGATTTTCGCATTCTCCGAAAATTATCGTACCTTTAACAGATTTTGACATTTGTAAACTTTTTGGAAAGAAATGGACAAGCTGTAAGATGTGAGATACTTTTAGAATGTATTTGTAGCGCTAGATCGCTACAAGTAGCGCTAAAAGACGAAAAACTTCGAAAAAAGTCTGAAAAAGTGTCTGAATGGTGAAAACGTGAGTTTTTTTGAAAGACTTTATTAATTTCTATTATACCTTATAAATTGCGATTAAAACGGAAATCACTGGGTGAATATTTGGTCATAATAGCGCTAAAAAATTTCTTTTTCGTAAAAGTATACTTTTACTGTTTTGACGATTTTTCTCGCGATTTTTACATCTTCAGAAACATTTCTTACCTTTAGCAGATTTTCTCATGAGGTGAGACAAGATCTAGGATGTGTGATACCTTAAATTTTTGAAGTACCACCGCGCTACACGAAGCGCTACAAAAATACATTGGAAAAGATAAAAAAATATCCAAAAAACACAAATTGACATGAAAGGTCTAGACATACCAAACTATATGATATTAGAAGTAAACGAACGCAAATGTTCGCAAAATAGCTGAAATTTTGGTCAAAATTACGATAAAACCGCTACTATTACACCGAAAAATTAACAGTTTTAAAAAACAGAAATATTAGCGAATTATCGCTAGCATTTCGATATGATTGCATATTGGATCTTTGCATGAAGCGTTAGATGCAATCATCATTGAAGACTAGCAAGGTGGATAAGAAAAAAATGTCTTTGTCATCATTGCACAATACACTTGATCTTGTAAGGTTATACGGGTAACAGTAATTATATGAGAAATTTGGAGAATAATGCGAATTTGGTAAAAAACCAGTTAAATCAAGCATTTCCCGCACCTTCCTGTGTTCTATCGACAGACGCATCCACTCTAACCGACAATGCGAGGAAATCTGTGATACGGCCTTTCAAATTGTTTAAATCACTCTTCACTATCGAATCTAAAAGGGCTGCATGTTGCGTTGGATTCACATATTGTAAATTAAAATCACTTATGAGAGTACCATCTTTTTTGAACTGATTTGCCTTCTCTGCAGCATATTGACGTGAAGGCCACGACCAAGGACCAATTATCAGTGAACCGATGTAATTAAAAAAGTGAATCTCATCTTCATCTCCAGCCTGATCTATAGATTCATAAATACCAGGTGATGATATATTGTTTCCAGCGGACATAATATTGCTCGAATTGTCACTCAAATTCAAACCGATCGAGACTTCTGTCGCTGAACGCGGAGCATGAAGTTCTTCACACGTACGGGCAATCAGCTTCAGCATAGCCCTCTGTCCATAGGAAAACGAAATTTCTCCTGGCAATTTACATATCGTCTCAAATAAACAGCCATCGTCTCTTCTCCAATAACATGGTCTGATTGAGAACATTTCTGTTAAAATGTTAAGGGTCGGCAATGTCGCCTTCCGAAAATGTAGCAAAGATAACAGCAGTGTCCAAATCGTTTATCTTCAGTATATTCCGGATAAGTTTCCGGATTTTGGCTTTTAAATATTTCTCCAAATTGTTGAAGAAATTATCTCCGGCGCATTCAAAAATTATTTCCAGGTGAAAAGTTGTTGCTTCCTT
This sequence comes from Pseudolycoriella hygida, assembly GCA_029228625.1. Classification (NCBI taxonomy): domain Eukaryota; kingdom Metazoa; phylum Arthropoda; class Insecta; order Diptera; family Sciaridae; genus Pseudolycoriella; species Pseudolycoriella hygida. The sequence goes on along the minus strand of CM055403.1, from coordinate 115,953,410 downwards.
TCCTTGCGCCATTTTTAACTTTCTACATGAAATATAGAAACAAAGACTCACTTACGAAATGTGCACAAAGCAATGCAAACAGACACCCAGCAAAAATCACATTGGTTTCGTGTTAGTGTGGAACAGGTCTGCAAACAAAGGACTAGTCTTTGTTTCTATCAGGGCCTATTTTTGTTTCATCAGTTTCATTAGTTTCATTAATTTCATTAAGTTTCATTAAGTTTCATTAAGTTTCATTAATTTCATTAAATTTCTCTAAGTTTCTCCTGATTAATATTTAGGAATTAATTCACCAAAATTCTCTAATATTCCCCAAAATTCGAAAATTTTTTGTGAATTTTAGGTTATTTTAGTAAATTAATTCTCAAATATTAGGCCATGTTTCTCTAAGTTTCTTTAAGTTTATTTTTGCTTAAAATTATAAAAAACATAAATTAAAATAAATGTAAGAAGGAATTAATGTTTTTTGGATCTAAAATTTATATTCTGAGTTTTCTCAGTGTACGTTTTATTTTCGCGGGAATGGTATTGCTCTTATTGCATCCTTGTTCCCGTCCTCGTTTTCGGGATGACCCCGCAATGTGTAAGTTTTTCACTATTTATATGTTCTTACACAGATAGGGTTTAGAGGAAATACGCTTTCAAATTTACCTTGGCTGACATTCTCATGTGTCTCTAGTTGATTTGGCTCTTTGGCAGCCGAAGTGGATTCTAGAACTCACGGAATGAGATGTGGCGCAGCGACAGGTGAAATATCAATATCATCAAGTGGCTGATTGTCCTCATTTGATTGATTGATATTTGGTTGATAACTATGAGAACGTTGCAAGTGTACTTGCACACGTCGGCGTCGTATATGCCACCGGCTCTTACCGACTTTTATTGTATTTAGGTGCGGCTTTTTATGCTTATAGTATTGTGGATAAACCTTGTAAGATACACTGAATCTTATATTACAAGTCCGAACTGGGCATTTCATAGAATATATCCGTGATCCGTCCGAGTGTTTGCTCCGGACAGTAATTTCCAGCTCAAATTCTTCAGAGACGATGATCTAAAAGTTTTACCTTAAATTTCTAAAAAACTTGAAATTGCGTCAAACTGGGTCGAGCCGAAAACCACTCGCGCATAATTGCCATCAGCGCTTTTCTATCAACCGTAGTCTCATTCTCCTCTAATCAAAAATTATTTAGCAAGTAAATTATTTAATTTAAGATTTTCATATACGTCAAACCTGTATGAGGTGGAGCCTCGGGTGTAGTAGGGTCTTGCCGTGGCTGAAGAGCGTACAAACATTTGCATGTTGTAGCCATGATTTCAATGATCTTACGTTCTCCACTCAGAAGAACAAATTTCTTTTGAGCTTTTGTAAATTTTCCAAGATAGTCCGCAATTGTTTCACCTTCGTCGAGCATATCTTTTTCAAATACGTTACGCATACAATCCTCGATTTCGGCAATTGAATTGTCATTGAACTCACTGAGAGAGAAAATCGTATCGTAAGAATTGAATGATAAAACATTTTTAATCGTGATTGGTATCTTTAATTGCAGATGATTTTCTAAAACGAAACGAAACGAAATTTTTGTATCGTAGTCCATGATCGGATTCATTATATCGGAAAAAAACTTACACTTTCGACAAACAATATAACGGTAAATATAATTATAGACTTGGTCTCGCCTCTCCACCGAACATAGCTTTGCAGTATGTGACTCCAGTTTCGCACAGAGAATTCTTAAATTGCATTGTAAAGAGTGACATTGAAAATCTTAAAGAGTACATTAAAAACTCATTAGCCATGTCTTTGCGAGTTGATGGATCTGTTGACCGAGAGCAGTAACATAATGTCTTTGTTATGGTACAAATTGTAAAAAAAGACGCAACTCTTGATACGCTATGCCTCGGGTTCGATGTTCCAAAAACTCCTGGTGCACCGGCTTATTTGCAGTGCCTAAAAAATGTAGTAACGAATGTGCTGAGTTATGACAAGTTCTTTGACCTTACAGTATCAATTGTTACAGATGGAGAAAACCTTAACCTGGGCCACCTAAATGGACTGGTTGCAAAGTTGAAACAATTGAGAGTTGTGAGCACTTCAAATGTACCTTTTCTATCAATATGGTGCGTAGCTCACCGCACCAATCTAGCCTGGAAATCGGTCAGTTTGATCAACAGAGTTGCAAGTCTAATCTCACGCTGTAGAAACCTGTTAAAGCACTTTCGTGACTCTGGTAAAAGGACTCAAAAATTGAAATTTGTCGCGGATCAAAATGGCTTGTCGCTGCTACTCAAATATCCACCTGTGCGATGGATCGAGTTTGTGTTCAATTTGTTCAACACCACACTTCGAAATTGGCATGCTTCCATCAAGTATTTTGTGTCGGAAAACTTAAAGGAACACTTGAAATATTGGACACAATTTGATACATTACATTCCTTAACTTTTTTAACGGATATTCTGGGACTACTGAAAAGATTTCAAAAATTTTGTCAATCTGATACGTTAACACATGTCGACGTATCACGCTTATCTGAAAGTTTGTATCAGAAATTTAAATGTTGCGAAAATGAGCCTGTTGAGGGAGGTTGGGAGAAATGATTTCTCCAAACAGTCAGTACCAACGGCAATAGTGCGTCTTTGTATGGTATCGAATTAATTGTGTCACCTGGAACGAGAACTAGACGTTTTGGTATGCCATTCATCACGCGCGTAAGAGTAAACATCATTCAATCCATGGTTAGACACCTTAAAATAAGACTTCAGCTGGGCGTTCCTTTTTTAAACGCCTGTGAACCGTTTATGAAACTGGTTTCTACGGCATCTCGAGAGAGCTTAGAATTGTGTTATAAGACCATCGCATCGGATTTGCGGAACAACACTCGAAACGTTGCAAAAATTGAATGAAGCTTGTCCGACTGACCTGAGCACGACAAAAATTGTTTTGGCTAGAATTGCCGTCACAAAGCCACATTCCGCCGATGTTGAAAGATTGATTAGTAAGTAACACGGTATTTAATGCCAGTGCAGGACGCTACAACTTTTCTTATTCATAGACGTTTATAACAAGTTCAATAGTCCTAGCCGTTCAACACTCTCACAAGAAACACTATCGTATTATTTATACATCAACACAAACACAAAGTAGTCATTTTGGAAAAATTTGATCCTGCATCCGCAGTTAATTACTGGTTGGCGAAAAAAAGCGGCACCCGAACTCGAATAACAAAATCCAACAACAAGAGTGGTTTAAGGGCGTATTCGAAGAAGCAAAGGAAAAGAGAACAAAAAAAAACAATCAAATAATTAGATTTTGATTTCAAAAAAATCAAAACCTTTTAAGAATTTCCTTCTGTTTTCTTTAAATTCAATAAATTTCTTTAATTTCCATCAAACTATTCTTTAACTTTCATTAATTTCACTAAGTTTCATCAATTTCATTAAGTTTCTTTAAATTTCATTAGTTTCATTAAGTTTCATTAGGTTTCATTAACTATATATGAAAAATAGGCCCTGGTTTCTATATTTCATAATTAAGCAAAGACGTTGTCTGCAATAATTTTCCAAAATTTCTAGAAACTTTCTAAAAAATTTCCAAAATTTCTAAAAAAATTCCCAAAATATTTCCAAAGAATAAGCCCTGTAAAACCTATACGTCTCGTGCTCTCTGTTCCTCTAGTAGTATTCGGCAAATCACCACGTTCGAGTCAACAACGCAACAAATTGGTTCGTCCCGGTCTAACTTTTTTTTCTTTAGCTTTTCGCCCGTGCACTTTTTGTTGCTTGAGGGCCTTGACTTGAAGTTCACGAATTACCATTCATTGAATTCATGTAAGCAATATTTCCACATTTTTGCCTTTTCATTCCTATTTCAACGCGAATATCGAAGATTTCGATTTTCAACATAATGAACGATTTTTTTTGTTATTGCACTCTTCAAACAGTTAGTTCTCTAACTTTCGCTAACGCTATGAGTCCCATTCTCTCGTTTTATAATGTGGTACATAAAAATTTCGTTCGAAACCACTCACAGCAATCAGAAATTTTGGGTCGGTGATGAAGACAAATTACACGTTCCAATACCGCATGTAAAACTTTTTTTTTGAAAGCAAGTTTAGACACATTGCAGATTTAGCATTCAGTTTGGATGGGACAGAACTTTTAACAAACCGTGTAGAAGCGTCTTAATTCCGAGATTAGGCAATTTTTCTTTGAACCCTGAAACAGGTGTTCTCTAAAAATTTATTTTCTACAAGGCCTTTGACAGTAAATTTCCATATTGCATAGTTGAGCAAATATAGACGAAAAACCATCTGCTTTCGAATATGGCCAAAAAACTCAATTTTACTTTAGGGTGATCGGTGCAGCCGTTTAGAAAAAAACGAAGAGACGGGTAGACGGACATTTTTCTTTTCGCTGATTCGTCATCTCTCGACGGTATTAAATGCATCCCCCTCACTCCCGCCTCAATCTACCCCGTGTTACAATAAAATGCCTTGTAGTAAACGTACTTTTCCATTGAGCTAACTTTACATGTCGGATGTGGACTCTTATTTCGATACCTTGTTACTACAATGTACGACTCACTTGTTCGCCGTACAATGGGTTTGTTCATTGTACGTGTCATTTGTAAAAAAAATTCCGTTGTACATCATATTATGACATATCACTTGTACATCACGTAAATACACCAGTTGTACATTGTACATATCATTTCGTTAATACGTCCATTGTATATTGTACATGCTACATGTTCATTGTACGTACAATGGTTGTGTAAAAAAAGTGATGTTGTACATTGTACATATCTCTTGTTCATAATGCGCAAGCCACTTGTATATAGTGTCGCTTAAGCCATTGGTTTAGCTGGACGTAGATTGTGCAAGTGAATCGTTCATTACACAAGTACAATGTACATTCTCCATGTATTGTGTACATAATACATTACAGATTTGCATGAAGTACGTCTCGTAAAAGTTTACTGGAGAGTTTTGCATGCCGAATTCCATTTTTTTGGGTGTAGACAAGTATGTTCAAGATGAATCAATCTAAATTTCAATATAAATCTTGTGCAATAGCTCCATTTTCTATCTTTTAGTGGAATAACCATGAAACCTATCCGTTAATATGATTTTAGATCGATGTTATCTTGTTTTGCAGGAGAATTAGACTTTTCGGATCGGTTCATACCGAGCCGAAATTTTCGATTCGGATAAAACCGAAATTTTCGGTTTTTCGGATAACCGACTCACCTCTACTTCCATCCCTAACAGACCACCAATGATTCCTAGGATATGAGCAAGCGTTGTCGTTGTAAATGTAGGCTTAAAACACTTCAAATCACACAGGTCAACAATAAAAGGGACATGTTGCTGGAACGTCGAACTTGTGGTCGAAGTTACACACTGCAACTTTTGTTTCCTTTGTTCAACTTCTTTATAGCTTTGAGTTAGACACGAAGTCATTCGTAGATGAACCGTTCAATGTATTGCGCAGTTTTGTATTTGTTATACTTTTCAAAAATGTTTGAATGTGAACCAATGGTTATTTAGCCGGTGTTTTGTGCTCAACAAAAAATTTTTAATGTTAACATATGAAGCGACCCGTACGTATCAGAATAGATGCGGCAAACAGAGTTGATGTTACGAAAAGACTGGAACGTATTTAAGTAAATATTGCGTTCACGTTAGACTGTATTGGAAATTGCCCATAGGGCAATATTGAAAAATCCATCCGAAGAAACGGTGTAAAAAATTCTTCGAACGCACAAAATTGACCTCCAAATAGAGAAAAATGTTCTCCTCAAATTTGTCTACAACATAGCAAGAAACCATTTTTTGGGCTAGAGCCGACCTTAGTACTGACCTAGGGCCTTAAATAGAGGCCTCGGACACATACTTCCATAGACAAAAATGTTTCCCTCAATTTGCTATGCAACCGACATGAGGCCCACTTGAACCCTAAGCACAGGCAAAAGTTCTTCCATAAATTGTCGGCCGTGCCCAGATCTTTCAAACAAAAAAAAAACTTAAAATCGAAAAAGATTTACTTGAGTTATCTACAAAAAACACGTAGAGCCCTAGCAGAGACTCGGTTTTAGTGCCCTTGCAAAGTCCAACGACTCAAATTCAAAAAAAACTTTCTTCCATAAATTGTCGGCTATGCCAGGTCTTTCAAACAAAAACAAAAATTTGAAAATCGGAAAAGATTTACTCGAGTTACGTACAAAAGACCAAAAACAACTTAAACGGTCCTAGCTCGGCGGCTCATGGGCCGACAGTGCTGCCCAGATTCAATCACATAAAAGATTTTTCGATTACCTTTCAGGAAAAAAAAGGTTTTTGAAAATCGGTGAATTTTACTCGAGTTATCGTGTTAACAGACGGACGGACATTTTTTTTATTGCTGATTCGTCATCTAAGGACCATGATCGATGCCCCCCCCCCCCCCCTACTCCCGGGTCGAAATTCGACTGGTTACAAACGTCCTGGTAAACGCATAAGATCCCTTTTCGAAGAACTTCGTTCTTCGTACGGGTCTAAAAATCTTCTTTGATTTTAGCATTGAAATGATTTATGGGACTCACACTTGCTTCATTCAGTGTTTTGGGTTAGAGATGAGCGGGTCGACCATTTCTCGAAACCCGACCCGGACCGAACCCGACCCGATAAAATTTTTCGAAACCCGAATTGTTTCCAAACCCGGTCCGGACCGAAAAAAACAATTCGGGTTCGTGTCGGGTTTTTAAAGTTTCGGGCAACTCGCTCATCACTATTTTGGGTTCATTATTTGAACATTTGAGGTACTGTGCATCTTAATGATACTGTATAGATTTGTTTTCATTGTAATAAAATGTTTTCAGCCACTGATGATGGCATCGAATTGATACCCAAATAAATTTGATAAATACAATATTAATAATTGATCTACGCTTACGGAAATATATTTTTGCATCAAATAGAATTTTGTACTTCTGCGCAAGTTTTTGCAGTGTTATTATAAAAAATTCAGGTTTTTATGAGCTTTTTTTATCAAATTTATTTAGGAAAAATCGGAATATTCCTAAATAAATTTGATAAAAAAAGCTCATAAAAACCTGAATTTTTTATAATAGTTCGAAGCCATTCTAAAGGGGCTGATTAGGGCTAACGATTTATATTAAGTTTGAGTTCAGGGCTGGTCTCTGACTAAAGTTATCCAATTTTTTGTCAAAAAAGCATGTCGAAGTCATATATTTCAGCGTTGCACGAAATTGTTTCAAATCATAATGGAGTCAACTCTGAAGATTCCATATAGGGAAAAATACGTTTGACATGAATCCACCTCCAAATAAACTTCTGAGAACTAAACTAGAAAGGCAAATGGAGTCTTCTTCTTCTTAACCGGCTCTACAACCCATTAAGGGTCTTGGCCTTCTGCAACATACTTCTCCAACCGGACCTATCCGCAGCTAACGTCTCCCAGCTGGATACTCCCACAGTCCTTAAGTCGGCAAGAGCCATCTGGATTTTGGACGTCCTGCACCTCTCTTGCTGGTTTTAAGGATTTTTTCAGAATACGATGATCTTCCATTCGTTGTACATGACCGATCCAATGTAGACGGTTTATTTTAGTGTTTCTGACAATATCCGGCTCTCCATAAAGCTGACTAAGCTCATGATTGAAACGTCTGTGCCATCGGTTCTGCCTTTGATCAAATGCTGGTACCGCAGTACTTTTCTTTCTAACGTGTGCAGCGATTGTTCGTCTTTCTGTGTCAAGCACCACGACTCCGAACCATACGCAACTACCGGTCTGATCATAGATTTGTATATTGCACATTTTGAATTTCGGCTTACTGACTTGGACTTTAAGATTTTGAGAAGGCCGTAATAACTGCCCAGAATTACTCGTCTCTTAATTTCGTCCGCAATGTCGTTATTAATGTTCAGTTCAAATCCAAGGTATATGAATTTGTTGACCATTTTGTATGTGTGTTTTTCGATCGTTACGGTTTCCTCTTGGTGTCGATTCAAAGACGGGGATGATCATATATTTCGTTTTTTCGTCATTAACTTTCAACCTATGGTCGGTACCTTTCCTCTCCAATGCCATAAACTTGTCTTTAACAACAACCATATTTCGTCCAAGTATGTCCAGGTCGCCTGCGAAACCTAGCAACTGACTGGGCTCGGCGAAAATGGCGCCGCTGGAGTCTATGTCCATGGTGCGCACAGCTGCTTCAAGGGTCAGTTTAAAAAGCAGCGTCGCGAAGGCCTCTATGTCGAAAATCTCTGACAGTTGGTTACGGATCCTTACTCGGCTATTAGCTCCGTTCAGTGTTAACTTGGTCAGCGAGATCAGATTGTTAGGGATTCTAAATTCCTCCATTACTCTCCATAGCTTACTTCTTCTAACACTGTCATAGGCTGCCTTGAAGTCAACGAACAAATGGTGTGTTTCAATGTTGCACTCTTTGCACTTCTCCAAGATCTGTGTGACATTAAACAGCTGGTCCGATGTTGAACGATCTACACGAAAACCATCTTGGTATTCACCTACAGAGTTTTCCTTGTATGGATGAAGGCGCTGGTAAAGAATATTTGCAAATATCTTGTAAGCAATATTCAACAGAGCGATTCCTCGAAAATTGCCACACTCCATTTTGTCACTTTTTTGTATATGGGACAAAGTATGCTGGTCTTCCACTCTTCCGATAACTCCTCGACATTCCATATACGCGTGATGAGCTCGTGCATCTTGAAAAAGTTCTTGAAAAGTTCGTCGGGTAGATTTTCTGTCCCCGAGGCTTTGAAATTTCTAAACCTCGAAATTTCAGCTTCAACTTCTTGCATCGTTGGTTCTTCTATGTATGGTTGCGCAGTATGAAATGGCAATTCGTTGTTTTCTTCGTTTCGGTTGAGGGTAGTGTTCGGATTAAGCATTTCTTTGAAGTACTCAGCCCATCTCGCAATGCACCTTTCCTCATCTGCTAACAATCCATTCTTGTCCTTATACAGCAAAGGTTGTTGACTGTAACCATTTTTGGATTCGTTTCCTTTCTGATAGAAGTTCCGAGTTTCCTTCCTATTGCCAATCCAATACATATCCAATACATTTGAACAGTGCTGTCCATCTATCAAAACGTGATCAATCTGGCTTTTGGTTTGTCCATCAGGTGATACCCATGTCGCTTTGTGGATGTTTTTATGTTCGAAATACGTACTGCTCAAAACCATGTTACTTGATGCTGCGAAATGAACTAACCGCGTACCGTTGTCGTTAAAGTTTTCATGGAGTCTGTATTTACTAATTGTGGGACCATAGAAAACTTCGCGACCTATCTTGGCATTCAGATCTCCAAGCAGAATCTTAATGTCACGTTTCGGTGCTCCATCATATATCTCCACCAGTTTCTCGTAAAATAGCTACTTCGCTTCGTTGTCTTCTTCCTTCGTGGTTGCGTAAGCGTTAAAGGAAATTCATCAGTAGCACTCTTAAGTTTAGCTCAAAACTCCGAAGAGAATTGAGGTCCCGGGGACTACGACGTGTACGTAAAAAGAACACTTGATAGTAAGACAGTTGCACGCCTGGCACATGACACAGACTACCACACTCCGCTCATATGCAATCAGCCGCTACCTTATCTAACTACCCAATCCCCCCAATCCAAGCCAAATGGAGTAAGGACGGCAAAAGTTGAGATCGAATTTGTGGTATTCAAAGTTGTTTAAGATAGGTGAGTGCTCTCTTAACGCAATTGTTTTCTTCCAAACGTACATTTTAACACCAGTGAAAAAATTCAAAGTTGTCTTCTTGATTCTTGTGATTTTATATTTTTCTATTTATTTTTACAGTACAAAGTAAATAACAATATCAATAATTTACTAACTACGAAACCAAAGTAAGTTCATCAAATTCGTAGATTAAGTATGAGAACGACTCAAAGTGGAACTTTATGGTGATAAACTTGTTAAAGCTAGGAGTCACCATTTTGATATCACAATAAAAGATTTGAGAAATTGTATGTGGGGTGCGCCAAAGGGAAGTAAATTTGTGCTGTCGAAAGGTCTAACTCTTGTGATGATATAGGAGTCGAACACAAATCGATTTAATATTTTGACTTCATGTTTTTTGTATGAGAAGTGCTTTATATTTAAATTTTTGGAAACAATTCGCCACTTACTGCCGCAAATTGAACAGTAAATAGTGACGGGATTTCAAAAATTTCAATTTAAAGTTGAAAAGCAAAATTTTTCATTGATTGATTACTCGGCTCCCAGAAAAGCACAAATTCTGGGACCACTACCATTATTTGAGAGCATAAATTTAGATCCGAATTATTATAAATACTCCTCTCGAGGGGACTGATGTTGGGCTGCATTTGTGAATTGGCACTTCAACCAAATAAATAAGAGTTAATGCTTAACCTAGTGCGGTTATACTTTGATAACAATTTCTCATAATCTTTTTTTGTGAGCAATGCAATGATTAGGGTTGCCACTACTTCTTTTTAGTCGCTTACTATTCAAACAAAACATGTAATGTTCACAAGTAAATTTTTCATCGGACGTCCAACTAGCTCTTGACCCCCCTTCTCCGGGCCTATTTTCGCGAATTTCACGAATTTTCGAGAATTTCACGAATTTTCGAGAATTTTCACGAATTTGAAGATTTTTAAAGAAGAAATTTATGAAAATCATTCTTTATTTAGTTATGAGATTTTTCTATGTTTTTGGACCGCGCTTTATAAATTTACATTAACTTTATCTGCTATACTTTATCTACTATATTCAATCATCTTTACGTCATAAAAGGTGAATAAAAACGAAAACCTTGTAAGAACATAGCTAAAGCGACCCGCACTTACCAGAATAGATATTGGCAAAGAGACCTACCTGTACGTATCAGAATAACTCTTATATACAATAAACACTATACTTCCACAGAATATCAAGAAATTCTACGTAATTTTATTAATTCATACTTTTAGATTACGTTGGAAATCGCCAAAACAGTAATTTTGAAAAACCCTTCCGTAGTGACGCTCTGATTATTGCCCTAAGGAGATCCTGAAACCCATACTTTCATGAGCGAAAATGTTTCTCTCAACTTTCTCTACAACATAGCAAAAACAAACTTTGGGACTGAGCCTTAAGAGAAGTTTAGGCACTACTTTCTTGCAATTAAGATTTACTCGAGTTATTTTGTCTACAGGCGTACGGACAATTTTTTTTTGCCCGAAATTTTCCGCTTATAATGGCCTCTTCTGAGATTTTGAAGACGAAACTAAGCTCTAACTCAAATATCAAAAAGAATCACGAAAATCAGATAAGACTTACTCGAGTTATAAACAAAAGACAAAAAACCCTACCTCAGCGACCCTGAGCCCAAAACGCCTACCTTCAACACCAACAATCCTTTTGGTACTATCTTTCGGGTCGGTCAAGATTTACTCGAGTTATCGTGGCGTATCGAAATTTTTTTGCGGATTCGACATCTAAGGGGCCATTCAAATAGTGTGCACGCTGTTTAGGGGGAAGGGGGGGGGGGGGGGGGTACGATATATGAAAAAGCGCGTGCAGAGGGGGCTCAAAATTGAATTTTTTAGCGTGCACACTATTTGAATGGCCCCTAAGACCATGATCGGTGTGCTGCTCTCTACTCGTGGTAAACGCATAAGCACCTACAATTCGTGAGGGCATATACCAGCAGGCAAAGGTATAGTCGTTTCGTGTAGTATTAGGTTTCTTTATTTTGAGACCTTACTACCAGCCTTACGGCCAATTACAAGATCAGTCGTGACCACCGGCCTAGCGTGACTTCCGAACCACGATCTACATATTTCTGCAGTTGCTTTAGCATAGTTTTTGTAGAATTTGAAAATTGTACAAGTACTACTACGAACTACTACAAAAAATTGATTAGAATGATAATCAGTTCAGTAGATCTGGAGATGTTGATTAATGCAATATTGTATATGAATGGGCCCAGACCGACCCAAATGAAGTCGTTGAAATCAGCAGTTTATCTCTCTACAAATATACATAATCTGTAAAAAAAATTTTGAAGCTGAAAATTTCTATAGAAAGCCACGTTCATCACAAAACCCTAGGAAGCGCCATTGGATGACTTCACTCTTGTCGAGAATAACCGAAAAACATCAAAAACCCTGATGGAAGTAAAGGAGTGCTAGAGAAATCTACAATAATCCCAAGATTAGGGCCTTTTTCCTTAAAACCCTGAAACACGTGTTATCTAAAATTTTATTCTCTACAACTCCGCCTTTCAAAGCAACTTTCTAACTTTTATAGTTCTAGAGGGATAGGTCATCCCTCTCAATTCTACAAGTGGCCATATCCCAGGATGGGGTAGTATTTCCCTAAAACCCTGAAACACATGCTCGTTAAAATTTAGTTCTCTACAATTTTACCCTTGGAAGCAACTTTCTTAATCCGATAGTTCGAGACTCATTTCTCACTTTTGTCGTTGTTGACCCACTAGTTTAGAAGTGGCTACATCCCCGGATTCGGTCATTTCTCGAAGAAATCCAAAAATAGGTATTCGCTAAAATTTAATGCTCTACAACTTTACCTTTTCAAGCAACCTCCTACCTCTTATAGTTTTAGAGTTATTGAGTCATCCTTACTGAGTCTGGAAGCGACCAAATCCCAGAATTGGTCAGTTTTTTTAAGGAAAAAAACGTGTCGACTAATTTTATGATCTGAAGCTACCCTCAAAATTTCAGCAAAATCGTTGAAGTCGTTTCCAAGATCCTACAAAGCAACAAAGTAAGAGGGTTTGCAAAATCGGTCAGTTAAAAATTTCCGATTTTCAGTCGTTTGTATGAGAAACTGGAAACTTCATAAATTCGTATCTTCGGATAGACTGAAGCGATTTTAATGAGTAAAAAGACACTTCAGCCTAAAATTTTGCGTAGAATCCGGGAAAATATTTTTGGACCCGTACGAAGTACAAAGGTCCTATACGTCTACTACAAACAATTTTACTGTAACATAGGGTAGATCGAGGTGGGAGGGGGGGGGGGCGATGCATCTACTATCGTCTAGAGATGACGAATCAGCAATAAAAAAATGTCCGTCTGTCCGTCCGTCCGTCTCCACTTTTTTTTCCAAACGGCTCAACCGGTCAGCCTAAACTTTTTTTCCCTGAAAGGTACATGCCTCCCTCCATGATTCAAGCTCGAAGATGAGCAAAATCGATCAAGTGGTTCCGGAGATATGGTCGAGGAAGTGACCAAAAACATGGTTTTTCGAGGGTCGGTGAAGCTTTTTTGCAAATCTAGAGATTTGGTCGGGGAAGCAAAGTCTTAGAGTTTTTGATTGCCTACAACTTTGTAGAAGAAAATTTTTTGATCCGTCTTCATGCGGAGGAGCTAGGCAGCGAAAACTGTTAAAATTTTGGGGTTTCCTCAATTTGTTGTTAGGTAACCTTTGTTGTTGAACAAAGTAGAGATACTTTTTGAGTGCCAATCGATAGTGGAGGCTTGGGGCAATGAAATTGCTGAACAATGTTGGGTGAAAACGTTTCATACTCCCGAGCTATAGGTCGTTCTTTGGCGATTTTGTCCAGAGCTATAGCACTTATTAACCTATATCTCGGCCGGTAGTTGCCGGAATGAGGCCAGTGAGGTGTCAAATGAAAGGTTTCGACAGTGTGAAGGTAGCAGAACCGATCGGTTGAGCGGTTCGGTGCCCAGAGTCGATCAAAGGAGGCAAAAATGGACAAAAATTTGCTCCGTTTTCCGAAAATTACTGAAAAATAATTTTTTATATATTGTCGGGTATGGTGCAAAACGTCGAGAAAACATGTTCCGGGGTGGGATATTGTTCGGAAATAAGGGAGTTATGGGTAAAAAACGGGTCAAAATTGAAAATCGGCCAAAAGTCAGTCAAGATGTCGTCTTAGAGAACGTTGCATACTGTGAACGTTGCATACGGTGAACGTTGCATACGGTGAACGTTGTATACGGTGAACGTTGCATACAGTGAACGTTGAATACGGGGGAAGTGGTATACGGTGAACTTTGCATACGGGGAGCGTTGAATACGGGGGAAGTGGTATACGGTGAACATGGAATACGGGGGAAAGTTGAATACGGGGAACGTTGCATACGGTGAACGTGGAATACGTGCGAAGTGGAATACGTGCGAAGAGGAATACAGGGAAAGTGGAATACGGAGGGAGTGTAATACGGGGATCGTTGAATACGGTGAACGTTGAATACGGGGGAAGTGTAATACGGGGAACGTTGAATAAGGGGAAAGTTGAATACGGAGAAAATTAAATTGAACACGGGGAACGTGGAATACGAGGAACGTGGAATACGAGGAACGTGGAATACGAGGAACGTGGAATGGGGGGAACGTGGAATACGGGGAACTTGGAATATGGTGCACGTCGAATACGGTGAAAGTTGAATATGGTGGAAGTGTAATACGGGGAACGTGGAATACGGGGAACGTGGAATATGGGGAAAGTTGAATACGGGGAACTTTGCATACGGTGAACGTCAAATACGGGAGAGGTGGAATTAGGAGGAAGTGGAATACGGGGAACGTGGAATACGGGGAACGTGGAATACGGGGGAAGTGGAATACGTGGGAAGTGGAATACAGGGAACTTGGCATACGGTGCACGTTGATTACGGTGAACGTTGATTACGGTGAACGTTGAATACGGTGAACGTTGCATACGGGGAAAGTTGAATACGGGGAACGTTGCATACGGTGAACGTGGAATACGAGGTAAGTGGAATACGGGGGAGATGGAATACGGGAGAAGAGGAGTTATTTTGCGACAAAGAAACTGTTTTGATTTATAGTGCCTTTCTCGCCCATTTGGATTTTAGTATTATTAGCGGTAATATTAACGCAGTGATATAACAACCTTCAATATTACGCATCATTATTTCAAACAAAAAATTATTTGCTTTGACTCTCTGAATGGCTAACAAGCGAAAATGATAAAGCCTGCGCAGCCCCTAGGGGCGGGGGTTCGACTAGTATTTGTATATTTAGGTAGCTTCGAGTCACTTTGCCACATCTATTCTGTTTGTCACATCTATTCTGATACGTACGGGTAAAAGGGTAAAAGGGGGTAAAAGTTGCTATATATATGTTTCTGCAGTCTACGAAAAAATTTCTTGTGAATTTTTCGGCGTGTAAGATTTGTGTGCCCTTACCACCGTGGGCCATGACAAGAAATTTATTGCGTCCGATTTTGTCTACGCGACGTCGGAACGGCTTCAACTGGATACTCGTAAACAACGAAAGAGTGCGAGTTTTGTTGTATGAAACAAATATTAAGAAATGTTACATCTGGAGATACAAAATTTACTTTTTCGTAGTGTAGTCAGTTGAGTTCTAATTTCAATGTCAAAAAAAATTGTCGAAAAAGCCGGACCCTAAGGAAAGATTCTCCTCGGACCAATTCTTCCATAAGAACCACTCAGGCGACAGTACGTCGGGGGACCTAAGCACAGAATCGCTGTTCCAATTACCTCTCGAGGAAACAAAGTTAAAATCGTTTGAGACTTACTCGAGGTATGCTGTTAACAGACGGACGGAGGTTTTTATGCAGAAGAAATTTCTACCCCCAAAATGAGGGAGCGAATTGGACTCGTTACAAATATCGCGTCGCGGTAAGCGTCACTTCGTACGGGTTTGGTAATAGATTTGAGTTAATTTTATGCCAAGCAACGAAAAACGATCCGCTTATCATGAAATTTCGTATACTTTCACCTGTAATGGTTCCTCTGAAAGACAAAACGGTCTTATATACTGAAACACAGTGAACAGAAATGTTTGTATGTACTTTAGAAAACAGTCACATTGCCATTAGGACAAGAACCAACACACTGCTTCAAAAAAATCATATGAAAGACTTCTTTTTCTAGCGGAAAAATTAAAACTGATAAATCTGAAATGTATTTTCATCGCAGGAAAAATAAAAATGATCGATGGAAAAAAACATTTTGATCGCGGATTTTCTCTCAAAATTACCGCAGCGAAATCAATTTTGAAAATAAAAAATTAACACCCGAAAATGAGATTTCATCGCTCGAAAGTAAGAAATGGTCACACTGAAAAATGAAAGCAACAAAATAATAATTTGATCGCAGAAAAATGATAATTGAAATCATTTTTTCAGTTATCAGTGACTGAGGTGAACGAAATTCGAGCATTTAATTTTTGAAGCAAAAAATTCCGGAAAGGTGAAGATTCTGGGTTCGGGTCCCAGTCGTGGAGTTAAAATTTTCTTCTTTTTCGATCATTTTTCTTTTTTTCCGCTATCATTTCTTTTCTTCCAGCAATCAGTTTGAATGCATGCCTTTTTCTAGTTTATCAAAGTAAAGGAATGACAACCCTAGTACTTGTGGAAGAACATCAACTTATTTAATTTTTAACGTACAGCTACTTTTGGAGAACGTTTTCCACATAGCAGCTAATATTTTGAAAAATATGTTCCGCGTTTGATTCCATATCGTTGTTAATGACGAAGTCCCACTCTCTGAACTCGTCCAAGTCACATTCAGACGCTACGTCATCCACACCCTAATTTAAAACAAAAGAAAAAAGAAAATTAATTTATTTTGTACGCTAAAGAGGGAAAGCATGTGACCAAAAGTTTTTAAGACCAAAAGGGAGAAATTCTTTGTGCAACTTTCGAACAGGATAGGAGATTTGAAAAGAAGAATGAAATAATTGACATGACGTGACACCTCTAACCTTCATAACACTTCCGTTCGACGTCACATCTGTTACTTAGCAACTAACTCTCTTGGAGCGTTTTTGGATTTGTTTTTAATTTTTCATCTCCACAACCAGAAATAAGATTTTCAGGTGGCTAATATTCCGAAAATGCCTTTGTAAAATTTTGAAACTCAAACTTGGACTTCTCGCCTTCTCGCCTCGCCTTCAGAGCGATGGCAGGGGGTCCAAATTTGAGTTTCGTCTGGTTCGGGTCATACATGACCACTTTCCTGCCAATCTATGAACGTCCTACTATTGAGTAAATTTTCTTGAGTAAAAATTTTCCTAAGGACTCGGACAATAACGTAGAATAATTTTTAGATTACAAAAATAACGATTTACCTAAAATTAAGATCAAAAAGTGTTCCCAACTATGAGTTTTTCAACAAAAAATTCGATGAAATTTGACTAAAACATCATAAAAATCAGTTTTTTGTCGTTGCCTTTTATTCTTAAATACAATTTAATTGCTATTCTCTCTGGCAATAATATTTTCAAATCGATTTTATGTTTTCCATAGTCAAATAATAGTCGTTTTTTTGAGTTTTGAAATATACGAAATTCAAAGTTTGTATTCCGCTTTTGTATTGAATTTGGCACGTTCCTCGCGACTTTTCAACCGCAGTGATAGCATCTTGTTTCGCTTCAACTACTGCTGCAGTTGATGACTCCGTAACCATTTTTGCAAAGCGTTCCGTCGCTTGTGAATGGCAGGGAAATGGTTCCATTTTTTTTTCATAAATCAAAACCTACTTGCAATATTAACTGATAACAGAGTTTAAGTGAGAACTCCTGCGGTGTGAAGCTCGACAGATACAATCTATTGGTGTACGACGCTTCGATGTTCCTGAACTTAATTTCATCGAATGGAATGACATTGCGATCAGGGAACCTCCGATCACGACCGAATTGAATCTCGCGGAGCTTCCAAGCACGGAGTCATCAACTGCAGCAGTAGGTGAAGCGAAACAGGATGCTATTTGAGTCAATCGATTTGAAAATATAATTGCCATAGAGAATAGAAATTTAATTTTATTTTAGAATAAAAGGCAATGACAAAACATAACCAAAGACCCGTACGTATCAGAATAGATGTGACAAACAGTGTATGATCCGTTTGTACCCTTCCCTCTTCAGAAAACCAGTGTCTGGTATTCACTCCTTTTCTGGTGGAGGAAGCACTGAAAGGTTTTGAAAGAAACAAAGTAGCAAGTCCAGATAATTTACCGATGATGTTTTTTATGAACCTGTCAATCTCACTCAGCCTGCCGCTGTGCATTCTGTTTAATAAATCTATATCGCAGATGAAATTCCCAGCCAGGTGGAAAATAAGTTTTGTCTCACCTATTTTTAAGGATGGCAACAGGAATGAAGCGATCAATTACAGACCAGTAAGCATTCTATGTGCAATGTCAAAGATTTTTGAAAGACTGGTATTTAACAAACTTTTTAATGCTGTAAAATCCAAGATTGATCCTTCTCAGCATGGGTTTTTTGAAAGAAGATCGACTCAATCAAATCTCATGGAATATGTTTCTGAGCTAGCCGACTCTATAGTTAACGGTGGTCAAGTGGACACTATTTACACAGATTTTGTAAGCGCTTTTGACAAGGTTGATCATGGTATACTTTTGGATAAATTGATATTGTTTGGTGTACCAGTAAATCTAGTCAAATGGTTTTCATCTTATCTAAGAAATCGTACCCAATTTGTCGTCATTGGATCTAAGTCTGAAGGCATGTCACCTAATTCCGGAGTTCCTCAAGGGTCTATACTTGGTCCATTACTCTTTATCATTTGTATTAATGACTTAATGGTAAAGTGAGCTAGAAAAAATTGTGGAATGGTGTCAGAGGAACAATATGACGTTGAATGTCAGTAAATGTACACATGTACAGTAATTTCAACCACGATCAGCCGTAATAAAACTACTTTTCCCATTGAGAATGTATACTGCAACAAGTCTCGGTAAAGAAAGACCTAGGTGTTACCATGGATGACAAACTATCCTTTAATTATCACGTGGATTACATTGTTCGTAAGTCATATAAATTGCTTGGCTTCATTTTTAGATGCGGCCGCTATTTTCCATGCCTTAAGTTAAAATAATGTAATGTAATGTAACTTCTATTTCCAATAGTATTAAATGACTATCTTGTCATTGGGCTTTGGCCTGTTAGACTGGTCAATAAACTAAATAAATAAAACATAACCAAAGACCCGTACGTATCAGAATAGATGCGACAAACAGAATAGATGTGGCAAAGTGACTCGAACGTACCTAAATATAGGTACAAATAAGCAAACAATCCAACGTTTTCTGTTTTTTATAACCGTAAGAATTTCAAAGATATAGAAATTACCCAAGGTAATGTCAAAGGCCCTACCGAAGTACGTCTCAGACCATTCAAATCTAGAAAAGCTTATATGCAAGGACTAAGTCGTTTTTCCCTAAAACCCAGAAACACATGTTATTTAAAATTTTATTCTCTACAGCTTTGCCTTTGGAAGCAACTTTCTACCTCTCATAGTTCTTGAGATTCGGGTCGTTCTGTCCAATAATGGAAGTGCCCATGTACCAGGATTGGGCCGTATTTCGCCAAAACCCTCAAATATGTGTTCGCTTAAATTTATTTCTCTATAACTTCGCCTTTGGAACCAACTTTCTAACTCTCACAGTTCTGGAGATCTGGGTCATCTTGCCCAATTATGGAAGTGGCCATATACCAGGATTGGACCATATCTCCCGAAAACCCTGAAACACGTGTTCGCTTAAATTTAATTCTCTATAACTTCGCCTTTTGAACCAACTTTCTAACTCTCATAGATCTGGAGATCTGGGTCATTCTGCCCAATTATGGAAGTGGCCATATACCAGGATTGGGCCATATTTCCTCAAAACCCTGAAATACGTGTTCGCTTAAATGTAATTCTCAACAACTTTGCTTTTGGAACCAACTTTCTAACTCTCACAGTTCTGGAGATCTGGGTCATCTTGGCCAATTATGGAAGTGGCCATATACCAGAATTGGGCCATATTTCCCCAAAACCCTGAAACACGTGTTCGCTTAAATGTCATTCTCTACAATTTTGCCTTTGGAAGTAAATCTACATATTGCATAGTTAAGGAAATATAGACGAACGAAAAACTGTTTTCGTACATGGCCAATCTCAATTTCGTCAATTCCATTGGTCCCAGTGCCTAGACCCCTGTACCGATTCCCACAAAAAAATTTTCCCAGTTTTGTGACATCAAATGCTTTCATTTGACACCAAAATGAGGAATGACCGTGCTATACTTGCTGAGATATTTGCGAAAAGGCTTCACCGACCTTCGAAAAACCATGTTTTTGGTCACTTCATCGACCATATCTCCAGAACCACTTCATCGATTTTGCTCATCTTCGAACTTGAGTCATGGGAGGCATGTACCTTTCAGGGAAAAAAAAGTTTACGCTGATCGGTTGAGCCGTTTGGAAAAAAAAGTGGAGACGGACGGACAGACAGACGGACAGACGACATTTTTTTTATTGCTGATTCGTCATATTTAGACGATATAGATGCATCCCCCCACTCCCACCTCGATCTATCCCATGTTACAATAAAATTGTTTGTAGTAAACGTATAGGGCCTTTGTACTTCGTACGGGTCCAATAAAAACGGAATTGATCTTGCAAAAAAACTTGAACGTATCTTAATATAGTAATAAGCAAACAATCCAACGTTTTATGTTCTTTGATAGCTATAAGAATTTCAAAGATCCATAGAAATTACCCAAGGCCTTTCACCCCCACCGAAGTACATCTCAGACCATTCAAATCTAGAAATGCTTATATCCAAGGATTGGGCCATTTTCCCCTAAAACCCCGAAACACGTGTTCTCTAAAATTTTGTTCTATACAACTTTGCCTTTGGAAGCTACTTCCTACCCCTTATAGTTCTAGAGATATGGGTCATCCCTCCCAATTCTAGAAGTGGTCATATCCCAGGATTGGTGCATTTTCACCCAAAAGCCTGAGACACGTGTTCGCTAAAATGTTATGCTCTACAGCTTTGCCTTTGGAAGCAACTTTCTACCCCCTATAGTTCCACAGATATGGATCATCCCTCCCAATTCTAGAAGTGGTCATACCCAGGATTGGGCATTTTCATTCAAAACCCTGAGACACGTTTTCGCTAAAATTGTATTCTCAAAAACCTTCCTTTGAGAAGCAACTTAAGAGGTAGTTCTAGAGATATGAATTATCCCTCCCAATTCTAGAAGTTGTCATATCCCAGGATTGAGGCATTTTTACCCAAAACCCTGAAACAAGTGAATCCTAAAATTTCATTCTCTACAATTTTGCCTTTGACAGTGAATCTCCATATTGAGTTAAGAAAAATAAACACGAAAAACTGTTTTCGCATATGGCCAAGAAACTGAATTTCGTCGAAGTTTTATCGCAAATATCTCAGCAAGTATAGCACGGAAATCGCTCATGTTGATGTCAAATGAAAGGAATTGATGTCAGAAAATTGGGAAAAAATTTTGTGGGAATCGGGTCAGTAGTCGGGGCACCGGGACCAACGGAATTGACGAAATTGAGTTTCTTGGCCACATACGAAAACCGTTTTTCGTGTTTATTTCCTTAACTATGCAATATGTAGATTCACTGTCAAAGGTAAAGTTGTAGAGAATGAAATTTTAGGGTACACCTGTTTCAGTGTAAAAATGCCTCAATCCTGAGATATGACCACTTCTAGAATTGGGAGGGATGATCCATATCTCTAGAACTATAAGAGGTAGATGGTTGCTTTCAAAGGCAAAGTTGTATAGAACAAAATTTTAGAGAACCCGTGTATCGGGGTTTTAGGGGAAAATGGCCAAATCCTTGGATATAACCATTTCTAGATTTGAATGGTCTGAGACGTACTTCGGTAGGGCCTTGGGAAATTTCTATGTTTGGATTCAACATTGGATTGTTTGCTTATTTGTATATTTAGGTAAGTTCGAGTCACTTTGCCACATCTATTCTGTTTGTCACATCTATTCTGATACCTGGTTTTTGGTTATGTTTGATTTTAATTTTAGGCAAATCGTTATTTTTGAAATCTAAAAGTTATTCTAAGTTGTTGCCCGAGTCCTTAAGAAAATTTTGAGTGGTTACTCAACAGAAATACGCTCATAGATTGTGTGAAAAGAGATCATGTATGACCCAAACCAGACGAAACTCTTCAGAGTGATGGCGGGGAGTCCAAATTTGAGTTTCAAAATTTTTCGGAATCTTGGCTACCTGAAAGTCTTATTTCCGGTTGTGGGGATGAAAAATTAAAAACAAGTCCAAAAACGCTCCACCCTACACACCAAGCTAATTTTAATCGGGCAGCACTAACAAAAATGAGATAATTTCTCCTAACTAACCAATGTCGCCGTACGAACATGGTCACATGAGCCGAAAGAATTGAAAAAAATCAATTCGGTGTATACGTGCGGCACACGAAGAGATTATTCCGTTTTATGACCCTGACCAAACGCCAGGGAGATATTTAATAAGCCAGTAAATTGGAAAGAAGGCAAAGTTTTTTACGTACTCCGAAAACGGTCTTGTGAGCAAATAAATTTGGAATAGAGCTTTTACGAAGGTCCAAAAAAAATTCTACGAAGGCCACGGTGAAACAATGGAGAGTGTAAAGAAAAATTTTACTACATTCTCAGATTCTACCAACCTTGGTAAAAATCCATCCTCTTTTTTCCCGCTCTTCATCACTTGCATTTATTCGAACCGCTAACAATGGGATATTAAGGCAGGTAAAAAAGTCCATGTCAGTGCGACGACGAACGTCGCTTACAATTATAATCGGTTTCGATGCTGCAATAAAAAATGTAAGTCCTTCTATTGCACTACAAATTATTGCCACGATGCACTAACCCGAACGAAAGGCGTCAACGCAGAAAAAGGCGGGTATTTGTTTTCGCACTTCTTCGCTCCACAAAATCATGTCTTTTCTATGTTGTTCCTTCATCGGACCTGATCCTGTAATAAATTATAGCCAAAAATTAAGAGATAATCGGAAGTAACGTCGTGTCATTTCAATGTTAGTTTATGATTCAGGTTAAAATTGAACCTGAAAATCACTAGTCGTGTATACCTAATAGTTCGTCAATTTTGAGATTATTCTTTGACGCCCAATGTTTCTTGATCGGCTCGGATATGCGAAGAATTTGCGTTGTTTCATCACCAAGTCTAAAAATATTCATCTTCCATTGTAACAATTCAACTGAATAGCTGAACTTTAGTTCAAAAATTCATACAGATCAACAGGTCAAAAAAGTGAAATTGACATACTTAGCTAACAATGCATCAGCAAGAAAGTCTTTACCAGCCTTTCTTTTACCACTAAATAAAATAAGGAGTTTCGGTTTGTACTTGAGATCGCCATAGAACGCTATATTACTCATTTTTGGTTTTACAAAATAGGTATTTGCTAATTTTCAAAAGTATTCTAGAACGAGTAAAATTAGACGCTAAAGCTGACCACTTTACAGACCAAAACAAACATTGAAGTTTAAAAACACTCCAAAGATTTGTTTGACAACTCATTTCATAGTACTGCATACGTAAAAATTTACATCGCATTTACACAATTTTTTGAATTTCGTCTACGTTGTATAGATGCCGTTTTTTAATTTTCAGTTTGTTATAGCATTCGGCAACATCGACAAATTTCCGTTGCATGACCGAATCGAGTTACAAATCGATTGTTTCTTCTTCGGCAATAATGAATTATGAATGAATATTGGATGAATAAGTGACATCCCCGTACGTATCCATAAAGTTTCGAAGAGAGGAAAAATTTTGAAAGCGTTGCGTAGAGTCGACCAATATGAGCCGCACTTGAGGAGGGGTTGTGTGTTGATGACAATATAAAGGATGAACCCCTTTGTATGGCAAAATTGTCGGAAACTTTTGGGGCTTAGCTCAAACGGTGCCAAACGATCCACTGAGAAAAAGTTTCTATGGGCCGGACGAAATCCGAAGCGATTTGATGGGCGCGCAATGACGAAAAGTGAAAAAAATCACGGAAATCGTGAAAAATCAAGGTTTTTGTAAATTTGATATTTCCCATTGACCGTCAACTTGAGTGTTGGGATAAGTTTAATAATTTTTGATCAAAATGTACTCGAGAAGAAGTTCCACTGCTCCATTGGAGCATTTGCGCCCCATGCAAGCTCAAAATCACACTGAATGGTAATAGAACAGGCCGTCATTGTTGGAGTCAGTCGGAAAATTTCCGATAGCTACTATGTAAGCAAGTATGTAAGTGGCAGATATGCGAAGCGTGAAAGCTTAGGGCTTAATCTGTAGAAAATATTCGCACATTGGGGTTTTTCGAAGGTCGGTGAAACTTCTTCGTCTATATCTCGTCCAGAACGCTTCGGAAACTATTGATTAGGGTGTCAAATAAAAGATATATATCTCAGTAAACAAGGAAAAAAGATTTGTGGAAATCTGTTGGATGGTTCGGCAGGTCCGTAGCCAGGACGGATTGTCAGGGGGGGGGGCGGTTGCCCCGGCCTATGCAATGAAACTCGAATGAATTCAGGGCAGTGTATAAAAGATAAAATCTTCAAGCGGGGTTAGGGGGCGTTTTTTTAAAAAAGGGAATGAGATGAGCATTTCTACAAATTGCGAGCGGAGCGAGCGAAGTTTTTTCTTGACATAGTAAATAACTTGCGTTGCAGGCAAAATTTCTTTAATGGCATCATTTAAATGTTCCAATAACAACTCAAATGTTCCAAAACTAAGTGTTTTTGTAACAGTGCTTATTGGTTTTGGTCCAAAAAATATTCTTTTTGTTCCAATATTGAACATGGGATTTTCCAATAAATAATACAAATGTTCCAATATAAATTCAAACGTTCCACAACGTTTTCCATTTTGTTCCACAAAAAATTTGGTTTGTTCCAATGTGGAAAACTGAAAGTTCCAATGAAAAATAAAAGTTCTAAATCTTTATTCGTTTCGTTCCACACTAAAACTCAAATGAAAAAACTTGGGTGGTCCAATTTAAAATTCAAATGTTCCAATACAAAATTATTGGAATTATTAAAATTAATTAAACGTTTCTCGAAATTGTTCCATAATAAAATGGTAAAATGGGAAAAAATTTGAAAAGCATGAAGGAAATAAAAATGTGTAGATATATTTAGCGCAGTGAGTTCCAATGATAAGACGAAAATTATTTTTAATCTTAAAGACGAGAGTTTTTCACAGGGTCCATCGTTGAGAGACCGTTTCAAATCAGGTCAATTTTATTCCTTTTTGAAAAATCGCTTTCATAGAACGAATTTTTTCAGATGAGATGTTCAAAATGTCCGAATTTTTGACACGACGAAAAGTAGTGGGAGGCCTGCAATTAGCTTTTCCCGACATTTTATTCTGTACAACTTTGCCTTTGAAAGTAAATCATTAGCACCATTGACTAAAAACCACCTGCTATCGTATATGGCCGAGAAAATGAATTTCGTACATTCAATGGGTCCCAGTGCTATTTACACAAAAAAAATCCCAGTTTTGTGAGATCAAAATATACTTTCATTTGACACCAAAATGAACAATTTCTGTGCTATACGTGCTGAAATATTTACGAAAAAATTTCACCCACCCTCAAAAATTCACGTTTTTGGACACTTTCTCGACCATATCTCCAGAACTACCTGACCGATTTTGCTCATCTTCGAACGTGAATCATCGGACATATGTACCTTTCAGGGGAAAAATTTTAGGGTGATCAGTTGAGCCGTTTAGAAAAAAGGTGTAGACGGACGGACGACCAGACATTTTTTTTTGCTGATTCGTCATCTCTAGATGATAATAAATGTATCCCCTCAACTCCTGCCTCGATCTACCCATGTTACAAGAAAATTGTTTATAGTAAACGTATGGGACCTTTGTATTTCGTACAGGTCCGACAATTTCGAGAAACGTTTAGAAAGTGAAATTTTGTATTGGAACATTTGAATTTTATTTTGGAACACCAAAGAGTTTTTATTTGAACAAAAACATTTTAGTGTGGAACGAAACGAATAACGTTTTAGAACTTTTATTTTTTTATTGGAACATTCATATCTCCACATTGGAACAAACCAACTTTGTAGTGGAACAAAACGGAAAACGTTGTGGAACGTTTGAATTTTTATTGTAACATTTGTATTATTTATTGGAAAATCTCGTGTTCAATTTTGGAACAATTTTTTGTAACAAAAACTATTTTTTTTTGTAACGAAAGTTTTATTTTTTTTAACCAAATAATATATCCCTTTCTTTAATTAGAAGCTCTCAAATACGTGTTGATGCGATACGCTATAAAAAAGGCCGTCAGCTGTGACTGGTGAGCATCCCCTCTCCAGTCGGGCCCGTTTGAATTCATAGAACACACGAAATACGAAAGACAAAAGTAGTTGCACGTGCAATTTGTCGGTCCAAGGCAAATTCGGTGTCAAATAATCACAAGAAAACACCCTTTTGCATTTTTTCCCTAGTGATGTAGTTTGTAAATCCGTTGTATTTGCGCCTCAGATGCAGTTTTTCATGACATTATTTTCTTAACCAAACTTTATAGAGTTAAATGCACTTGGCATATTATCGACTAAACTTGGTAATTTCTGTTTATTTAGATCCTCTAAAGAAGTTATAAGAAAAGTGATAACATTGAGTCTAATATTACTACTTTGCATTAATTTGATGCTCTAACATGAAAAATGATGAGAGTGTGAAATGTGCGAAGAAATTTTTTATTAAAATAGAATTTTTAGTGCGGTTCAATTTTAAATTTTCCCTGCGTTACAACCGAATTTCGTACGATACATGCGTAATTACGTACGGTATATGCATCCTGTGTCGAATTATTCAAGTTTCAATTAAAATTCAAATGTTGGTCAGACTAAAACCCTCTATTTGAAAGTTAAAGGTTTCTTTTTTTTTATTTATATTTTTCAAGAACATTATAGGCTCTCAGCCTGTCTATGTGTGTACATCAATCAATCAATGTAAATATTTTCAAATCGTACTTATAGTGTAACAGCATTCATAACAATGTTAAATCAACTAAATAAAAAATCTATGAATAAAAAAAAAATAAAGATAAACAAAAAACATAACCAAAGACCCGTATGTATCAGAATAGATGTGACAAACAGAATAGATGTGACAAAATGACTCGAACGTACCTAAATATACAAATAAGCAAACAATCCAACGTTTTCTGTTCTATTATAACTGTAAGAATTTCAAAGATCCATAGAAATTACCCAAGGTAATGTCAAAGGCCCTACCGAAGTACGTCTCAGACCATTCAAATCTAGAAAAGCTTATATCCAAGGACTAAGTCGTTTTTTCCTAAAACCCAGAAAAACGTGTTATCTAAAATTTTATTATCTACAACTTTGTTCTTGGAACCAACTTTCTAACTCTCGTAGTTCTGGAGATCTGGGTCATCCTGCCCAATTATGGAAGTGGCCATATATCAGGATTGGACCATATTTCCTCATAACCCTGAAACACGTGTTCGCTTAAATTTAATTCTCTATAACTTCGTCTTTGGCACCAACTTTCTAACTCTCGTAGTTCTGGAGATCTGGGTCATCCTGCCCAATTATGGAAGTGGCCATATACCAGGATTGGACCATATTTCCCCAAAACCCTGAAACACGTGTTCGCTTAAATTTAATTCCCTACAACTTTGCCTTTGACAGTAAATCTCCATATTGCATAGTTAAGGAAATATAGACGTCCATTCCATTGGTCCCAGTGCCCATACCCCTGACCCGATTCCCATAAAATTTTTTTCCCAGTTTCGTGACATCAAATGCTTTCATTTGACACCAAAATGAGGAATTTCCGTGGTATACTGGCTGAGATATTTGCGAAATTGGCTGAAAATTTGCGAATCAGAGAAAAAAAGTTTAGTCTGATCGGTTGAGCCGTTTGGAAAAAAAAGTGGAGACGGACGGACGGACGGACAGACGGACATTTTTTTTATTGCTGATTCGTCATCTCTAGACGATAATAGATGTATCCCCCCACTCCCACCTCGATCTACCCCATGTTACAATAAAATTGTTTGTAGTAAACGTATAGGACCTCTTGTACTTCGTATGGGTCCAATTACTAAAAGAAAAAAAACAATCAATCGACGCAATAGTTGATTGCTTCACCAAACCATTCGGTAATCAAAAGTTTTCGACAATTTTTTTTGCTCGTCGAAATCGATAGATATTGACTTGGGCATCATTTTGATGAATGCAAAGTGTGGTCGCCGAGGCGCGGAAGTTGGTCAAAATCGAGGCAAAAGTTTTCGCCAAAAACTTTTTTTAGTCGAAATCGATAGATATTCCTTGGGCATCATTTTGGTGAATAGAAAGTGGGGTCGCCGAGGCGCGGAAGTTGGTCAAAATCGAGGCGAAAGTTTTCGTCAAAATTTTTTTTGGTCGAAATCGATAGATATTGACCTGGGCATCATTTTGATGAATAGAAAGTGGGGTCGCCGAGGCACGGAAGTTGGTAAAAATCTGGGGTGTTGAAATGAAATGGTTAAGAAACCAAAACAAGACAAAAAACTCCCAAAACTACTGATATCACAACAAAAATCTCTTAAAAGGTAAAGTGTGACGCAGCCCTTAATGTCCACTTCTAAAATTAATGATATCAGTTGAGGTGACGCTTACGCTGAACACACGCATACATTTCCTTGACGACAACATTACCTTGTGTTCAAAAAATCGAGTCAAAAATGCCAGACCCACCAGCGTAATAATTTTTCAACACTTTCAGTTTTTCACAAACAAAAATTTTAAACCCAAAACAATCTTCGCAAAAAGATACGAATGTTGAATTTTTGCAGCGTAAAAACTGAAAGTGTTGAAAAGTTATTACGCTTGTGGTGCTGGCATTTGTGACGCGATTTTATGAACACAAGGTAACATTGTCGTCGAAGAAATGCATGCGTATTTTCAGCTTAAGCGTCACCTCCACTGATATCATTAATTTTAGAAGTGGACATTAATGAGTGCGTCACACTTTACCTTTTAAGAGGTTTTTGTCGGGATTTTGTTTTAAAAAAAGAAGTGCAAATTTTTTTAGAAATAAAAGTTTGACCACAAGCTAACATTCTATTCAAACAAATGTTTGCGAATCAGCAAAAGCGTCACTTCGATCACATAGATAAGTAACAAGTCCTAGTTTCACCGTAGATTGTTCATATTAGAACATCAAATAGTCGGTACTTCACCCCATATCAGCATATCAAGGTGTATGACTTGACCGATGATTGGCACTGGATGCCGAAATGTTGATGCTTCTAATATGTTCAAGAACACAACTGTTCTAGCTGAGTTCAATCTGAGCGTCATTACAATGACAAAATAATTCAAAATAAAAATTCTCAACCTGTGACCTTCTGTTACTTGTCTATGTGATCGAAAATTAAAGTAAAAATTTCCACGTTTCAGTTTAATTGTTCCACGATCAAGCAAAGCCCGAGTAATATATAAGATATTCTCAAAAACAATTCGATATCAATAACTTACTGCGTCACACTTAACTTTCGAAGAAGTTTTTTTGTTGTGATATCAGTAGTTTTGTAAGTTTTGTAAGGCGAGCTCTGCGACCTATGCTACCATGGACAAAAATGATCTGAGACTTTCTGGCAATTGCTAAAAACTTTTTGACACTTGCTGATAAGTTTATGACACTTGCTGAGTACTGTCTGAGACTTGCTGAGACTTGCTGATAACTTTCTGACACTTGCTGACAAGTTTTCGAGACTTTCTGACACTTCCTGACAACTTTCTGAGACTTTCTGACAACTTTTTTGAAACTTGCAGACAACTTTATGGGACTGTCTGACACTTTCTGACAACTTTTTAAGACTTGCTAACAACTTTTTAAGGCTTGCTAATAACTTTCTTTGACTTGCTGACAACTTTTTGACATTTGTTGATAACTTTCTGAGAATGTCTGACACTTGCTGACAACTTTCTTAAAATTTCTGATCGAATTTCAACCGATTTTGATGACTCTAGGCTGCTACTACGTTGTTTTTTTAAAAAATAATTTAGAAGGGCAGGGGGAAAAACTCAAAAGTTCATGTATATATGGTGAATTGTCCCAAATGTTTTTGTATGACGTTTTTTGAGTTTGTGGACTTCTTTTTGGGGTGTGGGGTGTGAAGTTTCAGAGAACTCTACACACCAAAATGACTGATTTTCGACTGGTTACAAACGTCGTGATGTGCACATAAATAAAAATACATCAGCGTACAATTACGTTCATTTATTTTTAAAGTTTTATTCAATATCCACATATTTCTCAGAATTCTATTGTTCGAACAATGGAATTTTATTACCTGGAATAAACCCACAAAAATATGGATTGTAACTACGACTCGGATCGGTATCTAAAGACACACGGACACGGACACACGGACACGGACACACGGACACGGACACACGGACACGGACGCGGACACACGGACGCGGACACACGGACACGGACACACGGACGCGGACACAAGGACGCAGACACACTGACGCGGACGCAGGGACGCGGATACGCTGACACACGGACGCGGACACACGAACGCGGACACAAGGACGTGGACACACTGGCCCGGACGCGGACACACGGACGTGGACACACGGACGCGGACAAACGGACGCGGACACACGGACGCGGATACACGGATGCGGACACACGGACGCGGACACACGGACGCGGATACAAGGATGCGTACACACGGACGCGGACACACGGACGCGGACACACGGACGCGGACACACGGACGCGGACACACGGACGCGGACACACGGACGCGGACACACGGACGCGGAAACACGGACGCGGACACACGGACGCGGACAAACGGACGCGGACATACGGACGCGGACACACGGACAAAATTGACCCTAATTCAGCCGTAAGACCCTGACCAACGTCAAGGGAATATGATTGTTCATATAGAATGTTTTCAAATAGCTTTGATAGTGAACATAGCAATGATATTGGCCTATAGTTGGACATATTTGTCAAGTCGCCACTCTTGGGAAGAACAATAACCTTAGCGCATTTCAGAACGTCCTCGAAGTCAGCAGTCTCAATGAAGGTATTAACGAGGGAAGAAATACAGTCTGACAGTTGGAGGTTCTAGCGTTTCAAAAATTTTACGCTGATTTTATCATAGCCAGAAGCAGTATCTGTTCGTAACCTGTCACTAATCCCTTTTCGAATTGGCTTTATTTTTTGCTTGTTCGGTGTTAAATTTTTATTTACTTTGAGATCCCAGGGGGGGCAGAGCAAACGCCAGGGGGTATTCGTCCCTCTCGTCCCCTAGCTGCGGGCCTGTGCTTCGGTGTTGAGAGTCCATAGATTGAGCCGAAGTCGGGCCACTCGACCATATATTACAGGTGATTGTTTTTCATAAATATTTCGTGAAGTATAACATTTTAAGGCAAATTTGCAGAAAGAGTAAGGAGAACATTTTAGCTCATGGACGTGTGATTCCCAGGCCTGTCCTTACGGCCTTAGGACGGTCATAGTGCCGTCCCTACGACAAAGCCAGGGCTCTGGGCCATGAGGACAGGCTTCAGACTTATACTTTCATGGACTAAAATGTTCTCCTCAACTGTATCTACGCCTTAGTATGTTGGTCCCAGAATCCAATAATAATAATAATGTGCCTTACAACCCATGAAGGGTTAGAGGCTAGATCATTATTTACTAGTTTCGCTGTTTTTGGTTCTAGTTTTTGAGATCCTTTCATTACTGGAAAGTTTTACTGTGCCAGTGGTAAGCTGTGCGACAAACCTAGTGCCATCTATGAGATGTAACTATAAGCGACCAGAACCCAATACTTCACGATATATTTATGAAAAACAATCGCTTTATATCTGTTTGGTGTCAAAGGGAAAGTTATTGGGTTTGGCATATTGTGTATCTGGGCACCCGACAAAATGGAGGAAATGTGTCAGCAGTTGCCAATGTGTTGAATTTGTATGGTTTTAGAAGCATCTGCGAAGATATGACGAATGTACCATCGGTTTCCTTGGCAAAGTCTTAGAGTTTTGTCAGTAGAATTGACCAGTCGTGGTGAAAATGATGGGCAGCTCGTTGGAAACAGCAGTACGGAGAAAACAGTAGTCAGTGAAAACAGTAGTACGGGGAAGACTTTAGTTCGGGGAAAACCGTAATAAGGGTATAGCGATAGTAGGGCGGAAACTGTAGAACGTCGGAAAACTTTAGTAGGTACGCACTTACCTATCTACGTACGTACGGTGAAAACAATAGTACGTGGGAAAACAGTAGTCAGTGAAAACAGTATAGTACGGTGAGAACTCTAGTCGGGTGAAAACTTTAGTCGGGTGAAAACGATAATTCGTGGGAAACGGTAGAACGGGGGAAAACCAGATTTGAATAAACATATGCTAGCTTCTAAAATACTACTGAATTTTATTTGTTATTCATCTACATCAAACTTTACATATTTTTTCCCACATTTCGGTGTAAGGTCCTTAAGCTATATGTATATCTCCGACCAAGCAACCGAGAATGCTTACGCCAGCGTAGCCCCTAACTACATGTATACGTTGTGTATCCGAGGTTATTTTACCAGTATCGAACACTCGTATGAGTGGGACAAATGTGCATAACGAAGTGGAATTTTCGGTGGTCCTTGAACACTCAACAAAATCATAAATCTACTATTAGTTTTGCACCGGGCAATGAGTGAGAAATTGAATAATTCGAAATAAACATATCTGCCCACACTACATGAAAAATGTTACAAAAAGCGCCTTTTATTCAAATTTAAATTTCGTGAATTTATTCATTATTGAAATGAATTACTAACCATTTCATACACTGTGTTTGTAACACCTTTGTATACACAAATGGCATATTGATGACATCACAAATCCAAAATTCATCCAACCGCAGAAAAAGTCCAACATTTGACACGTTGGGTGTTTGTGTTGCCAACATTGAAATTCATTCATTTTTAGTTTTGTCGTTCGTGCGACAACGCGACAACCCAAGAATTTCGTTCATTTCAATGTGATTCGTTTGACTGACAAATTGTGGAACAAGTAAAATTTCACTGTGCGGTTTGTGTTGCGAATAAAAAGTGTTTTCGTCGAAGCGAATTATTCGCTAAATTTTCTATTATTTAGTGTAATTAATTTATCGAAGCTACAATGGGAAGTAAGTAAACGTTACCATTATGAGGATAATGAAATAAATTATTTTGAATTGATGCAAAAGCAGCAATTGGATTAACATTTACGACCAAGTGTTTTTAGTTGGTCACGATACACGTTGCTTACGTATACAAGTTTTATGTACTCTATTTGAAGATTTCGATAATGCATTCCATTCCAATCAATAGCTGAATCTTCCCCGACTTTACCCAGCTGGGTCTAAATATATTTTTATTTTTAATTTCAGTTAAATTTCTCGAAGTTATTAAACCATTTTGCAGTATACTGCCTGAAATTGCAAAGCCGGAACGAAAGGTGAGTACGATGAACTAGCTGTTAATGATGTTCGGAGCTTATTGTCGGCCCTGATTTCTTTCAAATTTTTTAAATTCCAATAAAATTAGGCTTATAGTCACTACAGAAACTATTCTAAAGTCGAAGCTGTAAAGCAGGACCACTTGTAGGCTACATATCTTGCCGTGAACTTGACAATTCTAACTAACTCGATTCGATACTTGTATTCCATCGACCTTCAACCCTACAGCTCTACCCACATTTCAATCCTGGGTTCCAGTTTTTATTTATAAATAGTCAAAATTAAGTAACTTTCTAATATTTTTAGTTTACCAAAATCAATCGTAGGGTTGCCCGATGGAATGTATAGAAGTTCCAACAAGACACCAACTCACTTCATTACATGCATACAAATATAACACATACGTTAATTTAGTGTAGGTTACCGTCTGTACCTTTTACAATCTAAACGAAATTGAATTTTACGTGAGACAAATGGTTGCAAGCGTCATATATTAACAGAATTTAAATGAAAGATGGCTTTTTATCCTTTTTATCAATACTTTTCTTTGAATCGAATTTAAATTTTTGCGATTTTTTGTTTTATTGTCAAATCTACTTTCGGTGTTAGACCAAATATGCAATGTATACCTAATAGAGCCGTGCGCCGCTATTTTCAGCTGAAAAACCTTCTATAAGTTACAAGCTACATATTAGTGAATGGATATCGTAGGCCGCTTTCTTTCCCGGACAAAATAAAGCAGGTCAAAATGACACTTGGACAAAATAACCTTGCTGTAACTACCTGGACAATTCCCGACGAAATAACCCCTGGACAAAAACACCTGCGGACAAAATAACCCAATCATACAGCGAACCGAATATAAGAAGGGACAAGTCAAATTTTGAACAATGAAATTCCATTGTTTAAAATTCGACTTGTCCGTTTTTATATACGGTTCGCTGTAATAAAATGAATGAAAAACTTGGCCGAGGGACGGCAGCCCCGAAAAGAGAGTCAGTTGGGGTTCATTCATAAATGACGTCCGACCGAAGGGGGAGGAGGGGGTCTACAAAATCAGACGGGGGGATGACAGAGGTCAAGAGCAGGGGTGTCAGATGAAAAATTCACATGTGAACATTACATTTTTTGTTTGGTAATAAATTTATGTAAATCCGACTCACATGACAAAGGGTAAAAATTGTAAATTAGTCTCTTCACGTTGTTTCATATCTCTAATGTCATGTCGCTATTTTCTTTTAACATTTTTATCTGTGATCTTTTATGAATTCATTTTCAAAAATCTACGAAGAAAAGGCTAGAGAGATCGGGCATTTCTTCATAAAATTCGCTAAATTTTTAATTGACACCGTCGTCGTATAATCATCGAATCTCTTCTAATATACACGCGTTTAGTGCGATATTGGTTTAACACGAAACAGTACAGCTTTCAATTCATCTCGACCACAATGTCTCGATGTAATGTGTAGATCCAACTGCTACACTCAGCTTTCAATTTTGTCTCGACCACTATGTCTTAACGTTCAATTGTTGATTCAGTGTCATCAAACACCCTTCTCCTTCCAAAAAAGGATGTTTCACTTTCATTTCTTTTTCTGGATGATCTCCTTTTCCAGCATCGCCCTTTGCTCTACAGAAACCTCAGGTACTGTGAGACGTGTCCGGAGCACTCAGTAATCCAATTGTTGATGCTGTCACATCCCAACCCGAAACTTCGGATGAAGCCGATTCTGGGAAACTCCACAGACTTACACAACCCAAACTGTGTTTGGTTTTCATTCTTGACTTCAAGTCAACTTCGCCTCTCCAAAAGTTTCGAATTTCTGTTGAGCTTTCTGATCAGGTGCAGGATTAATTAACTTTGCAACTTTAGTGGACTGTATGTATATTACTTCTCGAGATCGCAGCGTAACTTGTTTTTCCGCTACAAGTTTTGTCTTAGCTTGAAGGACCAATATGAATTTTCAATGTAAAACCACCTCGAAAACTCAGACCGTTTCGAATCTGTCGCCTTCGATCGTTTCCAGATTTACAATATTTGTGACTTCGATGCAACTAAGTCCCATGTGAGTTAGCTGAACTGTTCTCTTGAGCTCAGAGAACCGTTATTCAAGCTCTTTTAGAGGTTCTCCTGAGCTCAGAGAACAATTAAGACTTGCTGTATACATGTCGAACCGGACTGCTACATTCAGCTCAATGTCTCGATGTAGTGTGTAGATCTAACTGCTACACTCAGCTTTCAATTTTGTCTCGACCACAATGTCTAGACGTTCAATTGTTGGTTCAATGTCATCAGACATGTATTTCTTCATGAAATTTTGTACACCTTGACATAAGCCGACTCCGCGCTAAGAGTGTGGATTTTCTTTTCTTTGTTACCAAATGTAAAACCGGACCGGTTTTCGGTTGTCAAATCGAATAACCGGTTTTTCTGTTTCGTAGATTTCTTTGAATTTTCACTAGATAAAAGTTCGACCTAAGAACCGAATAAAAGAAAAACTAGTTTGCTAGCTCATTTCTAATTTTCGTTCATTTCATCGGAGTTCATCTCAAACATTTCGTTCATTTTATGGGACTTCATTGCATTTATATGCTCAAGCTCTCTCTCTCTCTCTATCTCTCTCTGCTGTACGTCCACATTTACCCATTGGTCCGTCATCGCATTCCAAGTTCGTTTGCGATGTTATTTCAGAGCAAAAATGTACATTCTGATTCGTCTATTATTCGCTTAAGAGTCATCCTCTCATAGTACATGAGCTATAATTTTGAATAATTTGTTATTTACGCAGGATTGTGTTCTAAAAAAAACATCGCAAATTTGACAGTTCACATTTTTGCGACGTGCTCTTAAGAGAAAAATCCGAAATTCGAAAGGCATATATTCGCTGAAGATAGTTTCTTACAAAAAATCTCTCAGAAATATTTATAAATTTGATGAAATTACCAATCATTGAAAAACTTCTGAAATTTATGACAGACAAACTCATTGACTGTTGTAATTAAGGGATTTTCTTTAAATTTATAACAAAACTAATAATTTTTAGAAGAATCCTGCAGAGAAAAACACATATTTTCCGGTTTTAGAATAAGCGGTTATAAAATCCGGTTTTAGAATAACCGGTTATCAGAACCGGTTTTACATTCAATAGTTTACATCTAATCGAGCCTTAGAAGCGTCCGTCGCTTCGCTTAGAAATCTTTTTTAACAAGCTTCTTCAATGATTCATTGTATTCATCGTTTGTTGCTATAGTCGGGTGAACGATTCAAACGGAGTTATATGAGCGGAAGGAGCCTACTGATAAAAATTCCCCTCGTTTATTGAAGACGACATACCGAAGAAAAAACATACTCTTTAGCTGGTAAAACGCGGACACGACCAACTATTAGCCTTACAGAAGATTACTGGGATTTATGCTTCACAGTTTAATCTTTGTATGTTATGACCGGCTTAATAGTTTGTTGTTGTTGGAAACTGATATTTTTTAAAGAACTTACCTTCGTCTAAAGTCTGAGTAGCATATTTTGAGATTCCACAAAGTTCAGAATGTGTATTTCACAGTAGAGGTGCGGGCGCATCTTTCCTTTTCAACCGAATCGAACCCGAAATCCGGAACCAGGATAATAGTTTAAATTAAAAATCCGATCGGACCCGATAAGTTAGTTCTGGTTCGTGTAGAGCTGGGTTGTTCTTCGAGTTTCGGGCGACTCGCTCACCTAAAGTTCACACAAATTTAGAAAATTCGATTTGGTAGACAGCAGCATCTGTTTTTCTTTCACCTTCATGACGTTCGATCTCCTCTTCAGCATAACACTATGAAATCAGGATTTTCTTTTTTCTGTTCTGTTCCTGGTGTCTCGTGAGTTCACAGCCGGAGACGACCTTAACTCATCTCATGATTTTTCATTTCAGATTCAATTCCGCGAAAAAGTGCTATGGACAGCTATCACATTGTTCATTTTCTTAGTATGTTGTCAAATTCCACTTTTCGGAATCATGAGTTCCGATTCAGCTGATCCCTTCTACTGGATTCGTGTCATTTTGGCGTCAAACAGAGGAACATTAATGGAATTGGGTATTTCACCCATCGTAACATCCGGTTTGATTATGCAACTCTTGGCTGGTGCGAAAATCATCGAAGTAGGTGACACACCAAAGGATCGCGCGCTTTTTAACGGAGCACAGAAATTATTCGGCATGGTCATTACCGTAGGTCAAGCAATTGTCTACGTCATGACCGGAATGTATGGTGATCCAGCGGAAATCGGAGCTGGTGTTTGTTTGCTCATTATTATCCAGCTGTTCGTTGCTGGTTTGATTGTACTTTTGTTGGATGAATTGCTGCAAAAAGGTTATGGCTTGGGATCGGGTATATCATTGTTCATTGCCACAAACATTTGCGAAACAATCGTTTGGAAAGCATTCTCACCAGCAACAGTCAACACCGGACGTGGCACAGAATTCGAAGGTGCGGTTATTGCGTTGTTCCATTTGTTAGCCACACGTCAAGACAAAGTCCGAGGATTGCGAGAAGCTTTCTACCGACAAAATTTGCCAAATTTAATGAATTTATTGGCCACCGTTTTGGTGTTCGCTGTGGTCATATACTTCCAAGTAAGACTCTTTTATCCACAGAAAAACCTCTTAGACGCTTACTAAATCTCTTCATTCGCAGGGTTTCCGTGTCGATCTACCAA
Source organism: Pseudolycoriella hygida (assembly GCA_029228625.1). Taxonomy (NCBI): domain Eukaryota; kingdom Metazoa; phylum Arthropoda; class Insecta; order Diptera; family Sciaridae; genus Pseudolycoriella; species Pseudolycoriella hygida. The sequence goes on along the minus strand of CM055403.1, from coordinate 115,915,411 downwards.
TCAAATCTGCACGTTACCGTGGTCAATACAGCAGCTATCCAATCAAACTATTTTACACGTCCAACATCCCAATCATCCTACAATCAGCTTTAGTTTCTAATCTTTACGTCATATCTCAGGTTTGACATTTGTAGACACAAAATAAACTGACCAGACATTCCTAACTTTTACAATTTCCGTTTCAGATGTTGGCCGTGAAATTCCACGGAAACTTTTTGGTTAACTTGTTGGGTGTGTGGGCTGATGTTGGAGGTGGCGGTCCAGCTCGATCATATCCAATTGGTGGATTGTGTTATTACCTATCCCCACCCGAAAGTGTTGGACACATACTACAAGATCCCATCCACGCTTTGTTGTACATTATTTTCATGCTGGGATCATGCGCATTCTTCTCAAAGACATGGATTGACGTCTCAGGAAGCTCAGCTAAAGATGTAGGTGTTTGATTTTGTACCCACTTTATCGAAGAAAACAATTGATTTTTTCACTATTCACTCGTCCAGGTTGCCAAACAATTAAAAGAACAGCACATGGTGATGCGTGGACATCGTGAGAATTCAATGATCCATGAATTGAATCGGTACATTCCAACTGCTGCAGCATTCGGTGGTTTGTGTATCGGTGCATTGTCAGTGTTGGCTGATTTCATGGGCGCCATCGGAAGTGGCACTGGTATTCTACTCGCCGTTACAATCATCTATCAATATTTCGAAATTTTCGTCAAAGAACAGTCCGAAATGGGTGGCATGAGCACGCTCCTGTTTTAATGTAAATCATTGAAATTGTGTGGATGATTGTATTTTCCAGTGCGGGGGTGTCAATCAAAATATGAAAAGATCACCAATTGAAAGCAAAATACATTTTTTTTTCGAAATGTGTTTTTTTGGACTTATTAATTTATCTTTGTATTAAAACAAAGAAAAAAGAGACTTTTTTTATTTTATTTTTAAATTAAATAATATTAATTGAATAAATAAGAGTGTTTTTGAATAAAAAATGAAGGCGAAAATTAGTTAATTTATAAATAAATTCGAGAGTAAAAATTGTATAAAAAAACTCGTAGTTCTTTGCTGCACTTTTCAAAATTTTTAACTTTGAATGTAACTTACATTTGCCAGCCTCTTTTAGTACAAAATTCCATGGACTTGCCTTTCTTTGTTTTTCAAATTTCACTTTCTCGCATCTCACTGACCAACCAATTCCATTTTTTCATGAAAATGAAATTCAATCAATCAATGATGTATTTCCATTTTGATCAATGATCTTCTGCCATCTATCAGGCGACTTCATGATTACGCTGGTATAAAATTCCTGGGTTTTACTGGCGAAGAACTGATCCAATGCAACTTTTACAGCCTCTCCTGAATCGTATTTTTGATCAAGATAGTTCTGCAGAGATATAAACAAGTGGTTCTCCGAAGGTGCAATTTCTGGTGAATACGGTGGATGAGGCATAGTTTCCCAACCAAAGCCTTTTAGCCTGGTGCGAGTCATCACAGGACCTTTTCTGTTGGCCAATTCCGGTCGCTTCTGCTGAATTTCACGCTTCAATTTGCTCAGTTGGGACACATACACGGCGGAATTTTGTCGTGTCACCCTTCGGGAGCACCTCATAGTAGACCACTCCCTTCCAATCCCACCAAATACACAGCAACTTCGGGTTGCAATCTAGCTATGAAGACCGTTTTGGCGCTTGGCATTGTTGATTTCTCATCCTAGGTCACCAATCGTTTCAAAAAAGGTTCTTTTTCGTACCAACGCAAAAGACTTTCACAACATTCCATACGATCCATTAAATTTTTTTCACTTAGTTCATGAAGCAACCAACCACAATTCTTAACCATTCCCATTTATTTTAAGTGGTCGTGTACTGTGGTGCGACCTATGTTCAGCTGCTCTCTCGTATGCCTGGAAATTGTTCTCCGTAACGATCGCCATTATTTAACCGATTTGCTATCAGAAGATAGAAATGTTGGGTCGTTTCTTATTCCGAGCGTGCGAAGATCTTGTTCGACGCCATCAATCCATCGAATAATTTTGAGGGAGCTCTGATTTTATCCATACGTGCTAAATGCCCCGCCCACCTCAGCCTTTGGACTTTCACCACTGCAACTATATCAGGCTCGCCAAAATCACGTTCCAATTCAAAGTTATATCGCCGACGCCACCTTTTCCCCTCGCGCATCGCTCCGAATATGGTGCGGAGTACCTTGCGCTCAAACGTTAGGAGCACCTCTTCATCACTTTTTTTCATCGCCCAAGATTCGCATCCGTAAATCAATACTGGACGGATAATTGTTCTGTACATATGGCACTTCGTTTTCTTCGATACTAACTTTGAGCGTAGATGTTTAATTAGAGCATAATTGCATCTGCTTGCCGCCATGTCACGTCTGTGGATTTCAGGTGTGTTATCACCATCTGACCGTATCAGCGCTCCAAGATAAATGAACTCATCCACTACCTCGAGGGTGAACTCTCCAATGCATATTGTGTCTCCTTGTTGATTGGCTACCGGATTCGGCTCGGTCTTCATGTACTTCGTTTTAGATTCGTTTATCATCAAACCCATCCTCTCAGCTTGGATTTTCAGATTTGTGAGAGTGTCAACTGCTGCTGCGTGTGTACGACTGGCGAGGTCCAAGTCGTCTGCAAAGCCCAGAACTTGAACTGTTCTATTCACCAGCGTTTTGTTGGTTTGGATACTAGCACGTCTCATTGCGATTTCCAAAGTTAAGTTAAAGAGTAAGCAGGATAGCGCGTCTCCCTGTTTCAACCCTTCTTTAACAGCAAACACATCTGACATGTCGTTTTCCACCTAGACACGACATCTGGTGCCATCCAATGTCGCTTTCACAAGACGAATATACTTTGTTTCGAAGTCCAGCTCCTTTATCGCCTCATCATACAATTCCACACGCTTGGTCCTGTCGTAAACTTGTTTGAAGTCGATGAAAAGATGGTACGTCCGGACTTGAAACTCTCTGCTCTTTTGTAGAATCAGACGAAGTGTGAATATTTGGTCAGTTGTTGAGCGATCTCGTCTGAATCCGCCTTGATAGTCCCCAATGACACTCAGCCCGTGGACTTAATCTTTCGAATAGCACTCGAGCAAAAACTTTGTAGGCCGTGTTCAGCCAAACAATCCCACGGTAGTTTTCGCATTCGGTTTTATCGCCTTTCTTGTGTAGACGTAAAAAGGCACCCTCTAACCACTCGCCAGGCTGGTTTTACGTGTTCCATAACCACCCATCTTCAGCAGCTCCGCTGGAATATTATAGGGACCGGAAGCTTTGTTTTTCTTGAGTGAGGTAATTGCTACTGAGATTTCCTCCATTGTTGGCGCTGCTACGATGCGACCTTCGTCGCCTTGTTTGATTATTTCACTCAGCGATTACCAGTCAAGAGGAGTATCATCTGTTTGAGCTTGTTGAAAATGTTGAAGCTTTGTGCTAATGTTTTCAGCATATGTCGTCGCTATCTGTGGATCTCTTAGTTTATCCACTGCAAAACGCCTCACAGTTTCTCGTTGGCCATTTTGAAACCGGGCAACATGTGATCGCAGTGTTGACACCACAAGATAGTGATCAGAGTCGACGTTTGCTCTCCAACATGTTTTGACGTCAATTATATCAATGAGGTGTTTTCCGCTAATCAATAGGTGATCGATTTGATTAGGTGACAAGTTGTCATTGGGGTGCTTCCAGGTAGCTAGATGTCTGCTTTTATGTTGGTGGAAGGTACTTTTCACTACAAGGTTTCTTTCAGCCGCGAAATAAATCATGCGCTGTTCGTTTTCATTGGTTTCATCATGCAGACTGTATCTTCCAATTGTTGGTTTGAACACTTCCTCTTTACCCAGGCCTGCCCTAGACAAAAAAATGGTTTTTCACCATGTTGTAGAGAAAATGGAGGGAAATATTTTTTTCTATGTAAGTATTTGTCCGAGGCCTCTCCTGAGAACCCTAGGTCAGTCCTAGGGTCTTTTCGTATCATCAACTCCATTTGCCACATCTATTCTGATACGTACGAATCCCTTGCATATGTTTTTTTGGCTATACTAAGGCTCGATTAGAGAAGAGTGGATAGGGGTAATCCCCCAGGCCCGTTCGGAAGCGGTAATATCAACAAATTTTCCCAACTTTCTCTACAACATAACCAAAGCAAGGCCAAAGCGCTACTTCTTTCGGTCAAGATTTACTCGAGTTATCGTGTCTACAGGTGAACGGAACATTTTTTTTGCCCGACATTTTCCGCTTATACCGGTCAATTCTACTCACAAAACTTTGAGACTTTGTTGAAGAAATCAAAATATCCGAAACCACTTAGGCGACCTTATCTCAGCGGCCCTAGGCACAAAAATGCCCATCTTCCATTCCAACAATCCTTTTGGAAATATCTCTCAGGGTAAAAAAATTTTGAAAATCGGTTAAGACTTTATCGAGTTATAGTGTCGACAATCTAAGCGACGGACGGACATACATTTTTATGCGGATTCGGCACCTAAGGTCCATAATAAGGTGCTTCACCCCGGTTCCTTCCAAAATTTGACATGTGAAAAAGCATCACAATAGCGCAAAATTAATTAACCACGAAGTGCCTGGGGAGTGGAGCTGCAATTTTGCTGTTCTCGATGTGGACGGTTTTTCAAAAATGAGCGACTAATATCCAACCTACAAAAAGCAACTGTATCGTTGTGGCAATGCAGAAAGACGTATGGTAAATCATGGGGCCTCTCTCCGAAGGTCTTGCATTGGATCTACACGACAGTCATTAGACCAATGCTCACCTACGCTTGCTTTCTTTGGAACCATGTATGCAGGAGCAAGCAAGTAAAGAGCAAACTTGAAAAATTTCAGAGAATGGCGTGTAAAGCAATCACCAGTTCGTGGAAATCTACTCCCACGGCAGCCATGGAAGCTATGCTAAATCTAACACTGTTACTGGCAGATTAGCCAGACAGCAAGACTACACCATCAGAGAAACTGATCATTCGCGCATTTGGTTTCAAATGCTAGGAAAGGTACCGGGTTTAATGATGCCTTCAGACAGAATTACACCAGTACATAAGTTCGACAGAAAATTCAACATCATAATACCCCAGAGAGAGGAATGGCTAAACGGCAACCTCCCACCAAGGAGAAAAGTATTATATACTGATGGATCACTATTAAACGGATCAGCCGTAGCAGGAATATACTGTGAAAATCCAAGGCTGGAAGAATCAATATCTTAAGGCGCATACGCTTGCATTTTTCTAGCTGAGATCAGAGCCATATTAGACAGTTGTGGTATAGGAGCGTATGACAAAAATGTAGACCGCACCATAACTATTTGTACGGACAACCAAGCAGCGTTGAAAGCTCTAAAATCATTCAAATTTAACTCGGCATTGACGTTAGAATGCTGGGAAACATTTGGGTACCGGGGCACTGCGGCATTGCAGGAAAAGGAAACGAAAGGGCAAATGAACTGGCCAGAGCAGGAGCATCAATCAAGCCGATAGGGCCAGAACCATTTATAGGAACTGCTCACTCATTCATAAGAACAATAACAAACAATAGTAGAGACAATTCATTTCATAAATACTGGCAAAACCACCACGGCTGCCGCCAGGGCAAGAACAGTATTATTATCAACAAGAAGTATTCGAAGTTCCTCCTGAATGTTAGCCGCACCAGGCTGAAAATTTATACCGGTGTAATGACGGGACACTACGGATTTAATAAACACCTAACCACTATTGGCAAAAGGAGCGATGCGAGCTGCGACTTTTGTGGCTTATATCTGGACACGGCTGAGCACTACCTTTGTAACTGTCCAGCTTTTATTAGCATTAGGCGTATACACCTCGGCGGTTACATAATAAGGTACGGTCTGATTAAATGCCTACATCCAAAGGACATCATGAACTATATAGCTGGCACAGGTAGGTTTGAGTAATTGATTCGTGTTGTTAATGGCTGGCACAATGGGTTCATTGGAGGCTCCCGTGCATGTTTCTTCCAAGGAAGAAACAGCCATATTTAATAAAAATTATCCATATAAGAACTCTGTACAATAATAAATGAGAGTCAACAAAGTGGTTTTCTGACAGACTCTTGTTTTTTCATTCGTGCTTCAGATGCTTTTAATATACACACTACAACAGAATATAAGTTGGATCTCCGCTTCATCTGTTCGGAAGGGTCCGTTCATAAATTACGTAGCGCAAGAGGGGGGAGGGGGTATGAGGCAAGCGTTACGGTTAGAACAAAAATGTGTCAAATTTGACTATTTTAGCGTTATAGATGGAGGCGGGGTCTGAAAAATGTCAATTTTTGCGTTACGTAATTTATGAACGGCCCCTAATAGACTGTGGATTTCTGTTGTCAAAGATGCGTGGTATTCAAGAAGATGCATCCACTTAGAAAAAAGCATAGACGCGTCATTTTATTTATTCATCTTCAGAAATTAGGCACAAACTAAAATTTCAAAATCATGACAAACAAATTCTCTTCCTTCGAATACAACGTACATTCCAGTTGAAGCACTTCGGTGAATTTTACCGGGAATCGTTGTTGACCTCCGACCAGCACCTTCTAAGGTAAGCGTACATCGTCCGATGTACAAAGGCTCTCGCTCTGCGGTTCTTCCACCAGCTATTGCATTTTCTGGAAAAGATCCATCTTCCGGCCGTCGTATCCAATGAATATTCACATCTTGAGGATTTGTCATAATTTCGAAGTTTTCACGAACCACGTGTTCGAAACCGCCGTAACCGACATTGCACGAACGTTCATTCAGATTTGCTCTGCCAACAACTATATCACCGTTGTGATACCCACGACAGGGGTACAACAATTCACCATTTACATCACTACCTCCTACAACCAACAAATCATCAGTTATAAGTTCCATAGGCCGGAAGCGATAAGAATAACACCCTAAAGTTGAAAAGTTAAATATTATCCGGCTTTTAAGCACTAATGCATGTACCTCCACAATTGTAAAAAGCATTAATTTTTTCAACATCGAGAACGGACACATCGGCACCGCCTCCACATTTAGTAACGCCAGGAACTTTAGGAATAATGCATCCATTGTAACATTCGCCCTCATAATGCTGCAAACTGACATAATCGTATAGTAAATCGAGAGTAGTAAAGTCGTTCGGGTTGTCTATTCCATGTGGATTGCATATGCTCGTGTTCCACGAAATCCAATCGTCTCGATCTGGACGTGTTTGCTCATGGCCGAAGCACAGTGTATGCCCAAGTTCGTGGGTCATCACAGGAGCGCTAATGCATCCACCACCAAACTTCGCAAATTGAGGTCCACCAATACGACAAACATGGGCAACACCACAAGTAGTGTCGTCGCGTAAAATTTCAACGAAATCAGGATCTTCCGGCTGCCTGGGTTCAAATCTTACACAAGTCTTAGAATGATAATTTTCAATGGCACGGGCAACCAGAACTCTTTGGTTATCGTCGAAGCCGGGATCCAAGGTGTAAGGAACCCGTGCGTTCGGCCACGTTCTATGACGGTAAGCATTTTTCGGTGTAACATGCTAAAATGAGGAAGGGGCAACCGTTTATAAGTCACGTTGCAATTACAATTCAGTGTTGACATCAAATATCATGGCCCCACGGTAGTAATACACGCCAATAAAGTATACGTATTTTGGTGCCGTTCAGAAAGGACGTCCGTGGGTGCTAGGGGCTTGGGTGGTAAAAACCGGACAGATCCGGACGATGAGGGTAGGTTCTCAAAAAACTGATGTCTAGAAGGTCTTCAAAAAAAAAAGGAAATTTAGCGGACGCGTAGGGAGAAGGTGTAATCACTCCTTTTTACTTCATATAGGGACGCATTTTCTTTTGAAATTGCCAAATGCGATGTCAACATTGAATTGTGAACATTTTTTTGATATGTGGGTCCGCAATCAACTTGGAAAATACAATATTCTAAAAGGGTACTATTTAAATGTCAAGTTAAAAATACTTATTTGTCAAGTTAAAAAATCAAAATACTTTTTTGTCAAGTTACGACATTTTTACTACGCCACGACAGAAACACTACTTACAAGGAAAATATGTTTCGGTACACTCCTTAAAGCGGGTAAAGCGGGTTACTAAGGAATAATTGACAAAAATACATTTTGTAAAAGGAAAATGTCCAACTTGACAAAATAGCAAAATAACTTGACAAAAAAAACTTGACAAAAATTAATTTTTAACTAGTGCCAATAAATAGTTCCGATTCTATAACATTTGAAAGGTTTGCGTATTTTGAAACTTTCGTGTTCTGCTCTGAGCAAAAATACTCTAATTTAACTAAAAAATGTACCGTTTTTTAAAATATAATCAATCAGGCAGCAGTTCACTATTTTCCATCCATTTTACACATGAGACTTTTGGCTTCGCGTAGCACAATTTTTTAGATAGAATCTACACGTCCACCGAAAGATAAGGAGACGCTTTCTGAAGACTTAACAAAAACACTTTAGATTTATGAGTCTTGCAAAACATATAAAACTTCAATTTTGAATCTCTTCCAATCCCTTTCATATCTTACGAGATGATTCCTTTCATATTCGGGAGGCATAAGATCTGTTCCATTTATGGCTGCAGAAGGTAAAAGCCTGGCCTTAGCGAAGTCTTCATCTGTTAAGTAATTCGGTCGATCGGCAACAGAAAAGATAACGCAAAGTATGAGAAACAATATTTTAACGGAGAACATGGCTATCTGATGTAAATTAAGTGACTGAATCTATCGAGCACTTTACACACGATGATTTTAGCAAGTCTATATCTATTACAAGTTCCCTTGTCTGATCGTTTTTATCTGACTGAGATTTAAAATGTACCCAAATATTTGTTATCATAAGTTGCTGGAGAGATAGGACGCTCGAACATTTTAAAATGGCATGCCTACGGTTAGCTTAACTCTATCACTTTATACACCCATAAGTGCAGTGCTTTTTGAGCAGATTACGTCATATATTCAACCCCCGTGTAAGCCAAAACAACGTGTCGCATTTCTGTCCTTGGTAATAAAAAACTTTCAAGCTTTCCAGTGAAATATTCCAATTTTCCAATGGAATTCGAAAAAACCTCAAAGCCTACAGAAGAACTTAATAGTGCAGCTCACTAGTAGAACAAAATGCATTTCGTTACAAAAGTGTGAATTTTGGATCATAAATACATGTTGATGAGGAACATGTTGAAAAAGTTCACACAGCATCAAACGAATATCGCCGACAAACTAATCGGAATATAGTGCGCTTAAAGTGTTAGTCATCGGTTCAAAAGACTTAAATACTAAGTGGCAGATGTTAGAAGGTCTGAGTGCTGTGACGCTGCTTTTGCTCAGTCAAATAAAACTTTGGAAGGGGTTGAACGTGTTGTCCAACAAAAACACGCCGTACTCGGGAAAAATCATAACTGGGTCGTGCATCTACGATAACGGAGCCAATCTCTGGCCCATTCTTTGCGTAGTCAATGGCATCGATACGACTATTTCAATCGGAAATCACGATAATGCGTTACATTTTAACAGAAAATACCAAATTCATCGATCCTCAAGCTTTTCAATCATACAAGAAACTTTTCGGAACATCTAATTCTATCGTCTTAAAAAAAAAATTGGAATTAGGAACGTTAGTAACGTTCTGTATTCGAGAAACCAGATTAATTAGGCGATAAAAATTTCCGGTAAATTCAACATTCATCTACTCATAACAATATTTCGACTTTAATCAAGACAACACTGCCAATAATGCGTACTTCGACTCAGTGAACGTACACGTTTTTCGTATTAATTTCATTAGGAGTGCGTACAGTAATTATTCGTTAAGTTAACTTTGAGGTCTACCCACTATAAATTTACATGTCAAAGGCCTGTCAAAATGTTCACCAGAAAGTGAACTTCACCAGCAATTGCTGCACGTGCTCCAGGACCGAAGGGAATTGGGTAGTTAGATAGATAGGGTAGCGCCTGATTGTATATGAGCGGAGTGTGGCAGTCCGGGTCCTGTGCCAGGCGTGCAACTGTCTATCTATCAAGTGCTTTTTTTACGTCCACGTCGTAGTCCCCGGAATCTCAATTCTCTTCGGAGTTTTGTGCTAAACTTAGCACACCTGATGACTTTCCCACGGGTCATCGGGGAAACGGAAATAGGTTGGGCTCCAAACACCAGAAAAAATGGATACCGGTTATGAACTCAACAACACAGTCTCGGATCGGAAAGGATAAACGGCAACGACTCAAGTAACGGAAAAAGGACAACGATTTAAAACTAGGAACATGGAATGTAAGATCTTTGTTGCGGTCAGGAGGATTGAGATCTCTCACAAGTGCGCTAAGAGCGCCAAAAATTGACATTACAGCAGTGCAAGAAACAAGATGGCTTGGAAAGGACAAGGACACCATGACCAGACTATAAGTTTTACTACAGTGGGAAGAGTAACGACAGTCCAAGAGAGTATGGAACAGGTTTCATGGTTTTCGGCAGAGCTAGAAACGCGGTGATTGGTTTCGATCTTGTTGACGAGCGATTGTGCTCTCTACGGATAAGAGGAAAATTTTTCAACTATACTCTTATTAACGCCTACGCACCCACGGAGGAAAAAGACAACGAAGCGAAGGAGCTATTTTACGAGAAACTGGTGGAGATGGAGCACCGAAACGTGACATTAAGATTCTGCTTGGAGATCTGAATGCCAAGATGGGTGGCGAAGTCTTCTACCGTCCCACAATTGGTAAATACAGTCTCCATGAAAACTCTAACGACAACGGTACGCGGGTTCATTTCGCAGCATCAAGAAACACGGTTGTGAGCAGTACGTATTACGAACGTAAAAACATCTACAAAACGACATGGGTATCACCTGATGGACAAACCAAAAACCACATTGATCACGTTTTGATAGATGGACGCTACTGTTCAAATGTATTGGATGTCAGGAACTGTAGAGGACTAAATGTTGATTCTGACCACTACTTGGTTAAAGTGGTTGTTAGGTCTCGCATATCAGTCCAACACAACCGACAACAGGCATTGAAAAAATGGGACGTTGAAAAACTGCAGAACGAAAACATTAAATACAAATACGTGGATAGTTTGGAGAGAAAAATTATCGAAGAAATGGTCAGCGAACAACACAGTATAGACAATGCATGGAATCAAATTAGGCGGAATGTAGAGAGCGCCGCAGCAGAGACTTTGGGAACGAGAACGGGAAATAAAAGAAATAACTGATTCGACGATGAATGCGAGCGACCTCTGGAGAACCAAAAACGCAGCTCGACTAAAAGCTCTGAGTCTAAGAGAAATTTCGCTCGAAAACTGTTCCGACACGAAAAACATCTGCAGGATAGGAACGTTTTGATCGAAATTGAAAAGTTTGGCAATAGGAAGGAAACTCGGATCCAAACGAATCCAAAAATGGTTACAGTCAACAACCTTTGCCGTGTAAGGACAAGAATGGATTGGTCTTAGCAGATGAGAAAAAGTGCATTGCGAGATGGGCTGAGTACTTCAAAGAACTGCTTAATCCGAACACACCGCTCAACCGAAACGAAGAAAACAACGAATTTCCATTCCATGCTGCGCAAACATATATAGAAGAACCAACGATGCAAGAAGTTGAAGCTGAAATTTCGAGGCTCAGAAATTTCAAAGCCCCGGGGACAGACAATCTACCCGGCGAACTTTTCAAGAACGGCGGCTATGTATGGAGATACACGAGCTCATCACGCGTATATGGAATGTCGAGGAGTTACCGGAAGAGTGGAAGACCAGTATACTTTGTCCCATATACAAAAAAGGTGACAAAATGGAGTGTGGCAATTTTCGGAGAATTGCTCTGCTGAATATTGCTTACAAGATATTTGCAAATATTCTTTACCAGCGCCTTCATCCGTACATGGAAAACTATGTAGGTCAATACCAAGGTGGTTTTCGTGTAGGTCGTTCAACATCGGACCAGCTGTTTAATATCAGACAGATCTTGGAGAAGTGCAAAGAGTACAACATTGAAACACACCATTGGCTCGTTGACTTCAAGACTGCCTATGACAGTGCTGTAAGAAGTAAGCTATGGAGAGTAATGGAGGAATTTGGAATCTCCAACAAACTGATCTCGCTAACCAAGTTGACACTGAACGGAGCTGATAGCCGAGTAAGGATCCGTAACCAACTGTCAGAGATTTTCGACATAGAGGAAGGCCTACGTCAGGGGGATCCTCTCGCGACGCTGCTTTTTAACCTGACCCTTGAAGCAGCTGTGCGCACCATGGACATAGACTCGAGCGGCACCACTTTCACCAATTCCAGTCAGTTGTTAGGCTTCGGTAGATGACCTGGACATACTTGGACAAAATATGGAAGTTGTTAAAGACAAGTCTATGGCCTTGGAGAGGAAAGGTACCGACCTTGGGTTGAAAGTTAATGACGAGAAAACGAAATATATGATCATCCCGCCTTCGAATCGACACCAGCAGGAAACCGTAACGATCGACACACACACATTCAAACTGGTCAACAAATTCGTATATCTTGGATCGGAGCTGAACACTAATAACGAAATCGCGGACGAAATTAAGAGACGAGTAATTCTGGGCAACCGGAGTTATTACGGTCTTCTGAAAATCTTAAAGTCCAAGTCAGTAAGCCGAAATTCAAAATGCGCAATATACAAATCTGTGATCAGACCGGTGGTTACGTATGGTTCGGAGTCATGGTGCTTGACAGAAAGAGGCGAACAATCGCTGCACACGTTCGAAAGAAAAGTACTGCGGACAATATTTGGACCAGTATTCGATCAAAGGCAGAACCGATGGCGCAGACGATTCAATCATAAGCTTAGTCACTTTATAGAGACATAGTCAGAACTACCAAAATAAGCCGACTGCGTTGGCTCGGTAATGTACAACGAATGGAAGATCATCGTAAGTAATCTCTAGGATCGAAAGTAATTGCGTTCATTCTTTCACTTTCGCTTCAAGAGTTAAATTTTTTATTTCCGGCCCTCATTTGCGGGAAACAAACTTTCGCAAGATGTGTCATAAAGTAGTTATTTACGCAACAAGGGAGTAATCCGAAACTTCTTTCCCGTGTTGCCAAGTTGAGCTTCCAAACAAACCTTCAGTCGTTGGCACAGATGGAAGTGTATTGTCTGATTTTTGACATGGAATCTGGAACGGTCCGAGCTCTGTGACGTATCATGCAGGCCTCACGAGAGGATTCCCACCTTACCCGCCTTTTTTTGGGTGCCCCGAAAACTTTTTCGCTCATTAACCAGTATCATTACCCTTCCTCTGCATTCGATCCTATGGAGCTATAAAACTAATTTACATGATTACGTTTGTGAGCTTTAAAAACAAATCCAAAACTTGACAATTCACCATCAACAAGAGTGTGTGAGGATTTCGATACTTCTTTTATATGAAATTTGTCACAATCGTTCACATTCAACTTTATCGAAGAAAAGCTGTACGCACTGCAGAAGTCCACTCATTTAGAGAACATCTGATTGAAGAAAATGAACTTACATTACCGTTCGCCTAATAAAATTTTGAAATTTTTAGTCAGGTACATGCTAACGTTCCACTTCATTCTTTTCACTCTGAAAGCCAGCATCCTTAATCGCTCGCTTGCAACATTTCAAAAAATTTCACAATTTCAAGAAAAAAATCGTTGCACTCCCTTCCCCCTTCTTGCGTTCTGCTTGATGATGGTGATGATAATGTCGTTTGGCACCTTTAGCCATTTGGTTACTGAAATAAATCAAAGGATATTTGGTAAGAGTCACTCAAATACTGCGCCCCAAGCGCCGCCAAAGCAGAGTAGCAGAGCAGATTAGGACATGGGATGTGCTTCGCTGTTTCGGGTCGTCCGTCGCCGAGTCCCATCCTATTTTGATTTATTAAAAGATATTTGGTGGTTTGCATGTTGTACCCCGCCAGAAGTTCTTTTGGCTGCCTGCATGTCTTCAGATTTTCCCAAACCCGCTGGTGTTCATTTCTCGTCCTGCGATTTATGAGTGCCGCTACAAGTCCCTCATGTCAACCGATTTCCGGTTCGGTCCCTTCGGTTCTTTTCCTACTGCCTTCCCTTGCCAGCTCGTCTGTTTTTCGTTTCCTGGAACGTCGGGGTGGCCTGGTATCCACATCAGAACTACGTCGTTTCTCGCGCCTCTAGAATTGATTTCGCTGACAGCTTGAACTCAATCCTAGTTCCTCACAATATATGCCCATCCCTATTCCTTCATCCATCTTCGAGCCATCTGTGTAAGCCAAAATGTCCCTCTACTCTCCACTGGGCACGTTCGCTAAACCACTCCTTCCTACTAGGGTGGAATGTTTCGAAGTTTTTCTCCAATTTAAATACAGTGCAGGTACGGTCGCTAGGCATTTCTATTTCTCTTCAGGGATTTTAGGATGCCTGCGTTTTCCATACCTCTGTCCAGCGCCGTCCAATGCTCATCCCTGTACAATCTCGCTACCATCAATTCAGCCTCCTGTTTCAGGAATAAATCAATGTGGCTCAATGAGAGCAAGATTTCCATGACTGCAGTTGGAGTCAAGGTCATGCAAAGGCACGCGAGCCTTTGCGCATGGGTCAGTTTCTTCAAGACACTCATTACCTTCGTTCTGTGAGACCACAACATGCAGATTTAGCTGTATTAGCCTCGTACAAAGAGTGCAGAGCTGAGGGTCTTAGACCCCAGTTCTTACCGATCGCATTTCGGCAATGCCAGAAGATTCTCGTCGCTTTGTACATCCTTTCCGTCACGTGGTCGTCCCACGTCAGCTTCTCATCTGGAATGACTCCAAAGTGTTGTATCTTTTTCGTCATCTCTAGCTGCTTCCCGAACAGTTTCGGCTTCCTGATTGCTCGGACCTTATTCCTGTTGGTAAATAATACCAGTCCGGTTTTATCTCGGGGTTTACCGATAGTCCTGACCTGTTGCAAAAGTCTTCCACCAGGTTGAAGGCACTTTGCAATAGTTGGCCGAGCACTTTTTCGACACTTCATCGGCATAGCCTCATATCGTTAGGTATCCCGACGCTCACAACTTAGTCAGCAGGTCATCGACTGTCATATTCCAAAGGATCGGTGGTAACACTCCTCTTTGGGGACCGCCTCTGTCCGCCAAACCAGTACTGCTGACGCCAAATGAGTTTACCGTCAGTATCGTATTGCCGAGCATCGTCATTATCCATCACCATCACCATCATCAAGCAGAACAATAACCAGGAATACCATCATCCATCACCTCACTACACCTCGTATGAAACCAAGCAACACGTCCGTGGATACTGTACACGGGTTACAACCAACTAATAAATCCTCCCCCTCTCGCGTCAAAAGCACATTTGAAGAGTTTCAGTTTACAGAAAAACTTGTTTCAGAAAATGAAAAAAAAGGAGTTTTCGTCGAGGAGGGGGAAACGTCTCTTAAAGAACCTGATACAAGACATTTAAAAATCTTTTTATTTTGAAGCCTTATTGGGTCAAAATTGTACCGTTTTTATCAAAATTGTGAAATTCTCGAAAACAAAGTGAAAACCGTTTGAAAATTGTTTACAAATTGAAAATCTTTCCGTTTTCAAAATTCTGGTACATATTTAGAAGTCGTTACCCCTTTGCATCAAAACAAGATTTTGTGTGGAACAAGAAAACTGATTTCTTGAGACTTTCTTAAAACCTGCTAATGAAAGAACAAAAGTAGATTTCGACAACAAATTTATTCATAATTTCCTAAGAACAAAAGTGTATATGGCTTCTTCCTAAAACATAATTCTTGAATAGCCTTACACTATAACACTAACACTATAATAACACTCGTTAAAAATGCTAAGGTCGATAACACAGTCGGTATTTACACACAAAAATTATAATTAATCAACTATTCTTCCATTTTCATCCACCAGTTGATAGTTTATCAAAAATTTATTCCGTTCGGTGGTCCATATATATGATTGAAGACGCTTTGGTAACCTGCTCATTTGTGTGGCCCGAAGGTTCTTATTTTGTCGAAAAGTATAGAAACATCTATCCTGAAGGCTAGTCTGTGGAATGAAACAGTTAACGATTTCGTCCAATTTATCACCTTTATCAGATAAGCATACGCTAATCGCGAAATCGCTTCCTAGATTTCTATCTCCAAGGTTAAGCGGTATATATGTAATTGCCAGTAACATGACATCATGATCTTCATACATATCGTTGAAAGCGTAATCAGGAATGTAATGTAGAAGAAGATTTTTCATATTCGATTCCAATAATACAAACGCATCTGGGAGCGCAACATCAGCACAACAATTTAAGCTAATCATGTATACTGTATCATCTTCTGGCAATTGAACTCTTAAAATGTTGGTGCCACTCGCGTCTTCATATGGTTGTGTAGGGTTTAGTTTGTGTAAGACGCCTTTTACATACCATAATAAATCATCGTCATTTATTATCGTTTTATTCAATTCAAATAAGAAGTCTAGAATCAGATTTTCGAAAGCTTCTACAAGAAAAAAAAGGCCCATATGATCTTCCTCTTCATCAAAGAAAGTGAATGTTGTTGTTCTAGCTATTCCGCAACGCTCTATTGCTCGATTGCGGAGACTGTGATTGAGCACCCAGTCGTCTGGAGATGGAATATACCTAAACCAACCGAATGATGTAACAACTTCTTCCTTCACCCTGACGAAACTTACAGTATACCGTCTATTAGTCGTTATATCAATTCTCACCAATCCGTCAATGTCATGATGTTCGTCTACGAAAAACAGTGGTATGGGTATGTTTTCAAGATTACATCTAATGCCGAAATTTTGGTGTGGTATTCCGGGGTTTGGCACATAATCATCAGCATCCGGATCATACTCTTCCATTATATTAACTAAAATGTACGGTCCATCACGTACACCGAAAGCGTAGGAATTTAATAAATGTGGACCATGCGCCACGCAATAGTCATATGTTCGCTTGTAAAGTTGGCGCTGTCCATGAATTGATGTTCCCAACAAAGCACCCAGAAACAAGCCTCTTCGAGACGGATGATGTTTTAGTTCCTGCATAGCTCTATCAACCTCTGTAGCATCATCCCATCGCATATCCAAAAATCTGTTGATTATAGTCATGTTCGTACTTCTGTCAAAATCGTTATTGCTCCTGGAATTGAATACAAAAAATATTTCTAAATGATCATGAAAGTCTGGTTAATTATAGATTGTGTCTTGTTCGTGTCCTGTCCCCGAACCTGAATTGAAGACATATGTTTTTTCATAACTGAATTAACGTCTCAACATAGAACCACTCTCTTTTCTCAAGACTCAAGTGGCGTCATCCATGCATTCATATATATTGAAAATTATCGATGTCGGTATTTTGTTCGATTGTGGGTGATAATACAATTTATCGCTTATCGAATGTGAAAACATGGAGCTACGTCATAACCGCTGAATTCAATACTGTAAGGCCCAATGACATACTATAAATATAGATTGGCACTCAGTCTTTGACAGAAAATTAACATAAATAGGTCTGCATCTCTTTTCATAAGGCAATAGATTGTGTCATTAGTTGTTGAGAGAGTTGAGTTAGTTGAGAAAATGGAGCAGTTTTATGTTGAGCTATGAAAAAATTTAGATGTCACTCAAGTGGGAACAAGACCCAGTCTATCGTAACCGTTTGCAGCTGGAGTCATCCGCTAATCTTCATGGCTGAATACTTATCAATATGAAACTAAAGTACCCCTGCCGGTGGCGCCATCCATTTTTTTCGTAGCTGAATAAGATACGACAAACAACTAAATCCTTACTCTTATAGAAGCAAAAGTTAAATGCAAAATGTTTGGTAGTGTTTGGTAAATTTAGATAGACTACGTATTTTCAGCAGAACAAATCAGCGTGAATTGTGTTTGTGTCAAGGGGGTGGGGGGTTTAAAATCCGTATTTTTAGAGCGCACTGTTTGGATGGCCCCTAATTACTGAAATATTCTAGAAAAATCGCCACAATAAAATGCGGTCTTTTGCCGCTTCTCGGACTCTCAACACCGCTGAACGCGATGAGATCCATCTCATTTTTTATTCATTTATTCGTAGTGATCACAATGGAAATCATTAAGTATATGCATGTCACCTAGGTGTTGTAGTTAAGAAATATAAAGCGACGTAGCTCCTGTAGGGATACAAAATACGCATTGGAGAGTTCAATCTCGAGATAGTGGATGAGTTCATTTATCTTGGAGCGCTGATACGGTCAGATGGTGACAACACATCTGAAATTCACAGAGGTATCATGGCGTCAAGCAGATGCTATTTGGTCTAATTAAACCGAGAATTAAACATTTGCGATCAAAGTAAATATCAAGGAAAACGAAGTGCCATATTTACATTATATATTATTCGTCCATTACATTATATTATTCGTCCAGTATTGATCTACGGATGCGAATGTTGGACGACGAAGAAAAGTGATGAACAGTTGCTCCTAACGTTTAAGCGCAAGGTACTCCGCACCACATTTGGAGCGATGCGAGAGGGGGAGAGGTGGCGACGGCGATATAACTTTGAAATGGAATGTGATTTTGGCGAGCCTGATATAGTGGCTGTGGTGAAAGTCCAAAGGTTGAGGTTTGCGAGGCATTTAGCACGCATGGGTGAAAAAATTGGCAATACGTGGCAAGGAACAGTTGCAATCCTTGAGCAGGCCAAGGCCCACAAGTGAGTAAGGATCGGAATGGGTCGGTTCAGGTCGGACCTGTAGTTATTTGGCTGAAGTAGCCATTTTTCTTGATTATAGCGGTCTAGTCATAGTAACAGAATGAAGAATTTTTGAGTTAATGAGATTACTTTGTCATTGTAATGACGCTCAGGTTGAACTCAACTAGGATCGCCGAGTTCTTGAACATTTTTAGAAGCATCAATATTTCGGCATCTAGTGCCAATCATCAGCCAAGTCATGCAACTTGATATATTGAAGGGGGTTGATTACCGACATTTTGATGTTTCATTATGAACAATACTCGGTACAACCGGGGTCTAGCGATTTCTATCTGAAATGAACACATGTAGTGCCATCTCGTCATTACTCCAAAGGTAATTCGTCTCAAACTTTCTTCAAAGCTCTGTGTCATATCTGATTGGTGGAGAACCACCATTTTGTTATGATGAGGTAACCATTTTATTTACAATGTTAGGTTTTCATTGTATGGAACTACATTGGTTTTATGTCTGAACCATATTTTTGGATTTTTACATCCTGATGAATACGACTTTCATCTAATTTGAATTGAAAATTTGTCAATTTTTCCCGACCGTTGGATCACAATAGTTATTTGGCTGAAGTAGCCATTTTTCTTGATTATAGGTCGGACCTGTGACATGAAAGTTTCAGATCAGGTTCAGGTCGATATTTTCTCAACCTAAACCTGACCTGATGATATCAGGTCGAACCAGAAGCGACCTGAACCTGAGCTGATTGACCTGAAATCATTTGAATGCTTTAATTGTTCTACAAAGGAAAAGGAATAAACTTTCATTTTATAAATTTCATTTTTCATCAAACGCCCGCTTTTAGGGAGAACGATTTTTTTTCTCCAAAAGTTCAGTTTTTTCTTATTAGGAGCGGCCTTTCATAAAGCATGTTACACATAAATCAGACCCTCTCCCACCTGTCAAAGTACCTCTAACACCTCCCCTCTTCGATGTGTGACAAAAAAATTTCATTCCTTGGCCAACGATAGAATTCACTTAGAGCACTACTTGAACTCTACTCCGTAAGTTTCTTATTAATGGTTCTTGTAAAAAACGTTCATCTTATCCACCTCCACAACTTATTTTTTTTAGGTTTAATACACTGTAGGCTATGCACGGATCCACCTAAAGCATGTACACACCAAAATCGGAACGAAGGAAATTCGATAAAAGAACAGGTAATTTTCAAAAAATTCAATCCACAAGTTTTAGGTCAACTGATAATAAGTAAAACTACAAACTTATTACTAGCATTCGAAATTTTGTTTCAAAATGTGGTTGTTACACGAAATATAAATCAGAAATCAAAAAATTGCTTTGCACTAATTTCTCCAAATTTGAACTACATTAATTTTACTTGTAGCAAAAACATTGAAAGTGCCTTGAATAGAGTCTTTGACGATTGTCGGACACTACAAGGGAACTTTGACTGTCAACAGGGCTAGTGGATAAGATCACAAATACGATCAGTCCAATTGAAGACTAACCCAGAAGGAACTGTGTTCAGTCAATTAGAGCGCTGGACTTACGTGCGAATATTGAGTCAGAAAAATTATAGAAGTCGTTTCTAACATGCCAATAATCATAACGGTGATTTGTATAAGTCTGATTGTTGTAATAAAAAACTGGACAAGACAGAAAAGCAAAACCGGATTTAAAGAAATGAAAAAAACTTTGGTACAATGTAGTCTTGACCAAATTTACAGTTATTTAACTTTAGGCTCTAAAATGTATGTTAAAGGTGAACCCTTGCAGATGTAGCGGCACATATCTTTTGTAACAAATAATCCTGGGGGAATGCTAAGTTATTTGCAATATATTGGGGAGGTCAAATCTGTTAAGAAAGTTATGAATTGTGAGACTGTAAGTGCACCTGACCACAATGCAGAGATTTCAACTCTAAGTGAACTATCAAGCGCTTTCCCTACATTAGAACGTACTTGCAATAACGACTTCTCGCATTCATTGGAGGCTATCATTGTTCTAGTAACTTCCAGCCATGATTAGCCACTGGTCTTTCTTTAGGATGATCAAGAAACGGCACCGACAACAATTTCTCACACTTAAGTGGTACCATCAGTTCGTTCGTATCGAAAAAGAAGTAGTTGTAATGACGTCTAAATTAAAAAAGGGACGTGACTCCTTAAAAATAATAAACTAATTGCAAAATTCTAGAAATAGAATTGCTAGAAAAGCTCGTCCCAAAGTTGTGCAGAACCTTATGGGCTGCTTCAGCGAAAACTCTTTCAAAATTATCCTGTCAAACATCATATAAGTTCAAGATTTTTTCAAATCGTACCTAGAGGGTTAATGTATCTATTAAAAAAATTTCGACATCGTACCAATTACTTTTCATTCAAAATTGTAACATTTTCCGCGTTCCAATTTTGGTGTGTGCAAGCTTTATATAGGTCTTTGCGCCTGGCCGATTCGCGATTTTTACATGAGAATTTTCGAAAACATCAGTCATGGCGAAACCTGTATCCAACTTTGCACAGATTCAGGTCAGTACTCAGGTCGTGACCTGACCTGACCTGAACCTGATCAGGTCGACTTGACCTGTTCCGATCCTTACAAGTGAGTGTGGCGCCGAAAAAGTAAAGTAAGTTAGCTCCTGAATGTTCAGCAATTCAAAGGAGCTACTTTGATAAGAAGTTCATGCATCAACTGTGAAATTAGAAATCATGAAACTAAAACGAAAATAACAAAATCAAAAAATGAAGATTTCAAGATCAGCAACAAGGGGGTGTCATACTACAAGCGACGTCGAAAGCGAATATAGTAAAAAGGCGATTCATTCAATATTTTGGCGAGTAATAAATTAGTAACCTCATAATCCGATGCGATTTCATTTCTTTCATTTGAACCCTTTATGAGCTTGAGCATACTCCATGCAAAAATATAAGCGGAAAACATTAACCGACCCGCAAAAAGCGTCATTTTTACCACTTTCATCCGGCCATATCTCCGGTACCACTCTTAGTCTAAAAAATATTGCCGTGTCTATAGAAAAGAAAACAACGGAAACTGAAGTAGAAAATATAGATGTGAAATAGGAACTTTGCTATAGGCTAAAGAGAATTCCAGTTCACCATTTTGTGTTCTAATTCAAGAGGCAAACATTAAATTGGCTTCTAATAATAATAGCAATAACGCATCACAAAACATGCTGAAGTCCGAGTAAGATTTTCTTTGAATTCCTAAACTTTAAAAACCTTTCAAATAAAATGATTTTTAAAGCTTTCTTTGAAACTGTACAAAAAAATGCATCAAAAAATCACTTACGAATTCCAGTCAGTAACACAAATCAGACGCACTTTAAAACAAGTTAGAAATGTTTTAGAACATGGAAATGTCGATTCTAAGAACTGAACTAATTTAAATACAGGGACGTATTTCGGTTGAAAAATGGCAAATGGACACATGGTGATTTTATTCATTGCATGAATGAACTGGAGGTGGGCGGAATTCACTTTTTTTCAGCCCACCCGTTCGTTGCATAAAAAGCCCGACCCGAAAATGTCCAATAGAATATTGTCCGTGCCCGACTAAAAGGCTATCGGGCACAGGCTCGCGATAAGCTTAGGCCATGTCCGCCCACCTCTAAACTGAAATGCAAATTCTCAAAATTAACGGCAAAATTCTTGTAAATTGTGAACTCAGCTCAGTGGTAACGTACTTGGCTTTCCACCAAGAATATCCGGATTCGATCCTGGTAGGGACAAATTCTGTATAGGATTTTTCTTCAATCTTTAGCAAGAAAGTAACGTTCCTTTAGGCACATACAGGCTTCATAATATTGGTTGTTGTGAATTTATTGCCGCAAAGAACCGTACATAGAAGAATGACAAATATGACGTCACCCATATTCGGTGAATTCTGTGCCCCTTTCGTTCTTCGTACAGATCTAAAAAGCACAAAATAGAGAAAAATTTTCTCTACAACATAGCAAAAAAACCTTTTTTGGGCTAGGGCCGACCTTAGTACTGACCTTGGGGCCCAAGTAGAGGCCTCGGACACATACTTCGATAGACAAAAATATTTCCCTCAATTTGCTCTGGCAACATAGCAAATAAAATTTTTTTGGTTAGGGCCGACCTTAGGACCGATATAAGGCCCAGATTTTTGAAACAAAAAAAATTTATGAAATCAGAAAAAATTTACTCGATTTATGCACAAAAGTCTAAAAACCACTTACACGGCCCTAGCTCGGCGGCCACGGAAAAAATTTTTTTGAAAATCGGTTAAGTTTTACTCGAGTTATCGTGTTGACAGACGGACGGACATTTTTAGACCCGTACGAAGAACGAAGTTTGAACGAACCATGATCGAAGCTTCCCCCCCCCCCTACTCCCGGGTCGAAATTGAGGTGGTTTGGTTACAAACGTATTGGTACACGCCTAAGAGAACTTCGCTCTTCGTACGGGTCTAAACTTCCTTCGTTAGGTAGTTAGTCAGTCAGTCAGTTAGTTAGCTAGTTCCAGCGCCATTTGTATGAAAACCGGCTTTGTCGGCTCGTGCTAGAAAACAGCTCTATAACTTTTCTTGAAATTTTGCAGTGACCTTCGGGCGGACATTCTACGTCGTATGAGATTTTAAAAAAGGGGGGGGTACCGACCTCGTTTCAGCGCTATGGTTCTTAGAAGGCGCCAAATAAAGCCATTATATATGTGTTTATGTGTGTAATGTGTATGGTAGCACATTTTGTATGAGACGAGGTGCGGTGTTCGAAATAGAGGTTTGGTGTTGGGTAGGGTGTGTAGTGTACCGGTGTAGATGGGGGCTCAAAAAAAAATTTTTATATGTTGTAGAGGAAGTTGTGGGGATCATTTTCGCCGGTGGAATAAGCAGCCGTCGCGCTTCGGTTTGACGGCGGCGGCGGCTCAAAAAAAAACTTTTTATATGTTATAGAGTAAGTTGAGGGGATCATTTTCGCCCATGAAAGTAGTAGTCGCCGCTCGAAAGAAAGTCTATATATAATTCGTCAAAAACAATTTTTCGTACAAAAAACGTTAGAAGACTGATAGATTTCTACATCAGAGATGAAATTCTTCCGAGATGTCCACTGCATGTGAATTAGCATGCATACCAGGTAGGTAAATCTACTGACTCCTCTCTGCACAGTCTGGTGGTGGTACTCGGACGATTTGACAATTCTGATAAGAGGTAAGTTCGAGAGCACGCTGGGCGATAGGATGAGGTACTCGCTGAAAGTAGATGAGGAATGGTGTCGAAACAACGGCCTTAGAGTTAACCCGGTTAACTCGGACAAGACGGACATAGTTCTCTTTAGCAATAGAACGTCGTGTCAAGAACTTGTAGGTGAACTGAGGCTGTTCGATAAAGACATCGTCCCTGGAGAGAAGGTAAAATATCTGGGAGTGATTCTCGATCACAAGTTAAATTGGATCGAGCATGTCAAGGACAAGGCACAGAAGGCTATAGCAGCTTTCTGGATCATAGGCTACGGCGGCCAAGAAGTTGTGAGCTTCACTGACGGCTCTAAAATTTCGAAAGACGTAGGATCCGAGGTATTTTCTCCAGGGCAGGCTGTTGAAAGGTGGTATCACCTAGGAAGGTTAGCCAACGTGAATCAGGCTTAGACGTTCGCGGCACTGATGGGAGTGCAGGAGGCAATCCCAACAGAGGCATGTGGAAGAAATGTCACAATCTGTTTTGACAGTGAGCCTTTGATTGGGGCGCTCATGTCACCTGTCGTGACAACCAAGCTGGTGAAAGTGTTAAAGGAGACCCTGAACCGGGTTGGACTGAGAAATAAGGCAAAGCTGGTCTGGGTTCCCGGACACTCTGGCCTGGAGGGAAACGAGAGAGCGGATAAGCTGGCGAGGAAAGGTTCGGCAACTTTAAGTTGTGCGTCAGAACCATACCACACTCGGAATGTGTAAAAGCAATAAAGTGTTGGTTTAAGTCGGAAATCGTTAACCATTGGAACGCCTATGAGGGAGGAGTGCACACAAAGCGCCCGATGAAAAGTGGACTATAGAGAATTGCTAAACATGTACAGGTGTCGCATCAAGCGAGTGATTGTTGCGATCACCGGGCACTGTGGACTAAAAAAGCATCTAGCTAAAAGGGGACTCTCCAATGATCCCAATATCACCTGCGGCTTCGGCGAGGAGACGGGCGTTCACGTAATATGTGAATGTCTGAAGTTTTTCTCACTGTGGTTCAGGACTCTAGGTAGTTATGTGGTCCAACCCGCAACAGTACCCAGCATAGGGCCTACCGCTTTAGATAGGTTCTTGGTTGGGACTGGGAGGTTTTAGGAGATTTACATGATGAACGGGTGACGAAACAAAGGATCACTAGATCTGTGTTGAAATGGACCGCCCAACCTGATAAATCTAAGAGATCTGATATCACAACGACGCAAGTTCAAATTCCTTTTTCCAATACAACTGATATCAATTTGGGAGACGCTTGCAGCTTTGGAACGCAAACAATTCTTTTGAATCCCCTGTATTCAATCTGAGAAGCCTGTTGCAGCTGCCAACATGCATTACCTTACCTCAATCTTGTCTAGCCTACACTTATATTCTACCGTACTCCTCACATGCGACATTCCATTTATATCACTTTAAACCGAAAACAATCACAATCATCCCCGCTTACGCCACAAATTGAATGCCCTTCAACTAGAAATTAGAACCTTTGTTATGACGGCAGCTCAATTAAACCAAAAATGACGGCGACGACGACGGCGCTAGGCTTAGCCTACACTTGACGTTTTTCGGCGGCTGAAAATTGCGGCTCTCGACTCTGTCAGGTGTTAAAAGATCAAATCAGGTCCACGTCAACCTGCTCTCAGGATAGATATGACTCACAATTTCCATAATCATTCTATAATTCTCTACCTAATGTCCCTCTATTTGAACAGCGACTAGCGGTTTTTCGACGAATGAATATGGTAAATGGTAAATGGTAAATGGTAAATGGTAATATAACCTCCAATTCCATTCACATATCACAACCGTTATTGTTCGACTGCCACATATTAGACCCATTAGACCTAAGAAGATCCACGATGAGTACGTTACATAGATGAGCGGGTCGACCATTTTTCGAAACCTGACCCGTACCGAACCCGACCCGATAAAGCTTTTCCAAACCCGAAACCCGAAACCCGAATTGTTTCCAAGCTCGACCCGGACCGAATCCGACCCAATTAAAATTTTCGAAACCCGAAACCCGAACTGTTTCAAAACCCAACCCGGACCGAACCAGACACTCAAGTTTTTCGAAACTCACAACCCAAATTACTTCGAAACAAAAATTATTTCAAGGCCCGACGTCTGCATTCTTCACGGACCTTAGACTAAAACAAAATTCGTGTAATGTAAGATAATAATAATAATAATCTTTATTGGCTTGCATACAGAAGGTGTTAACCTTAATTATGTAAACAATGGGATACTTATATAGTTTATAATATTTCTGAAGGAGGGGGAAAAAACAAAAAATAAAGAAAAATTTGTTTTGGAAACTAATCACTAAAGCGAAAAAATAATTGTAACCAACTGCCAAAAAAAGAGTAGTAGATAATAGTAGAAAAAACTAACGAAACTTTTGAAATGGATTCCAACCGACACTTCCTAAGTAATATCAATGCTATACCCTAAATCGAAAGTGATATAAAAACAATCCTACCCACCGCTACCATTAACGTGTTCACCGTATGCTTTTCTGAACGCAACGGATGTGTATGTTGCTTTCACGCTACCCGGAAGTGAGTTATACCTCACTAGTCCATGGAACAGGAGTGAATTGTATGTCTTACTCGTATCTGTAAACTGAATTTCATATTTCCGGACTCTTTTTGAGCGCAAAGGCTTTATCTTTTGCGAAAGGTAAGTAGGAGTTTTCCTCGTAATGATTTTATGCAAGAAAAAAAGGGCTTTCATCTCGAGGTAGTCTATAATATCGCAGCCCAATATTTTGTTCCTATAATTTGCCAATGAGTGCCTACGGCCTAAACCGAAGGCGAATCTAATACAGCCGTTAAATAATTTTCTCAGTATATTTTTGCATTTCGCATCCAGTCCAAACATGAAAACCTCACAGCAATATGTGAAATGAGGAATAAGCAATGTTTTTACCAGACTGACCCTTATAGATTTTGGCAAATATGCCGTATGCGCCCAAAGCGATCTAAGACCCGAGTATACTCTAGCTGCTATGTGATTACAATGTGCAGACCAAGATAAATCACTCATAATTTTGACACCTAGGTTGGGAACTATGCTAGTTATTTTTATTATTTCGTTATTTAAAATGAGCAATGGTACCACTGGCTGTTTAGAACTGTTGGCCAAGACCATAGCTTGGGTCTTATTGACATTCAATGTCAAGCCATTGCGTATAGACCATTCGTTAATCATAGCTAAATCTGTGTTAATCCTGATGATCTCCAGGGCCGCGGATATCTCTTCTCTTTGTACAGTACAATAGTCTTGCACGTCATCTGCATATAGATGTGGCTTTGTAAAGCGAAGTATGTTTGGAAAGATGATAAAATTTAGACGAGTTTTGTAAAATATAAAAAGTCAATAAAGGATCGGGACCCGAATAAAATGATACAACAACCCGACCCGGACCGAACCCGACCCGATCAAATTTTACCAAACCCGAAACCCGAACTGTTTCCAAACCCGGCCCTGACCGAACCCGACCCGATTAAAATTTTCGAAACCCGAAACCCATGAACCCGAAAAAATCAATTCGGGTTCGGGTCGGCTTTTTCGAAGTTTCGGGCAACCCCAGAGATGAGCGGGTTGCCCGAAACTTCGAAAAAGCCGACGTTACAGACGGATTTAAGAAACAGACGCTATGGTTCTCTATAATGAAGCTCTACATTCCGCATGGACCTTTCCTTTGGAACCTAGAAAGACAGATAAATAAACAGAATATTTAACGTATGAAAAGATATACGAAAAATGAAAAAAAAAATGTCTTGGCGGTATTTTCAAATCGACTGAACGCAATGAACGTCTCTCTCAATAATTTCTTCTTTTACGAAGACGCGTCATGTCAGCCAACATACCGAAAATTAAATTCATTTTTCTTCACGCCGCCGAGTTTCATACATCATTTTTTAGCATGTTTTAAAATAAAATTTTATTTAACCAACAAAAGACTACGATGAAAAGATATATTTGAGTTTCTTCTCTAATCGCAAGCAATCAAATAATTCAATAATTTGTAGTGAAATATTTAAAACTGTAAAACGCTGAATATTTTTGTGTTATAACCAAGTTATTCGTGAGTGTTTCTGTCAATACATCGAAAAGACTTTGTGAGAGATGGCATCGGGCAAAAGAAATGCTCGTTTGAATAAAAGTTTATTCAAGCAACTCAAACAGGAAAAGGGTGTAGACGTCGAAGACGTGGAAGATGATTTATCCGACGAAGATGATCAACAATGGACTAAAGAAGAAACAGTACGGCTGATGGCACTGATTAAGAGTCAGTTGAAGGAACGAGACACTTACTCGTACATCCGTCGAATTCAGCTGCTGGACTGGGAACAAGTAAGTTGATATGGAACCTATTTCCATGTGTTGTTCAGTTAACAAATTCTGAAATATTGTAGGTGAAAGTCGGAGAAAAATCGGTGAACGAGTGCAAGCGGCGCTTGCAGTTTCTTATAAAGAAAATTCGTCACGTAAGGACTCTGGGTGAGATATTATCGGACGTCGATCTGGAGAGAGTTGATGTGAAGAAGCCAAAATCAGCGTACGCATTGTTTTGTGAAGAGATGAAAAATGGTGATCTAGACTTGAATGGAAACAATTTCTTCAAAGAAGCGTCCGAACGATTCAAGAAACTATCGCCGAGTCGACGAGATTTTTACGAAAAAGAGTCCAGACGTCAATCATTGATTTATAAACAACAATGTCCAAAAGGGACCAGAAGGAAACGGTACATTTTGCTTCCTTTTCAACGTTAATTTTGACTTTTCAACCATTTCAATTGCAGTACTGACTTGACACCTTTCATGCTTTACGTAAAACACAATGAGAAGAAGGAGACAGATAAAGATAAGTTAAAGAGACAATATAATACATTGGATGATAGCGAAAAGTTAATTTGGATTCAAAAAGCAATTACCGCTTATGAGGTATGTAAAACTTTGAAGTTGATGTAACCGTAAATGGGTCGTGGGTAGAATAGCGTCTTGAATTCACTTCAGTTCGGCTCAAAACAAACAAACAGCAGATGAAGAGGGTTTATGCTCGGGAAATTGACTTCGAATCGTCGTGATTCAACTGTTAGGTTCGGAGTTAAGATCGATGTGTCTCGAACTATTAAAATTTGTCACCGCAGTAAGTAGAGTGAGTGACGTCCGATTTTTTAAACAATAGGTGCTAGAATCCTGTCAGAAATGGTGAAAATCTAGCTCTTAACTTGATAGCTCTGGCAGATAATGCGTTCCTAACTATGAATTTTTAATTTATATGAAATTACGTCCACATTAAAGTGGATTGAAAATTGCCTAAAGGACATAACACTTTTAAACATTTTTAACAAAAACTGCTCTCAACTTCCTCTACATCACAGCGAAAAACCATTTTTAGATCCGTACGAAGAACGGAGTGCTTCGAAAAGCAGTTCTATTAGATTTGAGACTACGTTTGTAATCCACCTTGAAACAACTTGTGGGTCGTTACCATGCACATGTGATTTATCTATACGGAATTTTTTCTCAGACTGAAAAAAGGTGTAAGTCGTTGGCACCACCAGGTTTTTGAGCTGCGAATCGCAAGGCCTAAAATTATGCGCTAGGCTTCCCTGAGTTTTGTTCTGTCATTCCCGAGTTTTGTGCTGCTTCCTATCCGTAGAACAAAACTATTTTCTGTTGAAAACATGTCGTTTTGTATGGGAGACCCTAATGTACCAAGTTTTTCGAATCTATAAATGCAGATCTGAAATCTACACGTTTTGTGCTGTTAAGCCAAAGCACCTTTCTAAGTCATTGCAAATTTTGCTTGATATAAGGCACTCAGAAGAAAAAATTTCCTCAAACTTATATCTCTGTAAGGAGCTGTGATGTCACGCTCTAGTGAAGGAGAGGTCTAGTAGAACGTATTCTTATCAAAAGTAGGATGATATTTATATGACAACTCTGCTGAGTCAATGGTGACTCATTTTTGCTAAGCAACATTTCTTATTGAATTAAACTGTGCTGGGAAAGAAGATTATGATCTTAAGACAAGTTTTTATGCCTTTCCATCTAGCTTATGTCATTTTATGCACTTATTTTGGTTTTCCTTAAATAAGTTACTATTTCCACGCTATGTTCCACAGTGTTCCCAATTTTAAAATGTTCAAAATGTAGTACTTCTGAAAAAATTCGAATTATTTCTAATTGGGCGACTTTATTAAGTCTGACACTGACTAGAATCGTGTACAACAGTTCAGCATTTTTTAAATAACTTTTTCTCGGATTTTAGGAGTTTTTTTGCCTTCTATTTTGTGGAACACCCAGGCACTCTTACTATATTCAATTTGTTTGAATGCCATTTAATTTTATTGTTTGCACTTTGATTGAAATGAGTGCAATTTTGTTGACAGTGACGTCGAGCTCATATGACTCATCATTTAATTACAATCACAAAGAACGATCGCTTTTTGTTGCCTTTTATTGTTGGATGCTTTGTCGAGGTTTCCCTTGTCATTTACTCCTATGTTTGGCGTCCCTGATCTAACATAACTTTCAAAACTTCATTTCACATATAAATCTAAAATCATTTTCTACCCAAAGTTGGTCTCCCTCTCTTCGGCGATCTAACGGTCTTCAATCACAGAAAACAATGACTTAGTAAGTTGCAAATGATTTTTGTTAATTTTGAAGTAGACTACCCTACTATTAAGGCTTGTTGAGGGGCCATCCACATATTACGCACGCACGAGGTGGGGAGGGTATTAAAAAGCGTACGATTGCGTACGGAGTTTAGGAGGGGGAGGGGGTATTGTAACAAGAAGTGCGTACTCGCACGCAAACTAACATTTCTGGTCTATGGACTAATAATAGTAGTTGTATATTGATCCGTATTCAGCCATGTAAAGACATTTGTGTGGTCTGTAATCATCGAGAGCTCCACATTGAACTCCGGAACACAGATAATGGAGAATCAATTGTTTTTGCCACCGACGGTGATGGTGCTTTGGCCGATGAAAAACCGCTGGGAAAATCCAAAATCGTTCTATCAACGTTCTATCTAATCAGGCATGAAAATGTGGTGGTGGCACACCAGACATAAAAACGTTGAACCATCAGTAACGTAAAACCAATGCACTCTTTAAGCAATATACTCCGAGCCATTGAACCCTTTTTCACACTTTTTCCGGCCGATTCGTGAGCCTCGTAACTCTCTTATTATTTTGACACCCAGACGAAAGATTCCCATACTCTATATCACTGAGATATGTGCGAAAATGTTTCGCTGACCTCTAAAAATTAGTTTTTTTCCTCACTTCTTATGGGGCCGTTTGAGTAATACTGATTCAAAAAATTGATAACGTTTTCATTTGAAAGCTAGATGTATAGGCTTTTTGCGAGGAATCTCTATTTGGAGAATTTGAGTAATGAAATTCTTCACGCGACCCATGTAACGGTCTAAAATGCCGGAACCTTCAGAGGCCATGTCAGCATACCGCGACATTTTTTTTTCGAAATAAAAACATATGGACACTTTTTATCATTGTAAATCTACAAAACCACTTCCCAATTCCAATTTTTCTTCGACACGAGCCGACGTTCACTTTTATATTTTTCTTTGTAAACATTTTCCATCTATTTCGCAATATATGTCAGTCCCAAAATATCAAATTAGTTATATCGGCAGCAAAAATGTGTACATTTCAGATCTGCATTTATAGGGGCCATTCCATTGAAAAGTTGGAAAATGTGTTACGAGGGAACCGTCTTCCGGCCAAGAATGCAAAGGTTGGACTTCTTTCGCATGAAGAACCTGTACATTGAAACTATAGAGGAATTTTCTTCATACAACACCTATCTCGCATGTGCACGGTTTAGCAAGAACACATGGTTCGCTCGCAACTTACCAATGGAATCGCCCATAGATTCGAAAAAGTTGGTGCATTAGGGGTCTCCCATAGAAAATGACATGTTTCGACCAGAAAATAGTTTTGTTCTGCTTGCAGGTGGCAGTACAAGACTATTCAACCAGTGATATCGCTAGCACAAAAGGTGTAGATTTCAGATCTGCATTTATAGATTTGAAAAAGTTGGTACATTAGGGGTCTCCCATACAAAACGACATGTTTTCAACAGAAAATTGTTTTGTTCTACAAGCAGCACAAAACTCGGCAATGACAGATCAAAACTCAGGGAAGCCTAGCGCATAATTTTAGGCCTTGCAATTCGCAGCTCAAAAACCTGGTGGTGCCAACGACCTACACCTTGAAAAAAAATATTTTTGCTGACGGTATACTTTTGAAAAAAGTGGTAAAACACACTTTTTTCCATGCATTTTGAAAATTTGTATGAAAGTGATAAAAGTAAATCGTTGCTATCAGCGTTTTCTTATTTTTTATCGATGAAAGACATTATTCCGAAGAAAAATTTGTCCCTCAAAATTTAAATTTTATTTATAGGACTACTTACGTCTTGGTGTTATTGCTCCGATCTTTAAGAAGGGCAACCGTAAGGTTTGTAGCAACTACAGGAAGATTTCGCTTTTGAGCGTGGTGGGAAAGGTTTATGCGAGTGTTCTAGTAGATCGTGTTAGGGTTATAGCGGAAGATGTTCTTGACGAGGCTCAGAGTGGTTTCAGACCTCTGAGAGATTGTAAGGATCAGATATTTTGTATCAGCAAGTTATAGAAAAGCGCTTTGAGAGGAATATTGATCTATTTTCATGCATCATCGACTTAGAAAAGACATTTGATCGGGTACTGAGGCAAAGGCTGTTCGAGGTGCGTAGCGAGTGCGGAATTATCGGAAGGTTATTGGGCGCCATTAAAAGCAGCATCTACTCAGGGAGCAAGGCTCCGGAAAATATATTTGGTGAAATTAGTTAGGCTTTCGAGGTTAATGGGGCGTTCGGCAGAGTTGTTGATAATTTTCATGGACAAAATCATCAAGCAACTTAACTCTGTTAGCGGATAATGCCATTGATTTGCAGAAGGGAATTGACTGCCTATATGTCGCATGTTAGGAGTATGAGATGAAGATAAGTCGGCAAATCTCGGAAAGAGGATGTCTCTTGTAGTGTAAATGGGGAGTAGTTGGAACAGATTTCGGAGTTTAAATATTTTGGATGCATTTTCTCCGAAGAAGGATAGCAAGTTAGTTAGGGAATTTGAAGAAAGGATTAAAATGGGAAACGCAGTGGCCAGTCAGTTGAGGTCGCATGTGTTCAATAAAAAGAAATTAAGTAGCGGCACAAAGTTAGCTATTCACAGCTCAATCTTCAGGCCAACCAACGATTTAAATTCAATTTCAATTCAATTCAATTTATTTCAGGAAAAAGTGAACATTAGAAGTAAACAGCGTAGCTCCAATATGTTAAAAGCAATTCTAAGGAGCTACCTGGAGGTTTCTGATATAAGGGTTCTTAGGGGAATAGCAAAGGTGAATCGGAGGGAGCAGTGGGACACTGGGAAAATCATGTCAGGAACGACTTTAGGGAATATTTAGGGGTTACATCAGTGGAAGAGGCGACAAAGGTTAGTCGTCTACGATGGTACGGGCACGTTCGGAGGATGAGTAGTAACAGACTGACAAAGAAGGTATTGAATGCTCAGGTTCCGGGTGTGCGCCGTAGGGGTAGGCCAAGGAGAAGGTTTATAGGCTCATTAAATCAGACTTAGAAGTTAGAGGACTTTCTCTGTGCAAACGAAGCATCTCCTTGGCACAGGATAGGAGGGTATGGAGGATCACCGGGTGTAAAGACCTCACACCGAAAGGAATAAACGGTCTATGAAGTTTGATGATGATGACTTGCGTCTTCATTTCCGCTTCAATGTTCAGATTGAAATATTTGTTTAAAAAAGAAAATCAATTTGCCGTCGGGAAGGATTGGATTAATCTTTTCCGATTTTCCAAATCTTTTTTCTTTCTGAAAGGTAGTCTGTAAAGTGATTAGAGGAATCTTGGGCAACTACGGTCAAGAAACTTTAAGGTTACGGTCGAAAAAGTGGTCAAAAATGTGGTTTTTTGACTTTCGGTGAGACTTTTTCACTTATATATTTCACAAAAATGGATCTTTAAGGTTTCAAATCAAAAGTATGTATTTTAGAAAATTATCAAAAAAGATTTAGTGAAAATCGGTTGACTGGGTGTGGATGTAGAGTCTATAACGTGTACCCAACTCACAGTACGAACTCTACAAAACAGTTGGTGGCTTTTTGACCTCCACTTTTGACTTGACTTTGACCCACACCCCCACCGTACGTTACTGTACAAGTTTTGGGACCCGTATATAATTTGTGAATAGCCCCTGTAGAGAAAATAGATGAGTAATTATTTTTCCTAGTTAAGTTCAGGCCCGAGGCCTCTCCTTAGGTTCTAAGGTTGGCCGTAGCCAAAAAAATTTTTTTTGACTTTTCTGAAGTTCTTTGTTTCATGAATTTTTTTTTTAACTTTTCTGGGGTTTCGGAAGGGTTTTTTTTACACGAACGAAGTTCTTCGAAAATGGGTCTTGCTCGTTTACCACGACGTTTGTAACCAATCGATTTTCGACCCGGGAGTAGTGGGAGCACCGATCATGGTCCTTAGATGACGAATCAGCAATAAAAAAATGTCCGTCCGTCTGTCCGTCTGTCTGTCAACACGATAACTCGAGTGAAGCTTGATCGATTTTTTCCCTGATACGTACACAAAAAATGCCTATTTTTAGACTCATCTCGTACACAAAAATGTATTAAGAAAAATGATGAAATGTATTAAACGAACGCCTTCGTCATAACCCCTGTCCGCCCTAAGGATGTACGTACTTTATGGATGGCCCCTAATCAAAAAAGCTATTATGATATTGAATCTGGGCACTGTTGGGCCAAGGGCCGCCGAACTAGGGCCGTCGAAGTGGTTTTTGGTCTTTTGTACATAACCCGCGTAAATCTTTTCCAATTTTCATAGCTTTTTTTGTTCGAAATGTCTAGGCATGCCCGACAATTTATGGAAAAACATTTTTTGATTTTCAGCCTTTGAACTCAGCCACGACCCTAAAACTTGGCCCAAACGTGCTTTTCCTACATAAATCGGGTAAA
The DNA here is from genome assembly GCA_029228625.1 of Pseudolycoriella hygida. NCBI lineage: Eukaryota > Metazoa > Arthropoda > Insecta > Diptera > Sciaridae > Pseudolycoriella > Pseudolycoriella hygida. Next base: position 115,880,415 of record CM055403.1, on the reverse strand, counting down.
TCTTATGCGATTTTCAAAAACCTATTTTGTCCCGAAAGATGATTGTAAAAATAATTACGGAATTGAATTTGGGCAAAATCGGTTAAGAAATTTCGAAGTTACGGTCGAAAAAGTGGTTTTTTGAAGGTTAATGGAATTGGTGGAACTTTTTGACTTTTATATCTGCCAAATTAGAACGGAAATAGCTTTAAAAATTTTTAAATTAAAGATATCATAAAGTCACGAACATTAAATTAGTGAAAATCTGTTGAGTGGTTCGGGCTGTAGAGTCCTTAGTGTGGGTCAAACTCACGCTACGCGATATTTGGTGGTTTTTCGTGAATATTTTTTAATGGTGAAATTTTGCAATGTTGTACAGAAAAAATAGGCGTTGTTGATGGAATATGGATCAGTGGCCTTCCCTACGTGCTAAGAAGAAAATTAGCCAGATCGGTTATTTCCATCGAGCTTAAGTCTAGGTCGGAGTCACTTGGTTCCGTTTTGCCGAGGAACATTTTCCTGAGCATCCTTTTTCTCGGGCAGACGCCGATTACGTGACGGCCCGTTTCCTCTCCTTGACAACACTCGCACATTGGCTTGTATGTACAGCTTATGACAAAAAGGTGTTTATTTAGCCACCCGTGATCCGTAACTGCTTCAACGACCATTTTTATTTCCTGCCGACTCAGTTCCAGGAGTGCATTCGTGCATTCGATGGTGTTTTACAGGAAATCTTGGTGTGCTTAGCTCCTTCGTAGTCAGTCCCTCTGCTTAAGTGTTCTACATGCATTCATTCTTTGACGATGTGTTTACGAGTGGAACGAAATTTCCAATTGCTCCTTTCTTGGGCAGTTGGTCGGCAATCTCGTTGCAGACAATACCAGCATGGCTTGGTATAAACAACACCTTCACTTCGTTGTGTTTTCCAACCGCGTTCAGAGCTCACTTGCAGTCAAGTACCGCTCCAGACCTCACGTAAGGTGAACTGACCGCTTCTATTGCGGATTGACTGTCTGAGCAGATCCAGATCTTCCTGCCAATGCTAGTGCTTAGTCCGTCTGCATAGAGTTTGATTATAGCATGAAGTTCTGTGAGGTCTGTATAGGCGTGAACAACCTTTCGTCTCCCGTCGTTGGTATGGACCAGTCGAATTCATCGTCCAACATACAAACTGTTCTTATTTGATCGCTAGGCATGAACAGTCTTTCATCGTCGAGCAGGTTAACGATAGAAGAGTGTCCTTCGTTACTCGTCGCTGTCCACCAGCCTTTACCTCTAACGTTTGCCGAAGCATTTTATGCCATAGATTTTAGAAAAATGTCCAAAGGGTTAATCGAGAGCAGGGCCTCTAACGCCATTTAGGCGGTTTAGTCTATTGCTCCGGTTATGCACAGGCAGGCCTTCTGTTGGAGCTTGTCTAGACGTTTCCTAGCGGTATGCCGTCCAATCAGACTAGACAATCGTGACAAAGAATAGTCTACACAAGTAAACAGACATACTCCCATATATTTTATAGTTTTTCGAAAAGTTTCGCATTCCCTTAATGTTTGGATATGGACCACTGTATGCCTAATGGTTTCTTTAAAAAACCTCATCATTGAAAATTTCATGAAAACTACCGCAGGTAGCGTGAGCAGGTCCACACATGGACTCTACAGCCGAAACTACCCAACCGATTTTCACTAACTTTTTTGGGATTTCCTGATCTTTTGTCATTCTAAACCTTGAAGAGAGATTTCCGTGCTAATTTCGCAAAAAGTTTCACTCAAAACATCACTATTTCGACCGTAACTTCAAAAATTCTAAACCAATTTTGCTCCAATTCAATTCCGCAATCAATTTTTCGAATTTCTTTTAAGAAAAAAAGATTTATGAAGTTTTACTCTAGTTATCGTGTTGACCGAGGTGTTGACTCATTTTTTCGCGGGTTTCTGTTATTTAAACCCCACAGCAAAAACTTACCCAACTACCAGGTCGAAGTTCGACTAGTTACAAACGCAGTGGTAAGCTCAATAGACCCTTATCGAAGCACTTTGTTCTTAAAATTAATAAAAAAATATTAACATTATACAAGGCTATAGTGGAAAATGTACTGAAAGAGATTCAGTGTGACTTCAGGTCTTTGAACGGATGTGAGCATCGAAAAGCTATGAAAATATAGTGAATGTAAATCGAAGGGATAAGCCTCGTCCAGGAAAAATTTATAAGTTTTGCCACGTGCCTTGAATACTGTAAAAGAGAATACTCTCTGCTCTGTTAAGTTTCTTATGCTCAGCGTAGAACCGTTTTTCGCCCTCTTTGTTAGGGCACATACAGATTTACCCTTTCATGCCCCTTGAAACTGTTTTTCAAGAGCAGTGCCTGGATTATGGATTTGCAGCAAACTCATTGATGCATAGAAGAATACCCCACGAAGCTCTAATGAGAAGTGCCAATTTTCGTTTCTCTTACAATTTGCAGTGCAGGACCTATAGGCGATTCTTGTACATGTACATGTAATAACTTTGTTCTTTTGGTAGCCCTTCACGTCTGCTTTATCTGTTAAAAATATTGTCCTGCCTATAGCTCTTTATAAATCCTAAATTTGCATTGCAGGATGGAGACTTTGAAAAAATTTTAAGCAAAGACGAATACAGCTTGTTCAAAGGCGAACCAAAACAACCAATGAACGCATTCAATTTCTTCATAAAGAAATTATCAACTGAACAGAAAGTGGACTTTAAAACAGCTGTCCAAGCTTATCGAGGCTTGAGCAAAGAAGAGAAGGACGTCTACATCGAAATGTCACGAAAAGCGAAAATTCAGTACAAGCATGACTTAGCAACCTACCTGTTCTCATTGCCTCCAGACGAACAGGCGGCCTATTTGAATAAACTTGAAACACCAAAACGTACCCGGGTTAAGAAAGAAAAAAATAAAAATCCGAAAAATAGTGACGAGGTGGATGAAGACATTGAAGACGATGAAGACATTGGCATGCAATCTACGATCGATTTTGATGATACCTCTATATCAGCGAATCAAATCGAAGTTATAGCCACCCAAGATAGCGCCGATTTTGATGAAGCAGCCACAGCTGATGGTCGAATTGAAGTAATTGATGTTTATACAATTAAGACCGAATTCGACCCGACTGACCAACAACCATCTGCATCAACTCCGACTGACGAAACTCCCAAGACGCAAGCAAAATCGAAGGCACCAGAAAAGGCAGCGAAGACTAAGTCATCAAGCTCCAAGGCATCGGATAATTCACGACCGGATAATTCACGACCGGATAATTCGCGTGAAGAAATCGACGCTCCTTCGCCAGTTAAACCAAATTCTACTCAAAGTGAAAGCGAAGCACCATCTTTACCGAAACCATTGCCACAAAATTCAGCTGTTACGGATGATGAATCACTGGCTGGCAACACATCGGAGAAGAAAAAAGACAAATCGCACAAACGGAAACGTAAAGAGGAGGAAAATGAAGAGGTTGTCGATTTTGAGAATAAAAAAATTAAACAAGAAATTGAAGAACCGGCAAGGGTACCATCGTAAGTACTTTTTTTAAAAACAAAATTCAAATTTTAAGTGTGAAGTGTGAAGTGGATGTAACGGTTCAAATCTTATTACGTTACAGGAAGCTCTACTACTACTTCCTTCAGAGTGTCTATACGGGTAAGAGGAAGAAAGCTAAGAAAACGTATATTAAGCTCGACCATACAGAGAAGAAACGAATTAGGAAAGAACACAAACGGCTGTACAAAGACTACTTGGCAAAGCTGGAGGAATTTTGTGCCACCATTCCATCTAAAAAGGTATTTTTCCTGATTTCATTTTTGTATTTTTCAAATAAATCGACTGACTGAAAGAAATAAGAAAATCTGGCACTTTGCTTCGTCTTTCATCTAATTTTGTTGTTTTCCTTAACGTTTCAGGAGATGGAAAGTTTTGCGGAAAGAATGCGTAGAGCCGAAGAAATTGAAGCAGAAACGTCTGATCCAGATGAATAAATTCAAAATTTGTTTCTTTAGCATCGTGTCTACACTTGTCTTAAATGCTTTTAAATAAAATGATTAATATGTCGTAAGAAAAACAATTGTGTTTCCACTTCAAATTAGCTATTAGAAAAGTTTACTTCTCAAAGCCAGGAACTACAAAAGAGCAACAATTTCAGCTGATTTCTTTGCGGTGCGACACACAGTATGGAGAACTGCTATCTTTGCGTTCATAAATCTAGTACTGTTGAAACATTTTTCACATAAATTCTAAGGTATCACTAAAATTATTTTATGCTAACTAAAGATTATAGGAAAGAAAAACTTTTACATTTTGAAAAGTCAAGAATTCCACTCCACTTTTGACAGATTTACATAATATTAGACTAGCATTGCTACTATTATACTATACAATGGTCCCTACCAGCCAGAACTACTAAGCCGATTTTCACCAATTTTTTTATTTTCCTTAAGTCCATTTCGTTCAAAGCCTTGAAGAGAGATTTCTGGGCTAATTTCGTGGAGATGTAAGCGAAAAAGTTTCATCAACTTTCCGAAAACAAACTTTCCGAACCAATCTTGGAACTAAAGAGGTGGATGACACTCATACTACAGTGTGTAAGATGTTTCCCTCAATATTATCATCAATACAACAAAAAGAGCTCATACTTCCTAAAATAACTGCATATCTTATACCGTCTTGTAGCAGTAATGTGTACCAAGGTGCAGTAACATTTTGGATTTTATATTAAAGACTAGCACTGGTACACAGTGGTCCATATCCGAAAATTTAGGGAGTGCGAAACTGTTCGAAAAATATTAAAATACTATGGAAGTCTGCTTACTTTTGTAGACTATGTTCGTTTTCGGATAAGAATGCATGGGAAAATCAACATTTTCGTGAAAATAAGTGGGTATTTGTGGAGCCTCAGATTTTGGTGAGGCAATCTGTAAGCATCACTTAATAACGTTTTAACAAAAAAAGAATGCGGAAAACCGCGGAGAACGTTGTTGAACCACTGTGTGGCACCCGGTCTTCGGCTGTACGAAGTACAAAGGTCCTATACGTTTACTACAAACAAATTTATTTTAACATGGGGTAGATCGAGGTGGGATGCATCTATCATCGTCTAGAGATGACGAATCAGCAATAAAAAAAAAGTCCGTCTGTCCGTCTGTCCGTCTCCACTTTTTTTTCCAAACGGCTCAACCGATCAGCCTAAACTTAAGATGAGCAAAATCAATCAAGTGGTTCCGGAGATATGGTCGAGGAAGTGACCAAAAACATGCTTTTTCGAGGGTCGGTGAAGCTTTTTTGCAAATATCTCAGCAAGTAGCACGGAAATCCCACATTTTGGTGTCAAATGAAAGCATTTGATGTCACAAAACTGGGAAAAAAATTTGTGGGAATCGGTTCAGGGGTCTGGGCACTGGGACCAATGGAATGGACGAAATTGAGATTCTTGGCCATATACGAAAACAGTTTTACGTCTATATTTCCTTAACTATGCAATATTGAGATTTACTGTATAAGGCAAAGTTGTAGAGAATTAAATTTAAGCGAACATGTGTTTCAGGGTTTTGGGAAGATACGGTCCAATCCTGGTATATGGCCACTTCCGTATTTGGGCAGGATGACCCAGATCTCCAGAACTATGAGAGTTAGAAAGTTGGTTCCAAAGGCGAAGTTGTAGAGAATTTTTGGCAGTAGAAATATATATGGGCAGTAGGTTTTTGCAATTAATATTTTGGCAGAAAATTTAATATTTTGGCAATAAATGTAATATTTTGGCAGTAAATTATTTTTATCATTTAATTAATTGCATCATACGATTGTTTGTTTTTTCGAATGTAGGTAACCGACTGATGATCCCTTTTACGAAATGTTACGTAAACGACTGATGATCCCTTTTACGAAATGCTACGAATGCGAATTATGTTGCGCTTTAAAAAATGTTAGATAACCGACTGATGATACCTTTTTCGAAATGTGACTTAAGCGACTGATGATCCCTTTTACGAAATACTACGAATGCGAATTATACTGCGCTTTAACAAATGTTAGGTAAGCGGCTGATAATCCTTTTTACGAAATGATACGTAAGCGACTGATGATCCCTTTTACGAAATGATACGTAAGCGACTGATGATCCCTTTTACGAAATGATACGTAAGCGACTGATGATCCCTTTTACGAAATGATACGTAAGCGACTGATGATCCCTTTTTCGAAATGTTACGTAAGCGACTGATGATCCCTTTTACGAAAAGCTGCGAATGCGAATTATGTGACGCTTTAATAGTACATTACGTCTGTGCTTCCAAATTTTTATTTTGACGAGTGGGAAGGTTACGGCCCGACCCGACCTACTGCCCATAATTATTTCTAGTGCCGAAAATTATTTTTACTGCCACTCCATTAAATTTATTGCTTTTGGATTAAAATTTTACTGCCAAATTATTTAAATTACTTACCAGTTAAGCACTAGCCTTTTCGCAATCGTTTTAATGACATCAGCTACCATGGGAACTTTGAGGTCACGATATATGTTGGCGTTTCTTATGTACCACGGGGTATTAACAATGGTTCTTAATACTTTGTTCTGGAATCGTTGAATTGTCAGTATATGGCAGTCACTCGCACATCCCCACAATTTGATACCGCATATCCAGATTGGTTTAAGGATTTGGTTGTAGGTTAGCAATTTCCATTCATTGTCAAACGCGTAGGATGCGGTATCTTTTTGTTAGTGAAGTTTAGATGAACAGCGTTTTGTTCGTTGAGTTTAATTCTCCATCTCTTGGTCCAGCTTTCAACGGCGTCATTGAATTTTTGCAGTAAGGCTGTGGATAGGACGTCTGTTTTGGCTGAAGCTGCATTGGCTGTATCATCTGCAAAGGTTGCTGTCTTCACATTCGGTGTTTGAGTAAGATCGCTGGTAAATAGAAGATATAAACCCGGTAGAATTGGTCCCGTTACACTGCCTTGCGGTACTTAAGCCTGAGTAGTCAGTTCCATGATTTACCCGGAACATTCTGCCAGTTATATACGACTTGAGCAAGTTGGAGTATTGTATTGGCAGAAATTGGTTGAGTTTGTAAAGCAAGCCTTCGTGCCAAACTTTGTGGAAGGCTTGCGGCACGTCCAAGAAGATAATTGAGCACACTTCTTCACCTTCTAGCGCCTTTTCTATAATATCAATGAGTCGGTGCTCTATCGTTGATGTCTCTGTCGAAATCCAAATCGATGGTTTGGAAGCAGGTTCTTTTCGTCGATGATTGGAGATTTTTTAATTAATTATGATGATGATGATGAAGATGTGGCAAACAGAATAGATATAACAAATAGAATAGATGTTATAAAAAGACTCGAACGTATCTAAATGTACAAATGAGCAAACAATCCAACGTTTTATGTTCTTTTATAGCTGCAAGAGTTTCAAAGATCCATAGAAATTACCCAAGGTAATGTTAAAGGCCCTACCGAAATACGTCCCAGACCATTCAAATCTAGAAAAGATTATATCCAAAGATTGGGCTATTTTCTCCTGAAACACGTGTTCGGTCTACAACTTCGCCTTTGTAATCAATTTTCTAACTCTCATAGTTATGGAGATTTGGGTCATCCTGTCCAAGTCTGCAAGTGGCCATATACCAGGATTAAGCCATATTTCCCCAAAACCCTGAAACACGTGTTCGCTTAAATTTAATTCTCTACAACTTTGCCTTTGACAGTAAATCTCCATATTGCATAGTTAAGAAAATATAGACGAAAAAGTGTTTTCGTATATGGCCATAAGAGACTCAATTTCGTCCATTCCATTGGTCCCAGTGCCCAGACCCCTGACCCGATTCCCACAAAAATTTTTTCCCAGTTTTGTGACATTTCACACCAAAATGAGCAATTTCCGTGCTATACTTGCTGAGATATTTGCGAAAAAGTTTCACCGACTCTCGAAAATTTCATGTCTGACCTCCACTTCTTCGACCATATCTCCGGAACTACTTGGCCGATTTTGCTAATCTTTGAACTTGAATCATGGGAGGCATGTACCTTTCAGGGTCAGTTTAGGCTGATCGGTTGAGTCGTTTGGAAAAAAAAAGTGAAGACGGACGGACGGAATTTTTTTTATTGTTAATTCGTCATATTAAACGATAATAAATGCATCCCCTCAAGTGCCACCTCGATCTACCCCATGATACATTAAAATTGTTTATAGTAAACGTATAGGACCTTCCTACTTCATACGGGTCCAAAAAGGTCATTCACAATCAATTAGTTATTCTGTTAACTTCAATGTAACAGTTAAATTGAACAAATAGCAACAGTTTCTAAAGATTATCCTGAATCCTGAAATAGTACCCATCCCTTGAACGTGCCCGAACCAGCACAGACAGCTGTCAGTCAGTTGCCACCTCTTCCACCAACGAAACTCCTACAATTTCCCCAATAACGTCGTTCCTGATATGATATGCTCCTTCCGAATTTATCTTTTCGACGTTCCTGAGAACCCTGCATAGATATCCGCAGTCCAGCCAGATTTCACTACCATCCAAAATCGTTGGCCTGAAGATTGATCCGTGCAACTTTGTTGCTTAATTCCTTCTTGTTGGTACCCGGAAGAATCGCTTCAATTTTCCTAAGTTTTTGCGCTTTTGCTTGAAATTTTTAATCAAATACAGTTACAAAACAATTAGTCATATACGACATTCAGGGAGTCCAATCCACCCTTCAGATCCCTGACATTATCTACCAACAGAATGAAGCCATTCGCCAGGATTTTCATAATTAAATCACCAACTTTACCACTTCGGTGTAACCAGTTTGATGATTTTGTCCATGAAAATTATGAACAGTAGCAGAGATAGAGAGAGAGACTGCAACCGTGACGGTCGAAGCCGAATGCGCCACCGCCGCCAAAAATTAAAAATTTGTCAGCCGATCGCGCCTCCCTCAAAGTCATTAAAACACTTGCACCGATGCGCCGGTGTTTTCTGTCGGCGCTAAAATTTTCGAAATCAAGTCAAGAATGATGATACACGATAGTAATTTTTTGATTATGTTAGAGAAAATGTTTCAGTTTTGGGTTCTTTATTAAAATTGTCATCTAGGCGCAGACAAACTGACTCATTCTTACTCTGCCATCGTAGGCAACAAACGTGTGATATTGTGGTATAGATAGGCCTTGATGCCCTGAATAAGATACACATATCTAAATCTTTCAATAACATCAGGCTTCTGAGAATATGACGAGACGTTTTCATATGTAAAAATCAGAAATATACTTAGGTTAAAATCAACGTTAATTCAATTAAAGTGTATTGTTTGCATAAAATCTTATTGAAAAAAGACCCTATCGGATAGGACTAAAATTTCGAGCTTAATGTCTCGAGTTCTAGACCTGGAGAGACGTTGACTAATGTCAGGCTAACTCGGGGTGTCTTCATTATACTTGACATACTGAAAATAACATAAAACCACCTTATGGAACTTATGAGTACCAAAATGTTTTGCTGGTGCCTTAAATGTTCATGTCTTTTGGTTTTTCAGATCCTATTTTTTTCTGTGGGATGGCAATTCAGCCTCACACTGAAATTGTTGTTCTACTACATGCGTTAATTCTGTTAAACTTTTAGGTTGGGGCGACCTTGCCTACCTATTCTAAACGTTATCCGATAGGGGCTTTTATTTAAAAATAGTATATTTCAACATGCTCCAATACATACGAGATGTGAACGATATCATCTAAACACGTTAACAAAAAAAAAAAAAAAAAATAGAAAAAATTCTTATGCAACCCTACATCCCGTTTTATACCAAACAATAGCAATGACATTTATCCAATGACGTTGGATCTAATCACTCCGATTATAGTCGACTCTACCATAATAATATAATTATGGTACTGTGTCAGCACAAGGGACTCGACTATAATCGGCATTTTGAGTGCTATAATTGGACTTTTATAGGCACCCATGCAGATCTAAGACATCCATTGAGAGACGGAGGTTTTAAGAGTGTGGAAGTTTTTACAGTTCGTTCATTTTACGCTTAAACAAATTTGAGATATTTTTCGTTTGTCAGAGATTTAAATGTCAATAACGTCACATTACATAAGATGTATGCGCTAGAAAGAGATCGTGACGTGCGTCTGATGTATGTATCTTTATATAGAAAGCTTTGTAGTCTGACATTATTGACATTTAAATCTTTAACAGTACAAAATTTGTTAAAGCGTAAAATGAACAAACTGTAGGAGATGGAAATTTGAGGAGTTGAGGTTTATGAAGAAATCACAAAAATTACTGCACTTTATTATTTTTCTTGAATTATCTTAGATTTCTGTGTGAATTCTATCATCACTAAGTCGGTAATGATTGCCTGACTTCACTTGCGCCGCAGGTACAGTTGGGATCGTTAGAGATTCCCATTTTTGCCAGATGCCTGCTCAGTCCGCAGTGCCCGGTGATCAGACTCACAACCCTCTTGATGCGTCCCCTGTCCAAGTTTAGTAGTTATCTAAGCCACCTCCCATCGGGCACCGGGAAGAAGCGTTTCGTATGCATTCCTCCTTCATAGGCCTCAGTCAGTGAATTCCGATCTCAACCAACTCTTCATCGCTTTCACGCATTCCGAGTGTGGGATGGGTATACGAGGTTCCGGCCCGTAACTTGGTGTTGCCGAGCCCTTCCCCGCCAGTTTATCCGCTTTCGTCAGTGTCCTGTTTCACTATCTTGGATGTCACAACAGTCGACATGAGCGCTGCAATCATCGCCTCACTGTCAGAACAGACTGTAACATTTTCCCCACTTGCCTTCGCTGGGATTGCCTCCCGTACTCCCATCAGTGCCGCGAAAATTTCAGCCTGAAAGACGTCGGCGTACCCACCTCCGCCAACGATTCCACAAAAAATACTCCGGCACCGAAATAAACTAGAACATCTCTTTATTTCGTTTGTGCGTCTTTTTTGTCAGTCTCGGCCTTTGTGTCGCCATTTCAGACCAGTTCACTTTCGCTTGTTTTGTGGATATGATTATGTGCAAAAAAAATAAAAAAGCCGTTTGTTTGTTATTTTTTCCAGAATTAATTTATTTGCAATGCGTTTGACGAGGCCATTAAAATTAGTTACGACAAAAATACGAAAACAAAATGTTTCTAATAAAACGTTATTTTGATACAAAGTTACTTTTTGTTTAATGTCAAACGAAGCCATCTCTACGAAACTAGTTTTTACAAGATTTACAGACATATTTTATGAGTTATAATAATGAATTAGCCTTTGTTAAATAATTGTTTTCCGTTTTGAGCGGTACTTTGTTTTTCGTTTGTTCATGCATTAGCACTCTCCGCAGCACTTTTGTAGTTAGTTATCTCATCTCGGATGACCATTAACTCTTCAATAGCTGATCGGTGTTTACGACTCTTGGTGTTCTTATACCTTGCACCGTTGATCAATTTATCGATGATGTAATGCAGCCAGAGAATGTTGTTGAATGGTTCGAAGCGCTGCCAGTCGTTTTCCAAATTGTTCTTCATGAAACGATAGATTTCAAACTGATAATCGCCCTCAGCCGTAAATAATTCTTCATCGTTCGATAAATCGTTGTACAATACAATGCCGTCGTATAGCATGCGCGACAGTGTATAGTCGATGATTGTTACTTTTATGCCTTCTGATGGTATTTGTAGCGTATTTCCATTTAATTTGAATGTGACGAACTTCTCGTCGATTGGAGATAGCAGAATGTTTCCCCAATGCAAATCTCTGTGTTCGAATTGCAGTTTCTTTTCAGCGATGGCAAGAGCTAGGGCTGTCTGAAAATAAAAATTTTTTGTTTAGTTTCATGTTTTTACTGGGGCGATCGGTGAAAATCGAATACAGAAAAGATTTCGGAACCGAAAGCGGTGGCGACTGAGTCTTCCATTGTAACCCTCATACACCGAGTCTCACAAGAAATCTTTTTCAAAATGCTACAAGCTTCCTAAGTGTTACTAACACGTAAGAGCACACATTTGAAGCACGCTATATGTTGCTGACAGCTGCTTTTCGCCATTGGGTTAACGTTATCAGCAGTTTGGGAGATAATATTTTGCCAAACGGAAATTGTCTAATAGTTGGATGATTTCATAATTTACATTTTTCAATACACGGAAATGTAATAAAGATTGATTTAGACATATTTATCGTCGTATTAATGCACTGTCACAAAGCACAGAAAAATTTTATTCAAGATCTTGAACAAAAGTCACGAGTTCATTTTCATTTCAAGTCAACATATAATGACCTTTGTTCGAGATCTTGAATCAAGCTTTCACACTAAGCCTGTCACCGCAGTGCTGTTAATTTTACTGGTTTGCTTGGCCCGTTACAGATAACACGTTCGAAGGTTTCAATTCCTCATGTGCTTGATTTTAAGATCGATATCGCCAAAACTTCGACCAATGGATTTACCACGTATTTCGGATCAGGACAAGTGATACATGCCTAGAATCGTAGTTTCAAGTCGTGAAATACGTATTTTTCCGATTTTGTTTAAAATCGATATTGTCGGACCTAGAGGCCTTGGAGTACATGGTACACAGGGGTCAAAAAACAGTTTTTTGTCAACAACTAAAGTAATGCGTGACCAATTGTTTTGCATTTGGTTATGAGTAACAGCCATGAAGACGACGGCAACGGCGGCCCTGGAAGTACTACTGGCAGTGCCACCTATCGATATAGAAGTGAAAGCGAAATCTTTCGCAACAGCAGACAGGTTGACACAAAATGGCTGGTGGTCTCCAGGTTTGAAGATCGGGCATGGGAAGATCAAAAATATGATATGATATGATATGATCATATTTTTGACATGCCGCGGGACTCTATGAAACAGAAACTGAGTTTCGAAAGAAACTTTGAAATGCTATTCCCAAACAGGGATGAGTGGGCGAACGGGTAGCCACTTACGCTACCCGAAAGTGAATGGGTCAGATTCACAGACGGGTCGAAGACAGGTGAAGGGACCGGAGCCGGGGTATATGACCCGAGGACGGATACCGGCACCTGGATTCACCTGAAGGTGAATTCTGCCAGAAGGACTGAATGGTGAAGACGTGATCATGTGCACTGATAGTGAATCAGCAATAAAGGCGCTGATATCACCCACTGTGACTTCGAAATTGGTAGAAGAATGTTACGGCTACTTGAACCAGATAGGGCTGAGCAATCGAGTCAAACTGGTTTGAGTGCCTGGGTACTCCGGAGTGAACGGTAATGAGAAGGCTGATAACCTGGCAAAAACGGCTCAACGGCAACCTCATACGGACCTGAACCTCACATCCTCATCCCGAATTCATTTTGTGCGAAAGTGGTGAAGGACTGGGTGAGGGCGGAGCATAGAAAGAGCTGGTCAGCGTACGAAGGAGGAGTGCATACCAAGCATTTCTTCCCCACTCCGAACGAGAAATGGACTAAGGAGCTCCTGACGATGGGCCGGGATCGCATAAGAAGGGTAGTTAGTGCGACGACCGGACATTGCGGACTCAACAAGCACCTGGCGAAGATGAGAATTTCAGGTGACCCAGACTGTTCCTGTGGCTTGGAAGAGGAAACGGGCTTTCACGTTATATGTGAATGCCCTAAATTCCATCAGCTAAGACTCAGGACACTAGGCGACTACGTCGTGCACCCTTCGAAAGTGGCCGAGCTAGGGCTATCATATTAGACAGGTTCCTGGTCGGCACGCAAAGGTTTTCATGATTTTTTAAATGATGAGCGGGAAAAAGGAACAAAGGGTCACAAGATCTGTGTTGCAGACCACGAAAGTGATCGTCCCAAACTGATAAAAATCTTTAAAAAAAACGGCCATAATAGTGGTAAAATTTGGGCCGAGACATCGACCAGTTACCGATTGTTGTTAAAGAGCTAGATTCCAAGGTGTGCTCGACTTTCAAGGGTGTATAACTTTCTGCGGCAAGAATGTTCTGGGAAAGTAAGAGTGTACAAAATATCTGTGGCCTATCCATTACAAAAGTGACCAATCAAAACCCCACAAATGTTTTGCCGCATCAAATTAAAAATCGTTTTGTTAATTTTATTTTTTTTTGCTGATTCTATTCGCAGTCAACTGTCGTTAGTCAATATAAGAGCTATTCGCAGATTAATGATGCCATCATCGGTTTGATGAGAAATGATTTTCGCGCGAAATATTGAATATTTTCGTTTTTATCTATTCATAGCTGAATTTCTTCTTGAAATTGACTTTTATTTTCATCAACTTCATAAAATAGCAATGTGCTATTCGCAGATCAATGGTTCGTCAATTTAGTGAAATGTGATTTCGCACTGCGCGTTTGGTGCAAATTTCTATTATCACTATAGAAGCTAATATCATAGAGGTATTTCTAAAATATGAGAAAACACAAAAAGATTTAAATATTTCTTCGATTCTTCATATTTTGTCGATCTTCGGGAATTACCTCATAGCTACAACGGCCGTATAATTGTATGTCATTAAAAAAATACCAGGACACAACTTCGTAAAAGGAACAATCGCTAAGATTGAAGATATCGCCTTCTGTGACATTTTGTAAAAGGAAAAATCTGTCAAAACGCTTTTTCTTAGCATTTTGAACAATGAACAACCACTTAAATTGAAGAAAACGCCTTTCGTTGGAATTTTGTAAAGGGAACAATCGCTAAGATTTAAGGCAACGCCTTCTGTGACATTTTCTAAAAGGAAAAATCCCTAGGGTTTATGAAAACGCTTTTCCTTGGCATTTTGAACAATTAACAGAAACTTAGATTGAAGCGAACGCCTTCCGGTGATATTTTGTAAAAGGAACAATCGCTAGAATTGAAGGTAGCGCCTTCCGTGACATTATGTAAAAGGAAAAACCCCTAGGGTTTAAAAGCACGTCGCAAAAATATGAACTGTCAAATTTGCGATGTTTTTTCAGAACAGAATTCTGTGTAAATAAAAAATTATTCAAAATTATAGCTCATGTACTGTGAGAGGGTGACTATTACACGGATAAAGAATGAATCAGAATTCAAAAAGTTGGAGTATGAAGGTCGAAAGTTGCTCTGAAAAATCATCGCATCCCAAGTTTTCTGCGATGTTATTTCAGATCAAATTTTTACTTAAGCTTTTTGAATTCTGACTCATCTATTATTAATAGTCATCCTTACTCACAGTACGTGAACTATAATTTTGAATAATTAGTTATTTACGCAGGAATCTGTTCTAAACAAACATCGCAAATTTGACAGTTCACATTTTTGCGACGTGTTCTTAACAAAACGCCGTATATTGGTAAAAGTTTCGAACTTTGGCGCATCGGCAGATCGGCACATTTTGTTGATAATTTTTTGAAGTCTTGTCACATTTTGATGTTTTTCTTGGGAATTCAACATGTTTCGCCGAATTTACAGTAACGAATCTGTCATTCCCTCAGATTTAAGTACTGCGAGTAGCATCTATACTAACGGGGTCATAGCACCTGTATTGACTTACGACAGTTAACTGCGAACAGCACCTATATTGACTATTCGCAGTTGACTGCCGTTAGTCACTTCGTTTTTTTTAGTTCTGAATTTTGAACTTTTATCCAACAAAATAGCCATCCAAGTGAAGGAGGATCTCAGACATGAAAGACTATGGTTCTCTGAATGTTTCCTATTCATTTACGCATTTGTTCGTCCGTGAAATATTTTGCTATCAGAAGCCGTGCTAACCGAATCATTGTGTCAAGAAATTGATTACAATCTGTTACTAAAGTCATAAGCTTTCAAACGAGCCCAAATTCACCCAATTCGGCTGGAAAAGACAGCTATCAGATTGGCCGAAGTGATCAACCTCGACATTCTCTGTACGGTATAATTTCATCTTTTGATGGTATCACTTCAGATGATGTTCACTTTGATGAAAATTGAAAAATTATAGTAAATTTAAGTCGAAAATCATTATATTTTGTTTCAGGGAGCATTTTATTGAAGAATCGCTCCTAAGAGGGATATGTATGAGTTAAGCCTCAAGCAAAATTTATATTGTTAAATCAATGATACATACAGCGAACCGAACATAAGAAGGGACAAGTCAAATTTTGAATAATGAAATTCCATTGTTTAAAATTCGACATGTCCGTTTTTATATACGGTTCGCTGTATGATGATTTTCGACTTGACTATAATTTTTCAATTTTTATCAAAATGAACATGATCTGAAGTGCCAATCAGCCAATCTGATAGCTGTCTTATCCAGCAAAATAAGGTGAGTTTGGGCTCGTTTGAAAGCTTATGGCTCTAGCAACAGATTGTAATCAATTCAGCTGACTAATAACGAACAAATGCGTAAATGAATAGGAAACATTCAGAGACCCATAGTCTTTCATGTCTGAGATCCTCCTTCACTTAGCATTATGACCGTTACTCATTACCAAATACAAAACAATTGATCACGTATTACTTTAGTTGTCAAAGCCTTTAAGTCCGACAATATCGATTTAAAAAAAATCGGGAAAATACGTATTTCTCGACTTAAACCCACGATTCTTGGCATGTATCACTTACCCTGATCCAAAATACGTGGTAATAAAGTTCCCGAAATTGTTCGAAGTTTTGGCGATATCGCTCTTAAGATGACAAAGAAAAGGTACATACCGTACATACATACTCTAGAAGTGAACATTTAAGTGCACACTTAAAGCGGAGTAAGTCGTGTTTTTGAAACCTTTACATTTTCTTTTTACATTGCAAAAGGTTTTTTATCATCCTCACGGATGTTAGATTTGTAAATTGTTGTGAAAAAGTCGGTCTATGCCAACTGTCAAAATGACGTTTCAAACGTCAAAAATATGAAGCAAACGAGGAGTTGGGGAAAAGGTTCAAAATGTTCGTGTCATGAACGTCATTAATGTGATCAAAAAAGAATCTAAGACTAAAGACTATAAGACTATTTTAAAACGTCATTTTGACAGTTGGAATAACCAGATTTTGACTCATTTGTGCGGGTCGAAAATAGTTCCTTTCATCTCGGGAAAAATGATGCTTCCACTTAACTGGACTTTTTAACTCTGCAAATCTTTAGATACTATGGAGTAAAAGGAAATTTTCTCCACTAGGGATGAAAAATTTTATGATTCTATGAAAAAGTGGTCATTAAAATGTGACAATTGAAGTTTTGATAAAAAGAGCTATTCGATATTCCGTCAGCGGTATGCAACTTTAGCTTTATAGCGAGTCGATATAAGATATTTTCATGCTTGCTTAGAGAACCGAAAGTATTTTCGCTCCTCTTACGAGTACCTCAATGCACTTTCGGTTCTTTTAGCAAGCATGAAAAACTCAATACATCACGCGAAAACGAGTAGACCTTGTGATGTAAATGACTTTTTTCGACCGGTTGGGCAACGATTGTCCTAGCTGAAAAAGTTACTTTTTCAATTTGCTATATGCGATAAAAAACATAGAACAATGAAATTACAAATAAAAATTAAAGTAAAACTGAAGACGTAATGAATTCTATTGATAGATGAGTGAAAATCTAGTCATGATGATAATGAAACATGCACCAGACAATCACACATCTACCAACAAAATAAAATAAACATAAACTTAACTTAAAAAACAAACTAAATATAAAAAAAAACATTTAAGCTAATGGACAAACGAATTGATACAACAAAAGTAAACGTACCTTCATAATGGATGAGTGTAAATCTAGTCATACATTGAAAAGCAATATGCACTAAACTTCCACACATCCGCCATAAAAGCTTTAAATTAAAACGTATAACTGAAAATAAAAATTAACATTTCTTGAGAATGTACAACGCTTCAAACGCAGACGCACAGTAAACTCTTCAGTCTCTTCTGGTTTATTTATCTTATCTATTTATCTATCGAAATCTGATGAAATGTTTAGAACGAATAAAAAATTCAGTTCGAACTCTCCAAAGAAGCTTGTGATTAATTAAATTATGTGGGAGTGAAATGATAATCTGTGGAATGAAAGACACTAATCACTTAGTTGCGAAAGTTGGTGGTCGGTTGGTGTTTCGGTGTCAGGTGAAATGTTGGCCGTAAATCCAAAAACTTAGCAATATTGCATAAAGAAAGACACCGCTAGGTGGCGTTAATGTGGGAAAGACAAAATCACTTGGGCCGAAAACGCTACCATGTTTTTTATGTTATTTACACCCCATTAGGTAATGATATAAAAGCTACCGCGCGGAGAGTGAGAGTGTTCTTCTTAGTAAACATTCTGCATGTAAATGTCGTTCAAGTGAAACTGTCATATTAACGACTTGTAGATTTGTGACTGGAAGAATTATAAAATTGTGTGATTTGAGAACGCGGAGCAGAAGAATCTGACGAAATCACATGTCTTGCGTGCTTGTTTATTCAGAATTGAAATCGAATTCAGAAGTGAAATTTGTAAATCTAACAAGAAATTCAAGGCTCTTTTCGTGAGTGTGGAACTTTCATCTCTGAAGTTATTGCTACAATATAGGAAGACACATTTAGCATACAATTGCGTGAACAGGCCATAAGTATTTATTTTGTAATTAATTGCAAAACGAATCACATGATTCACACAGAAAGCATTTTTGGGTTGAAAGCTTGCTAAACACTTTTGTCTCATTGATAAACAAAAGATGATGGAGTCGTTGTTTGCGTGACATATTTTAAAAAAGCGTTCGAAAAAATGAAAAAAAAAAACAAAATTTGAATTTAACTTACTTGTTGAAATGCGGACTTCGCTTGTAAGGCATTTGAAAATTGGAAAGCTTCTAAATCCTGTCCACCGTTTCCTAGTTCAAATACGATATACAGCTGATCATCTTTGAATGCTTCGGGATGGTCGTTTTCCGTTTGGTAATTGTCCCGGTACAATTCCCACAAATCAATCAAATGATTCGGATAGCGTCCTTGAACGCATCGAACTTGAATAACTTCTGCAAAGCTGCTGGTCATATATTCTTTGTCATTGCGCAATGAACTCAACTGTAATGCGATTACTATTTCGGACAAAACTTCATCGAACTTCTTTTGAGGCTCCCCATTGACTTCTAACGTTCCTTCGATCGGTATGATTTTAAGAACGACGGCTCTACCCGCATCAGTTTTGTACATAAAAACTTCACCATATACTCCTTCACCAATTTTTCGGCACTGACGTAAGGCACTACGCAAATATAAAGAAAAACAGTTTTGGATGAGAAAAAACTACTGTCGCTAGGAATTGCTGAGTGACTCACCTTCCAGAATAAATATCGGCGAATTCAAGCGGTTCGGACTGTCCACATTTTCTCAAAATGGTATCGCGTGCGTCGTAGGTTGTTACGAAATCGAATTCAGTTGATCTACCGACTTCTACGCTTGGATTTACTACACTTGTGCGACGTCTACGAGCTGTCCTTCGCTCAGTTGTTTCATTAAAATCGGTAAAATTTTCCCTGGACAAATTGAATGACACAGAGTGACGTAACGTATGGCGATTTGATTCGTTCGGTAACGAGGTTTTAAGATTATTGATCGACTCGACATCGGTTTGCTCCAATAGAAAAGCTGTAAGAAGAAAAGTGTTAACAATTTTTGTATGAGAAATCAATCCTTTCAGGGCTAAAAATAAAGTTTTTACTTTTGAGTTCGTTTTTCTGGCATTATTGACGCGTTAAGTGTGACATTGGCTTCTGTCAAAGTATCGCAAATTTCACAGTGAGATGAATAATAAACTTTATGCAAACAAAATGTGAGCCGCTTTCATCAGGAAATCCGCTATACTTTGACAGAAGCCATGTCGCACAAAACGCGTCGATTTCTATCCTCGCTTTTAGCGCTGCGTCGGTTTATGTCAAATTATAAAAAACATTTATGACGAAATACATTGTATATTAAGCGATGGAATATGTCAACTTATGAATTTCATCATAGCCTTTTATATACTTTTATCGTCTTGCCATTGACGCCTGTTGAAAAGTCTGAGTTTCATAAGAAAAATTCTCACTTTTAGATAATTGACACCATTAATGCGACATCAGCTTCTGTCAAATCATAACAAAATTCACGATGAAATGTCGATTACAGAGTAAGTGCGTATCATAACCAAATATGTTATACTTTGACAGAACCTGACGCCACATTAAACGCGTTCATTGCATGGAAATTAAAACATCTTTGAGGTTAAGACATCATTTTCGCGTAAACTACTTGTTAGAATTATTGGAAAACTATACAGACCTGTTCAACGAGGTGTTCGTCTTTAAGGTCTATGAAAACACACTATACAAAGTACTTCATTATTGAGGGCACTAAGTCAAATGACTTGAACTACTTACTCGCAATGATTATTGAAGTACACATACAGATTCTTATCGACTACTCTAATAGCATGATCATCAATAACATTTCATTTTATTTTTTTAATCGGCTGAGTGTATTGAACGCTACATTATGTAATTGCATGTCAGTATTAATTTGCATTTAATTCTCTTTGATAGAAGTCTATCATAGATCGACAGAACGAGTCAACGTTTTCAACACGCAATTTTGCAAGTGCCCCAATTGCGAAATGGGATCGGCTATTAAATGCTGTAATGTTAGAAGTTGTAACTCTTCCATAGGAAGTAAGCTTATGAAGTAATAGACTGACGTTTGGATTTAGCGGAGTGAAGTGCAAAGTCCGAAATAAAACAAATTGAAAAAATAGAATTGAATATTTTGACTTTGCGAAAATTCTTATCACCCATCGGTGCTATTACGAGGTAACGAAGTAGCGTGTTTTATTAATTGATAAATAAATCGATTGAACCGTTCAATATATGCGATACATATGCGATAAAGAAGCCCGTAAAAACGCATTTTCTCAACAAAATTACTTTGATTTTCAACCTGTCAAAATTTCCATTCAGAAGTTTGACAAAATGACGTTGATCATCACTTTGGTTTAGGTTTCCCAAAATTTAGCTTTTATTTCTGGACCCTAAAATTGTGATAGCTGTGAAATTTTGGCAAAAAACAACGAGAAAATTTTGTTTTCATGCTGCGAGATCTATATGCAAAAATGTCTATGATCAGTCGTCCGAAACAGATACACAAGTCAATATTATGTGTCTGTTTGGTGAGTGGGTTTATAGGCTTTTATTGGATATCCCATCCGAAACTAATGAAAAGAAAAGTTTTACCCCACTAGTGAGGTAAAACTTCTGAAAACAAACGTCTTACCTCACTAATGAGGTAAACGGTTGTTTTCACTAGTGAGATCAAAAAGGCCCTACATGTAATGCATGGTTTTCGTAGGGGGTAAACATACATGTAATGCTCAACTTTCGGATGGATACGCAATAAACATTATACAGTAAACTCTGCTACATAATTCATTACTTAGGACACAATTTTGAGAACTCGCACATTCACTCGTGTTACTTTGAGCAAAGCTTGTTGTCCAAAAGAACACTCGCGAGTTTGGCAGTTATAACAAAATTGTGTCCTCGTGTAATGAATTACTTTCGCAGAGTCCACTGTAACTTACTATTTTGCATTACGCAATAATGCCTAAAAATCACCTCACCAAATTACCGTATGCTTTTTTTTAGAAAATTATCTCTTTTTCCTTGAAATGTTCACGAAATTGTTTTGCAATGAATTTTTAGGCACTTTGCCGAAATTTTGGAACTTAATCGAGTTTCCTGTAAAAAAGTAGTATATTTCAATATACCCCAGTACACACGAGATGTGCGAGCGCGGCTCAAGCCAAAGTACACATCGAGTGTGTATTGGGGTATAATTGAAAGATACTTTGCTGCATGTGCGAGAGTGTGTTGGAGAACAATGTTTATTTTGACTGAACTTTGTTTATGAACTAAATCAATCAATTAAAGCAGTACAAAGAACGTCAAAGTTGAATTTTGGTTCACTGCTATGAGTGAGTCATTGAGTGGATTGGGTGGATCGGTTCGAATTTTCTTTTTATTCATTTTCGACATAGCGACGCAAAATTTTGTTGAAGACCATTTTTTTTATGTTTGCGGTTTAGTCATGCCAGTAGTCGATTTTTCAAGTGGAAAACTTCATGTAGAGGATTTTTGAAGCGATCATTGCCCGAAGGGCTCACCAGATGCGTTATAGGTTTCTACAGCAAAAATGTCAGGAATAGTCTAGTTTCTTTTGTCTGAACATTGTTCATGAAAAAAATTAATTATGTGAGAAGTACAGGCCGTCAAAATTGATTTTTGGTTCACAGCTATGAGTGAGTCAACTTTGAACTTACATATACAGCAATGATACCGTGTGAAAGCCTATTTCTTCCTAGAATTTCATAAGGAATCCGAAAACAAACTTTGATTTAAACTTAGGCTTCGAAATTTTCATTTTGTTCACATTTTGCGGGAAAAACGACCTCTGCAAAAATCACAAACCGTCAGTGCAGGCCTGGCTACTAAAAGGCTCTGCGGGCGAAATCTGAAAAAGCCCATATCTTCGGGCTGATATTTTAGCGCTTTTTGTTAAACAAATGGAATTCAATGAAGTCAAAAGCCGGCAACTTTAGTTTGAGTTTAGCGCCGCAGGCGATTTTTTTTAATTGTGGTGTTTAGATAAGGTTATCATGTAAAGCGCCGCAGGTGAAAATTTTGGACTGCCTTCACTTGTCCTTTAGGTAAATCGAAGAACGCCTAATTGCACCGGACGCAATTTTTTCCTTTATGTAAGAATTTCAATAATAACTTTTGGGCTTTTCGGTAGTTTTTAACTAAATTGACGTATTCTTGAGCGCCGGCCGTAGGCGAAACTTTCGGAAATTTGGATTCGTTTTTCTTATTTTCAGCCACAGCCCAAAATGACAGCTCGGGTCCCTTTTTTCGCCCGGGTTCAAGGGACTTACCGTTCTCCGAATCTGTCGACACGATAACTCGAGTCAAGTGGAGCTGCTCAGCCCAAATTCAATCCAGCAATCACTTTTTCGATTACCTTTCAGGGAAAAAAGATTTTGAAATTCGGTAAAGTTCTACTATAGTTGACAGACAGACGATGGCTTTTTTGTGAGATTTGTCTTACTAAGACCCCAAATTTCTGGGACATCTTGCGGGTCTGAAGGGACAAAATGTGAATTAGCGATAAAAATAAGTACATTAATTGCTTTTACATGCGAAGGGGCCGAAAATTTTTTAATTTTGCCCCGTTGCAAGTAAAATTGTATGTCACTTCGTTCGGACAACTCCCGAAATTGCCTAAAATCAATCGTCGAAAACAGATACACAAATAACTATTTCGTTTCTTCACATTATGTTGATTTTTTTAAATCGCTCTTTCACTACTTTCGTAGATTTCATTTTTTCGTCGATATTTCACAAGAATCAAATTGTGCACCTTTTATAACCCATTATATGCTTGAAAAATACGAACTTACTTGGTAATATAGACTTGGAAGCACTCATTGCCTTGGTTGAACAAGAATGCACAATTTAGTTATACAAAATGTTATAGCTTATTGAACGACAGAAACCACACTGAAGCTTATACCCTTAAAATGGCGACGAAAATGTTCAAAATCCTATTGTCTCTCCCATCGAAATGTCAAACGAACTGTCACATTTTTAAAGTATTATTAAGTTAAAAAGGTCTCAGCAGGTAAACGTTCAACTGTCGTTCAGTGTTGCCACCCGTTGAATTTATTGTGTTGTGCAAAAAGGTGGCGCTGTGTTCTATGTAAAACAATGTCAAATTCCATACATTTTTGATCCCCATCCCAAATGATGTCTTTAAAGCCATCATCATTGATGGATCTTATTTGACACAGGGCAAAGAGGTCGCTTTTCAAATGATTTTTGTCCATGCAATTATGTGTCTGAGGCCTCTACTTAGGGCCAATGGCCGGACTTAATGTTATGTCCAACTCGAAAAAGTTGTTTGACCTCTAAGAAGAACGTAGATAATCGAAAAGTTTTTTATAGGATTGAATCTGGGCATTGTCGGGCGAAGGGCCGCCGAGCTAGTAGCGTTTAAGTGGTCTTAGGGTCTTTTGCACATAATTTGAGTAAATCTTCTCCGATTTTTATAAATACAATCAATCCAATCCAAAAGGTATACGATTTTGTTTTTCGTGAGTTTTTATTGTGGGTTTAAAACACAATCAATCCAATTCGGTGTTGCCACTTCCACTGCTTTTGATAATATTATCTTGGACACATCTTATCGATGCGAACGCTCTCTTTTTGATTTACGTTTTAAAAAGAAATTATTTAAATAACGGATAAATATATGTATTCAAATGTTTAAATACAGACCGTAAATAACATATGCAAGGGACACGTGCGCATTAGACCATAAGTGGCAAAAAGAATTGATGTTGCAAAAAGACTCGAACGTATCTACTAAATTTGTTTGTTTGTTTGTTTGTTTGTTTATTGAAATTAATTAACAGGCACAGCGCCCAGTAACAAATTAATTTTATAAAATTTGCCTTATTACTAATTGAATGAAAAATTAATTAATTATTTAATCAAAGTTAACTTCAAATTTTTAGATTTTAAAAAACAATTTATCAGAATTTTCATTATAATACTGCCTTATCTCTTAAGTATATGAAATGATGTCCACATTAAATTGGATTGGAAAATGCCGAAAATGCAACATCGAAAAAGAAAGGATGTAAAAACTTCTCCAAATCTTCCAAAAAAAAAACAAATTTTTGTGCTAAGGCCGGTCTTAGAACCGACCTAGAGCACTAAGCATAGTGCTCTGACCGGGGACCCACATTTTCATGGACAAAAGATTTCCGTCAATTTACTCCAAAAGTAAGTAAAAAAAATTTTTGGGTGCGGCCGACCTATGGCCCTGGACTCATACTTGAATCGAAAAATGATCCGCTCAATTTTTTTCGCTAGGGCCGAAATTTATTCTTGAATACTTTTGTGCCTTCTATTACCTCTCAAATAGAAAAAGAATGAAGAAAATCTGACAGAATTTACCCGATTTACATAGAAAAAACATATACAGCGCTAACAGAAATACATTTTTAGGGGCCTAGCAAAGCTCAAGGGCACAAACAAAAGAAAATTTCTTCTATAAATTGTTGGGCTTTCGATTAATATAAGATTATGCGCCTCTCACTAAAATTGTTATTGCGAAAGGTTAATGAAAGTCGGAGCACGTTTGCTCGAGTTGCATACAAAATACTTGTAGAGAGTAAGGACTCATCTGGACAGACTTCCGGATTTCTGGACACCATGACATCCGGATATCCGGACGTCAGGACATCCTGACATGTGGACATCAATTATCCGGGCAAACTTCGACCTCAATTCTGCCATAAGATCCTGACTTATGTCAAGGGAATAATAATAATGATAATAAACTGCCTTAACAACCCATGAAGGGGTAGGGGCCAGATCATTATTTACTTGTTTCGCTGCTTGTGGTAATACTTTGTGAGATACTATCATAACCGGAAAGTTTTTACTGTGCTAGTGGTAAACTGTGCGACAAACCCAGGAGGCTGCAGGAATTACTACTAATTGTATTGAAATTGGTCATTTCGTCTCATTTACTATTAGATATAAAAGAGTATCCCTCAAGAAAATTCAGCATTTTTTACTTTATTTGCGACTACCTAAAAATTTACGTTTAGTTCGGTTTAGTTGAAAATTTCGAGCTCAATGAATAATACTACAACTTTCAAAACAAAAAAAAAACATTTACATTTATATTTCGTCCCTTGATAAACAAATTCAAAAAATAAACCATTTTAAACTCATTATTTTTTTCTTATAGGCAATGAACGCAGCCATTTATGACAACCGTCATGAACGCATCCACTCAACAAAACGACGAAATAAAAAAAACGAATATTCTTTGCAACAGTTACTGTAACTTATCTCGAGAAATATTGAATATTATGCTGTGAGACTTCTAAGATTTATTGAATAAGCGGAAACTGATTTGCCTTAAAAATTCAATTTAGAATTGCAAATTGTAGCTTAGGAAATGCACATTCCCTTTGAATTTTTCCAGGAAGTGCAATGTTTACTAGTGGGCATTAAATTGTTACAGAGAATATTTTCGTGGTAAACAAGTTTCAAAGGCTGCGTCTCTACCTGCTCAATAAATGTTGAAAGTCTCACAACATAAAATGCGGTATTTTGCGAGATATTCGACTTTGCAACTTTTGTTACGGCAGGAAAGTCGGGTAAGTTTCCGTAACTTTCCTAAGCACTTACGGTAATTGCCGTAAATGCTTTTCGAGGTAATGCGAGTAATGTTTCATCGTTTTGTCGAATGCATTTTGCCTTATGAATATTTTTTGCCGATTGAGTTCTTTACATCTATTGGATGAAATTAATCAGACTGTTTGAACGTGGACATAAATTAATTATTTTATTTTCTTTTTTTGAAATTTGTGTGTACTGTTAGACACGTTTATAGGCAAATTTCTAAGAAATCAAGTCGAACTTAAATTGGTAAGTAGGTACGAATGGATTATTTGAAGAAGAATTTGTCTTCAATGAACGATTTTTTTTTAACTCTAAAAATAAATGGAACGATGTGACCAATTTATGTACAATCGGCAGTAATTCCCGCATTCTCCAGTGCCATCGCATAGGAGCGAAACTAGTATGCAGGCACCTACCAACAAAATCTAAGTTTTTGAAAAATTTAAATTCTTTCTCCAAATATAAATTTTTGCGAAAATAAAAATTTTAAGGAAATCCCAAAATTATAAGAAAATTTCAAATTACCAAAAAAATTAAAATTTATTAAAGAAGAATTTGACTCTCTAAGAGAATTTAAGTTTTATAAGATATGCGAATCCCCGAAATAATCGAACTTTCTGGTAAATTAAGTTTTAAGAAAAATTAAACAAAATATTTGCAAGAGAATTAAAATTATTTAGGCAATTTGTAAATATAAAATTAAATAACAAATAATGCGAAGAAACAAACGTCGATCTATTCCGCAGTTTGTTAACAACAGAGTCATAAAGCAAACGCATATCGGTATACATTTAACAAAAGCCAAAAGCGGCAACACCAAAACTCATTGCATTCAGTGTATGGGCTTTAGATCTCAAAGAACTCGCAGAACCCACAAATCGCAAGAATTGCATACCTTTTCGATTGGATTGATTGTATTTTGTTGTTCGAAAGGTTTAGGAATGAATGAGAATATATGGGGGAAAATTTTTTGTTTTTGAGCCCTTGGAATCAGCCAGGATTTTGAAACTGAGTCTCTACTATGGACGTTGGGCCATTTTTCTACATAAATCGGATAAATCTTATCCGATTTTCAAAAACTTTTTTTTTATCCTGAAAGATAATCGAAAATATATGCAAGGCACCCGTACGCAATAGAATAGATGTGGAAAACAGAATTGATGTTGCAAAAAGACTCGAACGTATCTAAGTAAATATTGTGTTAACTCTTGCAATTACTTCCACATTAAATTGGATTGGAAATTGCCGAAAGGGCAATATTAGAAGACCCGTCCGAAGTAACGGTGTAAAAACCTCTACATATATCCACGAAACCACCAATTGTATTAGGGGTATTCCACATAAAAAAAATCCACTCAACTTACAACATGGCAAAAAAAAGTTTCGAGTGGGGCCAACCTTAGCTTTCGTTTGAGTTTAGCGCCCCAGGCGAATTTTTTTTTAATTGTGGTGTGCAGGTCAGGTTATTTATGCAAGGCGCCGTAGGGGAAAATTTTGGACTACCTTCACTTGTCCTTTAGGTAAATCGAGGAACGCTTAATTGCAGTAGACGCAATTTTTTGACCTTAGGGATCCTTTATGTAAGAATTTTAATAATTGAGTGATTTCGTATAACGTGGCAGACGACAATTTGTGGGCTCTTTGGCAGTTTTTAAACTAAATTTTGAAAGTTTGAATTCGTTTTTCTTATTTTCAGCCACAGTTCGGGTCCCCAAAATGACAGCCCGGGCCCAATGGATTTACCCTTCTCCGAATCTGCAAGAAAAAATTTGTCCGTCCGTCTGTCTGTCGACACGATAACTCGAGTCAATCTTGATCGATTTCCAAAAGTATGTTTTCCCCGAAAGGTAGTCCCAAAGGTAGATCAAAATAAGTAAAATCAGTCAAGAACTTTCGAAGTAACGATCGAAAAAGTAGTCGAAAACGTGACTTTTTGAAGGCCTTTCAAGGTTTTGAATGAAAGATATGGACTTCAAAAAACAAAAAAAAAGTTCTGAAAATCAACTCCCTGGTACATACAAATTATTTTTGGTGCGATTTAGATGCGGTCGAAAGCTCAAGAGAAAAAGAGTAGGACCGAAGTCTCTACTTAGGGCCGCCGTAAGGCGGTCGGCCAAAGTTAAAAAAAACTTTTTTTGCTATGTTTTAGAAAAAGATGCGGCGAACATTTTCATCCATGGACGGTGTCGCTGAGCGCCCATAGGGCCAGGCCGGCTCTGAGCAGGCCAATACCCACAAGTGACTGTAGCGCCGAAAAAGAGAAAGAGAAAGAAGAAATCTCTACATTACACGTTAGGCCTTAGTAGAAACTTAGGTTTAGGGTCCTGGTTGAGTCCAAGGGCTTCTAACAAAAAAACTTTCTTCGATAAAATGTGTCACAAAAAAATTTGAATATAGGAAGACATTTACTTGAGTTATGTAAAAAAAACATGTAAGGCCCTGTCAGAAACTCGTTTTTAGTGCCTTAGCTAAGTCCAAGGCCATAATCTCAAAGACGTTTCGTCTACAAATTGTTGACCTTTCATAGACCTGAAGATTAAAAAAATAATTATGAAAATCGGAAAAGTTTTACTCGAGTCATGTACAAAAAATGCGTAGAGCCCTAGCAGAGACTCGTTTTCAGTGCCCTAGCTTAGCCCAAGAGCTGATAATCGTCGGCCATGCCCAGATCTTTAGAACAAAAAAAAATTATGAAAAACGGGAAAGATTTGCTCGAGTTAGGTACAAAAGACCAAAAACTACTAGAACGGCCCTAGCTAGGCGGCCCAGACTATATCTCATAAAAGATTTTTCGATTACCTTTCAGGGAAAAAC
This sequence comes from Pseudolycoriella hygida, assembly GCA_029228625.1. Taxonomy (NCBI): domain Eukaryota; kingdom Metazoa; phylum Arthropoda; class Insecta; order Diptera; family Sciaridae; genus Pseudolycoriella; species Pseudolycoriella hygida. The sequence goes on along the minus strand of CM055403.1, from coordinate 115,851,447 downwards.
AAGTATTTGAAAATCGACTCTTTGAATCAAACCCGACCCGAACCGAATCCAAAATTGATTTACAATGTTTTTTAAATTCAGCTTTGAGGAAATTATTGGGTGAACTAATTTTTTCGCTTCGTGTCAGGTTAGATTGGTTGAAGTAATCAAACATGACTCGACTCGAAGGAAAAGAAATCGAAAAACCGCTCCGACCCTACAAAAACCCAAAACAAAAAAAAACTCGAGCCTAAAAATTCATTCGGGTTTAGGTGAAGTTTTTTAGTCGAGTTTCGGGCGGCCCGCTCACCTCTAGACTAGGTGCTGTTGGATGGAGATAAGAGAGTCACAAATGTTTGAGGATGTTTCTGAAAATATCCGAGTATCGTCGGATAACTAATTAAATCAGAACGACTAGAAACAAATGAAAATATGATTTAGAGTGGTATTTGGGGAAGGGGATTCGGAAGCTTTCTTCAAAAAGCACAAAACGGTTCGTTGAACAGCTAAAGCCTACTAAACGCTTCATTGCGGAAATCGATTCCGTTATAAAGCCGCCATGAAATTCCAACGATAAATACTTTAATTAACAAAAGCGTAAAAAATCAATCGCAAGTAGATACCAAGCGGTTTCATCTGGTTTTGCGTCTAAGGAATCGGACACAACCAAGTGGCAATTACGATATTCTTGGATGTTAAATATTTGATGTGTAAAATATTGTCTTCAATGCAGTTTGATCGATTGAAAGACGAAAATAAAAAAAAAAACTGAAACAAATAAACACATGAGTCACCACAAAATGCAACGGAATTTCGAACGTTGAAAATGTGTTACCGTGTATAATTCGTAGAATTTTTATGAGGAATGGCTTCGCTATCACACAAATCGTTTGTGTATTGGCAAACTCTGAATGCCTCACATTTGTTCAATATTAAGCTCGTATGTACCTTATAAATTACAATGAAGGTCGTTTGACAAAATGTCGTCACAACTATGACGATGAATCATATAGTGAAAATTAATCACAAAATTGACTATATAGATACACAACAAAAAAAAAAAAGAACGAAAACATTTTTGTGGTTGAATACTAGAGACGAGATTGGATATTTACCGAGTATACAATTTGACTTCGACGTAATTTACATAACATTCATGTTAAAAAAATCGTTAACTGAATGATTAGGCGAGTATTTAAGATACATAAAAAAATGTTGAAGGCACAAACATGACGTGATTTAGTTTTGAAGAAAAAAAAACTAAAATGGAAATAATTCAAAATGTCTACCATTTACGAGTATACCTCCTCATGTGAAGAAAAAAAATTACCTTTCTCGTTTAGAAGATATGAATGCATACAACTTAGTTTTGCTTTGTTGTCGAAATTAACTCAACACAACCAGAATAAATCACAATAATTAACTACACAGGTAGATTTTTCTATATACACGCAGGTATATAATAAACACAGAAAGGTGTACGGATTTTTACAAAAATTTTGTATTTGATGTTTGATATTTTAATGTTACTGGATTTTCCACACTATAACACAAATCGTATTTTCTGGTTTTCACTCAAATATAAATCCGTTTCACACAATAAAGCGAGAGAGTTCCAGCAATGAGTCTTTACAATTACAAAAAAAAATATTTATTGCGTTAACAAAGAAATGACAATGAAGAAAATTATGTTTTAGGAACTAAAACTTTCACCAAGGTAAAATATCAATGAGAAATCAAAAAAGGAAATTAAAGAAAAATAAATAAATCAAAATACGATTTTCGTTAATCTCCTTATGTTTTGAGAAGAAGGCACTGTAACGTTTGGATAGGAAACCGTTTTGTTTCTCACAATTTGTTCCAAACTATACTTCGAAAATTGCTAGGCGTCTATTACAAAGTATTTTTTTTGCAGTTCTTTGTATACACCAAACACGATACTAACTTCTACAGTTTTGAGTAATTTTCCCGGAAATTCTGTTCATAAATTACGAAAATAAATAACAAGAAAATGTTCTTTAGATTAACACAAAAGTTTATAAGGTGAAATGATTGAAGAAAACCTTTTTTTAATAAAATTTGTTTTATCTACGAAAAACCCAAGCCAAGCTTTCTTTGCACGACAAACTCGAATGAATGTGAAAGAGACTTTTTCGTTGGAAAACGAATAAAAACGTAAAAGGACGGAGGGTGACAGAGATGACTGGCGCTCACATCGGAGGCCATGTATTCGCTTTGTACTGTGCTGTACAAAAAAAAATGAAAAATATTAAACGAGTGAGACGGAACGAGTGCTCACACAGAATCTACTCATATCTCTTTCAAAAATCACCCAATGTCGATATACAAAATGAACCAAAAATGACTTGCACACACAATTCAAAAAATCGTGTGTTCAACATATAAGAACACAATACACTTCGTAGGTATATAAGTGGAGGGAAAAAAACCTTCCACTTCTATGTATCATATGCAAGACAAATCATCCGATTTGTAACACAAAAATGTATCACTAAATCATCAAATATTTTGATTCGTTTAGTGAATTGCCCTCATTTTTTCGCAAACTTCCTTAATTTTGTTGAATAAGAACTGTTAAGGAATTACAGAGGTCAGAGAATAGCTCGTATCACAATTTCACGTAACATGCAAAGCAAAAATGTTATAATTAAAAACTTACTTATAGCTTAGACTTTCTTCAACAGAAGATGTTTATCTGTTAACTGGAATATAATTTTGCTTTACTTTCCGGGTAAAAATTTTATATTCATCTCTTTCGATTTTGCTGTAAAAGTTTATGACCTCAAAAAATAGATGTGTAAAGAGGTAACTTCTACTTGACTATAAAGATAATTTTTTTTACTCACAATTCAAGAATCGGTGTAATAAGAAAAAAGTAACAAACAAAAAACAGCTCTTCCGTTATAATTTTCAAACAAAGACTCAAAAGTAACCAGCAGAAACAAAGCCAATGTTGAATATTGAGAATTTGTTGTAGTTTTTACTGTGTTGAAAAGGGCAACATTGAACATTGAACTGTTGATGGAAAAGAACGTGATATTGGGATTTTATGTTAGGTATAAATTTTATGGAAGGATGAACCTTTCATTGTAATTTGGACGATTAGAAAGTTTTTCGTTAGAATTTTATCCTTTAGGTAAAACATACCTTTCATCCAAGCGAAAAAACACTTCCCTGAGTATTGGTAACCTAAAAACATAAAAAGGGACCCGTACGTATCAGAATAGATGCGGCAAACAGAGTTGATTTTACAAAAAGACTCGAACGTATTTAAGTAAATATTGCCTTACGTCCACATTAAATTGTATTGAAAATTGCCTATAGGGCAAAATTGAGAAACCCGTCCGAAGAGACGGTGTAAAAATATTTTTCGAAATCACAAAATTGACGCCCAAAAATGTTTTCCTCAATTTTCTCTACAACATAGCAAAAAACAATTTTTTGGACTAGGGTCGACCATGGTACTGACCTAGGGCCCTAAGCAGAGGCCTCGGACACATACTTCCATGGACAAAAATGGTTCCCTCAATTTGCTCTGCTTAGGACCGACATAAGGCCCACTTGAGCTCTAAGCACAGGCAAAAGTTTCTTTTATAAGTTGTCGGTCATGCCCAGATCTTTCAAGCAAAACAAAAATTTATGAAAATCGGAAAAGATTTACTCGAGCTATGTCCAAAAAACACATTAAGCTCTAGTAGAGACTCGTTTTTAGTACCCTAGCTAAGTCCAAGAACTCAAATTCAAAAAATTTTCTTCCATCAATTGTCGGCTATGCCCAGGTCTTTCAAACTTTGGGGTTTTTCTGTTCAGAAACATTAAATATATTTGTAAACGAATATTCTACAATGAAAAATTAGCATAAAGCTGACATTCCTCTCATAGGTAATTGCGAATGAAGTAAGAAACTATTTTGTGCAGAATTTTTTTGCACTAGTTTCACTCCATCGCAAATATTTCAGCGAGCAAAACGTTTTATGTCTTCATATTTACAGCACTTAATTGTAACATATCAGACTTCAAAAGTTGAAAATTTCAGCTAATTTCGAGCAAAATTAAGAAAGTTATTCATTATTGAAATCGGATTTAGTTTGGGACATCCCTTACTCCCGGGTTGAAATTCGACTGGTTACAAACTTTGTGGTAAGCGCAATAGAACCCTTTTCGAAGCATTACGTTTTTCGTACGGGTCTAAACATATGCAAGGGATCTATACGCATCACAACAGATGTTACAATATTAACTGGTGGCGCGTAAAAATCCGTACAAATTACACATTGCTGGAGGTCATTACTCGTTGTCTTTAGCTTCAAAATGCTAATAGCTGTTTCTAGTTCCTTATGCGTATCCTAATGTTGTAGTGCGCGTATGGCATTTTGTCTTTATATTACTGAAATTTAGAAAATAGGGTCGACTGAAGAGCTTCTTAGATCAGTTGTGTACAAATGTCATTCTGAGAATAACTATTTGGGCAACTCGTTCACTGCTCGACACTATCCACTTTCCATCAAAATAAGTTGGCCTACATCTTTGACAACGTCAAGAAATCGCCATCCAGTGCTAAGTATTATTCCAAAAAATAATTTAAAAGAAGATTCTCGTGTGAAATACATTGACGAAAAATCTCATCGAACACTTCAAAAATAGAGTGCATGGTACAACATACTTGCGAAAGTGCGTTGATAAACGTTTCATTCCGTATACATACGGGAGTTACCTATTTTGGCCAGACAAATTCAGTTGCCTCTATGTTAACATCGTCTTAGGTCACTTGGTCGCCGAAAAGATTCATTTTGCCGACAAAGAGGTCAATTACATCAGCGTTCCTCAAGCTCAGTACATCGACAATTTCAGGTCCATTTTGAAATGCAAGGTTTATGCAAAAGATAAGAAAGCCGAAACCCAAAGCAATTGACGAATCGCATAAATTATGCCTGCGAAAAAGACGTTGTACTGCGCCTCGAAGAGGGCACGAAAGGAAGAGTTGATTTTAATCGATGTAATGGAATCATTGAGAGCCAATAATTTCCAGATGTTACTCTGATAAGTTATAAATTGCAATGATCGGTACACATCTACAACTTGCTTCGTATATTGATAAATATGACATGCCAAACTTTGTACGTGTTTTTACGCGCCACCCGTTAATCTAAATTATTATTGCCTTATCAAACTACGTCGACATTAAATTGAATTAGAAATTGCCGAAAGTGCAATATTGAAAACCCCGTCCGAAGTCAGGGTGTAAAAACATCTCCAAATATCCAAAAAAACCCAAAATTAAAAAAAAAGTTTAAAAATAGTAATTTTCCTACCTAGTTTTGTAACTAAGGTTTTTTCAGCATTAGTCCTAAATAGTGTTCGCACGAGCCAGAGGCGAGTGTGGACACCATTTAGGACGTGTGGCGAAAAAATCTAGTTACAAAACGAGGTAGGAACAACGTTTTCTGCAATTCAATGCCGAAATAGACAAAACCAAACAATAAAATTTCTATTTCGATCACAATTTCCTTTTCCGCGCTCAAATTTGAGTGCTGAAAAACTTTTCATTTTCCGCACTCAAATTTGAATGCTGAAAAACTTTTCCGCACTCAATTTTGAGTGCTGAAAAACTTTTCCATACTCACTCAAAGCAGTATTGAAAATTGTCGTATTTCGACATTGAATTGCAGAAAATGCTTTTTTTCTACAAGGGATTATCTTAGAATCGACCTTGATCAGCAAGAAGAGCCCTCTGGACAAAAAAGTTCTCTTTAATTTACTCAACAACATGGCAAAAAAAATTTCGAGTTGGGGTCGACCTTAGGACCGTCCTATGACCATAAGAAGAGGCCTCAGACCCTTCGTCCGTCCGTCCGTCAACACGATAACTCGAGTAAAACTCAACCGATTTTCAAAAACTTTTTTTTCCCTAAAAGGTAATCTTTTATGGGATTGAATTTGGGTACTGTCGGCCCAAGGGCTTTGTTTGAAAGGCCTGGGTATGACCGACAATTTATGGAAGAAACTTTTTTGATTCTGATCGCCTGGACTCAGCCAGAGCTCTAAAACTGAGTCTCTACAAGGGCCCTACGTGTTTTTTGTGCATAACTCGAGTAAATGTTTTCCGATTTTCAAAAAAAAAAAAAATTCAATAGAAAGGTCTGGGAATGCCTAACAATTTATGGAAAAAAAATTTTTTACTTTGGGTCGCTGGACCTAGCTAGAGCCCTAAACAAGCGGACTCACTATGGCCCTACTTTTTTATACATAAATCGAGTAAATTCCATGCGATTTTCGTGATTCTTTTCCTATTCGATAGGTAGTGAAAGCCTTAAAAGCATCCAAGAAAAAATATGGGCCCGGGCCGAGCCTAAGATGGCCGCTAATGTTAGGGTGGATCGATCTAGGCAATTTATTTTGGAAAAATTCAAATATTTAAAAAAAAATAAGAAATAGAAGGCAAGGTTGTTGGTTTCGGTGTGGTGCATGTCACAATGCCTGCCAATATGGCCGCCAATGTTAGGGTGGATCGATCTAGACAATATATTTTCGAAAAATCATCTTGAGAACGATAAGAGATAGAAGATCATTGTCAGTGGCAAACTTTTTTGTCTATGGAAATATGGGTCAGAGGCCTTTCCTAAGTGCCTTACTTAGAAGAAACAAGTTGGGCCCAATTAGAGACTCAGTTTTAGGGCCCTCAAAAGCTCAATTTCAAAAAAGATTCTTCCATAAGCTGTGAGGCATGTGAAGACCTTTCAAAAAAAATTCTAAAAATCGGAGAAAATTGACTCGAGTTATGTACAAAAGACCAAAAACCACTTAAACGACCCTAGCTCATTGGCCCTTTGGCCGACAGTGCCCAGATTCAGTCCCAAAAAAGATTTTTCGATTACCTTTCAGTGGAAAAAGTTTTTGAAAATCGGTAGAGTTTTACTCGAGTTATCGTGTTGACAGACGGACGGACATTTTTTAGACCCGTACGAAGAACGTAGTGCTTCGAAAATGATTCTATTGCGTTTACCACGACGTTTGTAACCAGTCTAATTTCAACTCGGGAGTATGGTGGGAGTACCGATCATGGTCTTTAGATGACGAATCAGCAATAAAAAAAATGTCCGTCCGTCCGTCAACACGAGAGTAAAACTCAACCGATTTTCAAAAACTTCTTTTTCCTGAAAGATAATCACCAAATTGATTACGGGATTGAATTTGGGCAAAATCGGTCGAAAGCTTTTGAAGTTACGGTCAAAAAAGTGGTCAAAAACGTGGTTTTTTGAAGGTTCGTGGAGCTTTTTCACTTATATCTCTGAGAAATTAGAACGTAAATCGCTCCTTAAGGTTTTGAATTAAAGATGTGGACATCAGAAAATCACGAAAATTAAATTGACGAAAATGTATTGAGTGGTTCGGGCTGAAGAGTCTTTAGTGTGGGCCCAACTCACGCTACGCGACAACATACGATATTTGGAGATTTTTCGTGAACATTTCTTAAATATTAGATTTCTTGTGCGGTTTTGCAAAGAAAATAGATGCGAACATTTTTGTTCGTGGCAGTATGAGTCAGGGGCCTCTCCTAAGTGCTGAAGGTCGGTTCTAAGATCGGCCCTAGTGCAATTTTTTTTTTAAATTATGAGACTTTTTTAAGGATTTAGAGAGGTTTTTGCGCTGTTTCTTCGAACGGATTTTTCAATATTGCCCTTTCGGCAATTTCCAATCCAATTTAATGTCGACGTAATTTCATGCACTTAAGAGTTAAGGCAACATATGTTTTTACAAAGAGAGTTGGTCAAATTCAAAATGATACTATGATACTATGACGATACTATACTACTTCAAAATGGATGTACTAACTTGTTCAAGTTTAGATCAATCCTTTTTATGATTTTCTAAAAAGCCTCTGGGGGCAGAAGAAATTCTTGGGGGGCTGCGCCCCCCTCCCGTAGCTACGGCCCTGCGTGAATCTAAGAATACAACTAAGATGAAGTCAAAAATTTGTAAGGCTATTTTCCTTGTAAATATGTACAGAGAGAGAGTCGTACGGCTTTTTGATTTCACTTTTATCTCTCATTTAAGGTTATCTCAGTGGTAACGTACTGACTTTCCACCAAGAACACTCGGGTTCAATCCTGGTAGGGACAAATTCTGTTTAGGATTTATCTTCAATGATAGCATGAAAGTAACGTTACTAGGCACTTCCAGGCTTCATAAAATGGGTAGTGGTGCATTTGGCGCGCACTCAGTCACTTCTTGAATCAGGAGGGATGACTCATATCTTTAGACCTATGGCAGTTGGAAAGTTGCTTCCGAAGGCAAAGTTGTAGGAGATAAAATTTTACAGAACACGCGTTTCAGGATTTTAAGGAAAAATGAATGACCCAAGCCCGGAATATATCCACTTCTACAATTGCCGTACTTCAAGAGGGTTTTTGACATTTGGTTAATTTCTGTGGGTCGTTGGAATACTGATTGTTCAAAAAACTGAGCAACAACTTGCAATTCTAATAAGTTCGCACGAATTTGCAAAATCTGTTCAGTTTGCCACGTCTATTCTGTTTGCCACATCTATTCTGATACGTACATCTTTAGTTATGTTTTTTGTTAAGATTTGCCTTATTATCTGCTATTAAAAGCGAGGCTATACGCTGTTTCATTTCCAAAAGTCTCGAGATTTACGTTTTCAGGTTGAAATTATCGGAATATGTGAAAGTGCATAGAATGGAACGATACTAATCTTCTGAATGAAACTGCCGTTATGATGATGATTGATGATGATTGATGATTTGAAAATGTGGAAACTTTTTATAAATTTTGGAAAATTATTGCAGACAACATCTTTGCTTAATTATGAAATATAGAAACAAAACTAGTCCTTTGTTTGCAGACCTGTTCCACACTAACACGAAACCAATGTGATTTTTGCTGGGAGTCTGTTTGCACTGCTTTGTGCATATTTTGTGAGTCTTTGTTTCTATATATTTCATGTAGAAAGTTAAAAATGGCGCAAGGAAAGGAAGCAACAACTTTTCACCCGGAAATAATTTTTGAATGCGACGGAGATAATTTCTTCAATAATATGGAGAAATATTTAAAAACCAAAATCCGGAAACTTATCCGGAATATACTGAAGATAAACGATTTGGACACTGCTGTTATCTTTGCTACATTTTCGGAAGGCGACAATGCCGACCTTGAACATTTTAACAGAAATGTTCTCAATCAGACCATGTTACTTGGAGAAGAGACGATAGCTGTTTATTTGGGACGATATGTAAATTGCCAGGACAAGTTTTCGTTTTCCAATGGACAGCGAGCTATGGTGAAACTGATTGCCCGTACGTGTGAAGAACTTCATGCTCCGCGTTCAGCGACAGAAGTCTCGATCGGTTTGAATTTGAGTGACAATTCGAGCAATATTATGTCCGCTGGAAACAATATATCATCACCTGGTATTTATGAATCTATAGATCAGGCTGGAGATGAAGATGAGATTCACTTTTTTAGTTACATCGGTTCACTGATAATTGGTCCTTGGTCGTGGCCTTCACTTCAATATGCTGCAGAGAAGGCAAATCAGTTCAAAAAAGATGGCTCATAAGTGATTTTAATTTACAATATGTGAATCCAACGCAACATGCAGCTCTTTTAGATTCGATAGTGAAGAGTGATTTAAACAATTTGAAAGGCCGTATCACAGATTTCCTCGCATTGTCGGTTAGAGTGGATGCGTCTGTCGATAGAACATAGGAAGGCGCCGCGCCGCAAAGAATCGTACATAGTAGAAGAATGACAAATATTACGTCACCCATCTTCGATGAATTTTCTGCAAAAATATCTGAGTCCGACTTTAGGCGGAGATACGATTAGCACTAGAAAAAATTCTAATGGTGAAATACTAGCCACCATTCATTGCAATTGAGTGGTCCGAAAATGCCATTAAAACACATTGAAGGGGCGAACCGGCATTTTAAGCCTTACTAGTTTCCGCACCGCAGATGGCACTAGGTTTATGTGCAATTTGCGACTGACACAGTAAAAACTTCGGTAACGAAAGGATCTCTTATCAAAACAAAAAAGCTCACAATAAATTGCGGAACTAGTAAATAAAATGATCTAGTCTCTGACCCGGACGGGTTGTAACGGCGCGGCGGATTATTATTATTATTTATCTCTTTTTTCAGGTAACTCGCCTACATTTTGTGCATGTAAGAGTAAGTGTAAAAGGGTCATGCAAGCGTTCCTTACATTACATTTTGTAGACGTCCAAAAAATTGTAAGAGACTGTCTGGCTCGCCCCTTCGAACAATATTGTAGAAAATAAAAACTGCTGTAGTTTATGAGATACTTTTAGAGTGTAATGTAGGAAACGCTTGAATGGCCTAAAAACGAAACGTTGCACAATCTTATGATTTCTTCCTGCAATAAGTCCAAAAGAATGTTTTCCGAGCGAGGAAGAAAAGTGTGAAAAAGTCGTGAAAATTTTGAACTGCAACGTCGCAGCATTATTAGATTACTGGAGAATGACTGGCTTTTAAATAAGATCAAATTAAACGCATCGTTTTCCAAGCACTTCTCTTTCGAAACACATCATCCAACAGGAAACATAATAATTTTGTAGCACCACATGCCTGTATTTTGAACACGTGATTAATCGATTTTTCATACAAAAGTAACGCGCATGAAAGGACGTGCGAACAAAATGGCCATTTGCACAAAATAACACTCGACAAATAATTCCTACAAAGTTTTTTTAAAATTAAAACATTCGTTCGTTAAGGATATGCTGTGAAGACTGTGAAATTACTTGATGTTGTAACACCAGAAAATTTTGCATTGATTTTCTAAAAAGTAACTGTAACTGATTCGGACCTCATTAACTCATTTCGTGGGCCTTATCAAAATTAAGCCCGTCTGGTCCTTCGGGTCATTATGCTGCGACAGTGAGCGTAACTCTTTCGTGATATGTAGGTAGAGCTAAAGGCTTTACGCTTGCAATAACGACGTTGTAACTGTAATAATGCGCCACCACAAGGGTGGTCGCCAACGGACTTTGCTTGCATCTACGCGTTGGTCTACTGGTGTGTAGCAACACCATGGTTTCCTGAGCTGGTCCAGAGGTACCAGGGGAGTTTTACGTCGCCACCTACCTAAGTGGGGGATGATAGCATTTCGGTCCCGACCTAGGATCCACGACAGTCGACGTAAGCTGTCGTTCTAGGTGGAGCTAAAGGCTTTATGCTTAGTACGCTCGCGCTAATTGGGTGTATCACAATTTCTCGCCCATGGGGACCAGGGGTTAAAGCATTGCTAGGTACGCACGTTAATCTTCAACATCTACGTTGTAACAATGCGCCTACAACAAGGGTGGTCGCCAACGGACTTTGCTTGCATCGTCCCGTTGCGTTGGTCCACTGCTGCGTAGCGACACCATGAGCTGTTCCAGCGGTACCAGGAATGGGTGCATATTCCTACCGAAATGGTTTGGTTAAGAGCCTTGCTGCGAAACCGAGGGTAAAATCGGTACCAGGGGACTGGTGGCTTAGTGTGTCATGAGATATGGCCGCATCCGGCCCCAGCGTCTGGTTGAGGTGCCTAGTGGCACTGCAACGTGAGGGCTGCGGTAGATAGTGAACTGAGTCAAAGCAGTTCACGTGTTGAATTTGGGTGACTGAACCCCTTGTCCTTCCTGGGCAACCAGGTTGGTGAAAATACAGTAGAGAGAGGATAGTGTGACCTAGTTCACAAAGGTTCTGCACCGATCATCCGATTTTAGTGAGAGTCGCCGAGGTGACTCGCGCTAATTGGGCGTGTCCGATTCCTCGTCCGTGGGGGCCGTGCGGTTAAAACATTTCTAGATACGCATGCTAATCTGCAACATCATCGTTAGTACAATGCGAAGCAGGTCGTGATAAATCGGGAAAAATAAAAAAGGGATGTCGAAGGGCGGAGGCAACGCAATGGGCATAGTCCTCAGCAGGGATGGAGGCAGAGATATTAAGGTATAATTTATCATAGGAGTCTCAGAGGGCCTTAGATTAACCCATGGAAATCGTAAGTGGTAATGAAAATTTTCCGGCAATTTAAAAGTGTGAAGAATTTATAAATAAAGTTTTTTTTTAAAGTTTTGAAAGTAGAAAAAATGTTCACCTGATCTCATTGACACCGAACGCCTGATATGTTGAGAAAGTTGTCTCCGCCATTTTCCACTGTGCCATGTAACTGATAGTGAAGTTGCATCTGCTCTCAATGATTCGTCACAAATTTTACTTAAATTCAATTCTTGTAAGTTTTCACTCTCAAATTGAATATCACTGGACTCCAAAATTGCCGGTAAGTTACCGATGCGTTTTTTGGGCTTTCTTTTCGTCACATTACTAAAATTCATTCTATTGCTAATGTCAGTCAAACGCTCTCTTGGGTCAACAATTGGATTACTAAATGATACAGCCTTGTGAAGCTCCAGGGAAGGGGGTCTCAATACAGCATTGGGTTCTGTTGATTCTTGTTGCTCAATCGCATTTAACGACGAACTCGACATGCTTTGTATTTCAGTGAGACCTTCGCTCTTTTCAGTGGAAGACCTTACTTTGTTCATTGATTTATTTTCATTTAATATTTTATCTAAAGAACCAGTCCGATCTATGGCAAAACTTTCCTCATCACTGTGTTCTAAACTAGTGAACACGTCACCTTGTGAAATTGTTTTCGTATCTTTAGATTCACTACTTGTAGTTGTACTTTGGTTAGCAAGGTGACGTCTTGAGTTTCTATTCTGGTTCGAGTCGTGACTAGAATTACTTACGTTGCTAAGACATTGCAATGACATCGCATGTTGTGAGATTTGCGCAGCAGAAATATTTCCTTGCGAGCTTTGCATTGTTGATGACATGGCGGAGGAACAAGTTATTGACGCTTCAAATGAAGAAAATCGCTCTGAAAACGAGTTTATATCTCCATTGTCCACTTGAAAGTCATTGATGCCGCTACTCAAATCGTCCTGGGTATCGCATACAGATTTCGTTGAAGAGTAGGATGTCTTACTTTTCCGAAGTTCAGTAATTCCCATTTTGCTAGTTGGTGAAGTCGGTCGATTTGGTGTAGTAATTTCATCTTCAAAGGCACCTGGTGATGTGATATCCGAACTACTACCATTTGTATAACGACTTTGCGGTTCACATTTGATTGGAATATTTTCGTATAAATTGGATGATATTTCTGAAGAAATGTCTATGCAGCTTACAGACACACTTGAATGATCTTGTTCGTAGCTGCCACAAAACGACAGTGGCTCGTTGTTCCATTGATCATTTGGAGTTAGCGATACGGAGTTGCGTTGCGATCCTTCCGAACTATTTGTGAGATCTTCTAATGAATGTTTAATTGAAGATGAGGTCTGGTTGGAAATGTGCGTAGAATTATTGGTCAGACGTCTCAACCTTAATGGTACGTTCCTGCGATATCCGGAAAGTTCACTTTCGTCTCGTAAACCTGTTTCGTTGTATGAACTATTTTGCTGTAGTGACGAAATACTTTTTTGTGAATCGATTACGGGACTGAATGTGCAGTTGTCAGGATTTGATGTTTGTTGCACAAGCGACCGAGAATGATGTGAGTCAGAGTACTTCGAAATGTCGTCAACATTCTGGGCAGTTTGTTCGATTGGCATTTTAAAAGTCACCAAATCATTTTTCTCGTCAGAAGAGGCAACTGTACTCTTTTCCAAGTTTTCAACAGTCGTTTCCAAAAATAATTTTTTCTTACGTCTTTTGGCAACACGATCGAATACCCAGTCTTTGGAAAATCTTCTATTTTCGAATGTAGTTTCAGGCAATGAAACTCGATTGCCACTTTTGATTCTTTCAGTTGTGGTTTTGTTTTCGATTTTCGATCCACACAGATTGTCATCATCCCCGTCGTATGATGCAAATATGTCGGGTGAATAGCACTGAGATCCTTTAATTCCGGATTTTTGAAATCCTAACATCGGCTTATGATAAGGAGTTGAACAAAGAGTCACTCGTTTCAGTACCGGCAAATTTAAGCTTAAGTCAAACGCATCTTTGGCACTGACATTATCTGTAATTTCCTCGTCAGCGAATTTAATAACTTCCGAGGCTTTGAAGCTACTTTCATGGTTTGGAAATGTTCGGACATCCACTTCGACTGGTTCCATAAACAGATCTTCATTGACTGAATATTCAATACTGCTGTCTCGATTGAATGAGGCTCTCACATTTTCCTTTAGGTTCAATTGTTTTCGACGATCGCTAAAATACAAAGGATTTCGTTTATCTCAAATGCAACATAAATATCGAGTTTTGAAGAACGTTTTTACAATCCCAGGATCGAAAGCAGTAATTTTAATGAATTAAGTATGTGGTCAGAGCATAGAAAGTATTATACAGAAAGAGCAAATATAGAAAGTTACAAAGAGAGAGAGAGAGAGAGTTCTGCAGCCAGAGCGTAGCATGGGGCTGAAACTTAATAGAAACAAACTTTACTCGAGTATGAATTTTCTCTACCCCACGACACCTAAGCCAACCCGCTTTAAGAATTCCATTTTTTACAAAGACAAAACCCTGGAAAATTAGGAAAACTTCCAATTACTTCCCGAAGTACTTTCGGCGCGTGTGAATAAAGTTTATCAATTGTTTTCGACGCATTCTTCAGACATTCATGCATCCGAAAAGTCATTTTGCATCCGCTGCTATACTTCACGTAACAATTTTTTGTGTATGAAAATGTTTTTTTTTTTTTGTTAATTTCAAAAAAATCAGACGTGCGGATACTGTTTTCAAAACTTTGATACAAACATGCTCAAAGTATCATACACTACCAACCTGTCAGATAAATTCAAATTCAATTCAAAAAATCCATCAAATTAGAAAGGACTTTATTTGGAGATTCTTAAACTAAATGCCGATTAAAAATACGTACTTCCTGTCTCCGAGAAACTTGTCGAATGAATCTTTAAAAATTGAGTCGTCTATCGATGAATCCCAATGATTGCGGTCTTCTGATTCTGTTTTTTCTTTTGTGGATTGATTTTTTAACGGCTGCGTTTCTTTCTTCGTTTTAGATTTAATATTCTTTTTGACCTTTTTAGTACCTTTCACCATTGCAACGTAATAAAAAAATTATTAAAAGAACAAAACAAAAATAATTTCAAAATTTCGTTTTTATGTGGGTCGTTTGAGTGTTTTTTAAATTTGGTAGTGACGGTTGTGACCGTCGTGACGATGATGCGGTAATAAGTTCACTTTTATATCCATCCCACAGCCACCGCAACAATACCCTAGCAGAATGGTTTTTACGTTGAACAATTTTCTTTACTCATTTTTTACGCGAGACTGACTAAATTGCCCAGAAGAATTGACCAAAAAGAAATGACCAAATATTGGAAATAACCAAAAAATGGTGAGAAGTCATTTCTTCATTTTGGTTGTTTCTGAAATGACCAAAAAACGGCCGTCTCGGAAGTTCGGTCATTTCTTCATTTTGTTTGTTTCTGAAATGACCAAAAACGCGGCCGATTTGGAAATTTGGTTATTTCTTCTTTTTCGTTCTTTCTGAAACAAATAAAAAAAATCGTTTCGGATATTTGGTTATTCTTCTTTTTGGTTAAAACTGAAATGTTTGACTTTTAATTTTTTTTTTGTTTCGAACGATCGAAACACGAGTGTTCATACAGGTGAGCTACCAATAGCCATTGGACGTTCGTCAAAAAAATTATTTGGTGCACCAAATTTGCTTGACCAACGCCAAATGACTCATGGTAGTTCACCTGGTCGAAAACTTGAGTTCCAGTCGTTCGAAACAACCAAAAACATATGAAGGGACCCGTACGTATCAGAGTAGATACGTCAAACAGAGTTGAGACTCGACCGTATTTAAGTAAATATTGCCTTAACTCTTTAGTGATAAATTCGAACGTTTTCCTCTGGTAGCGAGCCAAATCTTGAGCACCACTCTTCCTCTGCCTCAGCTTTACTTAAGTCCATTTGTCGATAGGGTTCAGGTAACAATTGGTCCAGTAAAGTCGAAACATTGTATAGTGATGACAAAAAACACGGCAACGTAATATCGGAGGCGTGACGAATGCCAATTCCACCTTTTTTGATTGGCAATGATGATTCTCTCCATGACTGTCCGGTTGGATTTATGTTGAAGATCGATTCGATGGAGTGTTTTAAAACATCGTCGTAATGAAACAAGTCAGTTTTATTTCGCCACATTGGTGCTCCACGGAGGAAGAAAAAAAGCCTTGGTGTTGTAACTGACAGACGCAGAAGATAGTATGCGTTGTGTGAGCTAATGTTTAATAATTTTTCCGAGAGATTATGTAAATCGAAAATTTTTCTTCTCATACATAGAATCGATGCTGCTTCTGTCAGTGGGCTCCCCAAGAGAAATTCATTTTCCGTTTTCATCATTTGAATGCCACCACAGACCGTTTCGAATTTTTGCTGCAATTCTCGTTTGATTTCAATTGAATCCGTGCCCAAAACAGACATTTCACATTTTGAAAAATTTATTTCAAGACCGAATTCTTTCGCTTTATCAGTAATAACCTTGAAAGCGTGCATGACATCGTCGGACTCCCAGCAATAGTACCGTCGTCGAGGTACCAAATGTTGAAATCTAAATTTTCTAGGCTTGAAATGATATCTTGAATGACTAGGCAGAAGAGCGCTGGCCCAAGAGGGTCCCCTTGCTGGACCCCTCTTTGGGAGAGGATGGTATGTTCTCTGTAGTACAGGTTTGATGGGTGTCTGTAGCATTGATAGACAAACTTATATGTTATTTCAGAAACAACGAAAATGAAGAAATGACCAAAATGTCATCGAAGTAACCAAAAAACTTGTGAAAACCTTAAATGTAGTGAATAGCTCCTCACCATTTTTTGGTTATTTCCAAAATTTGGTCATTTCTTTTGGGTAATCGAAAATTATACATATGACAGAAACACCACAAGCCATAAACTCTAAAAAATATAGCCGTGAAATATCAGCAGAGTCAAATCCCAAGCAAAATCGGCGATTTTTCTTCTGAAATAGCATTGAAGTATCCCCATAATTCATTTTGGCGTTTCTTCACATTTTGTTTAGACCCGTACGAAGGACGTGTCTTATTCGGTTACTGCTACGTTTGTCACATCGCGAATCCGAACCTTTGAGTAAGGGAACAACTTTTTTTGCTGGCTGGATATGCCAAATCAGCGAGTAAATCCGATTTAAAAAAAAAAATTCACTATAATGTAGTCAAATTGAAAATTAGTTTTTGGAGATGAGCAAAATCGGTCGAATAGTTCCGTATAGATATTCCGTATAGTTCATATATATGGTCGAAACAGTGCCGAAAATCGTGGTTTTGCGAAGGTCGGTGAAAGTTTTTGGCAAATATCTCGGCAAATACAACACGGAAACTGTTCATTTTGATGTCAAATGAAAGCATTTGATCTGAAATATGTATATTGAGAAAATATTTTTCGGGTCAGTGGGTTTGGCGATATATTAGATGTATTAGGCAATGAGGTTGTTATTAAACTAATTTTTCTCTTTTAAATAAAGATACTCTCCTGATGATGACCTGGAAAGGGTCGAAACGTCGAGAGAAAAATTCCTAATTTTTCTTAGTATAGGAAGAGAATCATAAGATTGTGCAACGCTTCGTTTTAACTCTTTCAACCGAAAAACCGGTTTTACTTGAGAAAAATACAAGCGAATACGTGAAAAGAGCGATAAAAGAGAAATTAAAAAGGTGCACAAGCTTATGATCCCTTCCTGTAAGAGATCTAATATTTAATTGGCACACTAACCCCGGTAATACAAAAAGGTTATCAAACTCGAATTTAGCCGCCAGCAATAAAAAAAATACTATCAGAGAAAATAGTGATGTGTGACAAAAAGACTTGCTGACCGAAGACCTAAGGTAGGTTCGATAATAAACGTATGCTAGGGACACGTACGCATCAGAATAGATATGACAAACAGAATAGATGCTCCAAAAAGACTCGAACGTATCTAAGGATCGGAGTGGGTCGACCCACACCTGACCCACAGTTGCAGAATTCACAGAAATCATTTTTCTGTATGTTCTAAGACTTTGGGTCATGTGTGGATCGACCCGCTAAAATTGTGGGCAGGTGTGGGTCGACCCACTCCGATCGTTAAACGTATCTAAGTGAATGTTGCCTTAGCTCTTAAGTATAGGCAATTACGTACACATTAAAGATTGGAAATAGCCGAAACGGCAATATGGAAAACTCGTCCGAAGCAACGGCGAAAAGCCTCTCCATACCCATAAAAAAAGCCCAAAGCTTGAAAAAAAAAAATAAAAAAATTTTTCATACATAAAAAACTTTTTTTTGTGTAGGTCCGATCTTCGAGTCGACCTAGAGCACTTAGGAGAGGCCTCTGACCCATACTTCTATGGACAGAAATGCTCGCTACTTTTTTGTCTGAACACTGAACAAAGTTGAGTTGGACCCACTCTAAGGATTCTACAGCATGAACCACAGTTATTTAATTTTCGTGATTTTCTGATGTACAACTTTTATTTGAAACCTTCAAGAGCGATCTCCGTTTTAATTTCGCAGAGATATAAGTCGAAGAGTTTCACCAACCTTCAAAAAACCACGTTTTTGATCACTTTCTCGACCATAACCTCGAAAGTTCTTAACCGATTTTGCCCAAATTCAAATTCGATATCATTTATTCAATTATCTTTCAGGAAAAAAATTGTTTTAAAATCGAATAAGATTTATACGATTTTTGTAGAAAAAACACGTTTGGCCCTAGCAGAGACTCAGTTTTAGGAACCTGACTGAGTCCAAAAGCTCGAAATCGAAAAAAAAAAATTATGAAAATCGGATAAGATTTACGCGAGTTATGTACAAAAGACCGAAAACCACTTAGGCGGCCCTAGCTCAGCGGCCCTTCGTCCAAAAATTCCCACCTGCAATACCAAATCAACTTTTGGTTTACTACCTTTCACGAAAAAAAAAAGATCTTGAAAGTCGGTTAAGTTTTACTCGAGTTATCGTGTTTAACGGACGGACGGACGGACATTTTTTTTATTGCTGATTCGTCATCTAAGGACCATGATCGATGCTCCCTCTACTTCCCCCTCTCCCCCTCGAATCGACTATTTACAAATGTAGTGGCAACTTCGTACAGGTCCAACAGTTGGAAATGGGTACGAACTCGATGCGAAGCGTTCGTTTAGAGAAAAGTTGGAAATGGGTGCGAACTCGATGGAGAATGTTTCCAGAGTAGGTAAAAGTTGGAAAATGGGTGTGAACTGGATCGGGATAAGATGACATGCGCAAATTTGGAAAAAGAACAGGAAATAAAAAGCAACAAGTTCACATTACAACATTCTCAACAATCCTCAAAAAAATACGTACGAAAAATAGGGTACAAACAGTACTAGTTACGAGCCTTTCTTTTGTTCTTTTTTGAGAACAAAGGAAAAGACAATGGGGACTTGTAACTGAAACAATTTCTAAACAGACTCGTAACCGGTGTTCTCAGAAGAGGGATCAGCACTTTTCACGAGTATTGTTTAAAATTAATGGGGTGTGACTAAATGATTTATTACCTGATGAGGGGTGAAAACAATGGAGGGGTGAAATTAATGGGTTTTGAGGACTTTTTTTCAGTATGTGACAATAGAACTAGCTGACATTTATGCACAGAATTGGGATGGCGATAACAATGCTCTGAATCAGATTGCTATTTTTATTTTGAATTTGCACAGCTGCCCGAGGTTTCAGCGATACCCTGATGCTCAAAAACATCTGGAGGGGTGAAATTAATGGGTTTTGAGCACTTTTCTTCAGCATGGGACAATATGAGGAAGTTGACATTAATGGCCTGTGGTGAATAATTTATTACCTTTGGGATGGCGATAACAATGGTCCAAATTCAGATTAATGGTCTGGCTAAATATTTTATTACATACGGGATGATGATAACAATGGCTCTAATTCAGATTATTGTCATCCAGCTGCAACTTTTTGGCGAGTACTGTCTAATACCCTGTAATAAATATTATGATGACATTTATGGGCCAGAATTAATGGCCTGAATCAGATTGATATTTTAATTTTGAATTTGCGCAGCTGCCCGCGGTTTTATCTATACCCAGACCAATTCCTTCTCTTATCCTGCGGTGTTAAAATGCGAATATACAAAATTGTTGAGTGAAATTTACAGAAAAAGTATTTAGATATAATTAAAATTAGTCATGAGCATTGATTTTCATAACTATTTGACAAAAATCACGTGCATCTGGAGGTACTTTTACCTTAATATCAAATTTTACACATCAAAAATACTCGAGGGGGAAAATCCCGTATGATTTTATATCAAAATGACAAAAGCCAATTGTATTGGATTCTTTTAAATTATTACCTCACAATTAAATAAAAGACCCACGAGTGCTATTTTTAAAATACTTGACCCTACCCAATAGATTCATCATTGAAGGGATTTTGTCAAAAATTTTACACCCCTTACCGCTGAATTCTATAGGAATTTAGATATCGTTTTATAAAAATGATATTTTCTCAGTCATCGTATTTGTTACATGAAAAATTATTGCTAAAGTAGGGTTTTTGAATAACCGGTCAATTACTGTCCTTTACATCGACAATTTTATGAAAATCAATTCGTAGTTTTTATTTATAGCCCTTTATTAAAACACTTTTTTTATTTTTTTGACACATTTATTTTTGGTAAAAGTTATCAGAATTACAGAGAATGATTAAAGTAAGACTATTATTTATGATATAAGACTAGCCCTGATTTGTACAGCTTCAAATGTAAGTTTTCTGCAACCTCAATTTTTTCATTCCACTCTTTACCACTCTCCAGGTCCTTTTTCACGGTCAAGACCATGTCTACCGCTTTTCCTATTTCTGTTGCATCCATACACACTTCACCAGTGTTTGATAGTTCGGTTAATAAAGTTGTGAGGAACGGTTTAATGTAACTGGTTTTCGGTAGACGAATAACACGAGGTTTTTTCTTTTCAGCCTTTTTGAGAGTAGACTCTGATTCCTTATGCTTTCCCATATCATCGGGTAAATTCTTCGCTGCAGTCACACTTTTTGTAGAGACAGCCGTTCTTTGGTTTCTGAGAGTAGAATTTGGTTCCTCATGCTTCCCCACACCGGCTACATTCTTCCTCGTTGTTGCCACACCTTTGAAAATTGCGAAAATAAAGCGGGCACATGGACACGGGGCTGGACATCTGCGATGGTTTCTTTTCCTTTTCAAAATTTTAGATTTTTCACTCATGTTCTGGCTCGGTGGTGATTTCATTTTATGTGATTTTTACGTCTCTGCTAGCTTCTTGCTCGACCCCGACTGACTATAAAACTATTGGATCTGTCCTTTTTCACTTATTTTCTCTTTTTCTTCTAAAACCGTAACGAAGAATTGCCCGCACCTCGTCGTATGTGAAGTTTTCGTCGTCATCATCATCATCATCGTCATCATCATCATCATCATCATCATCATCATTATCATCATCATCCGAACTTTCGTTTGACTCTTCGTTTTCGCCCTCTTCACTCTCATTTTCTCTCTCAAATTCATTCTCGTTTCCACAATTTTCCGTCTCTGCGTGTTCTATTTCCATGTGACGTCTCAGGTTGAAATTATTCGCGAAATTTTGATCACAAATCGTACAAGTGGTATACATCTTAGGATAATTTATTACTAGGCCCACACTCGTCAATAGTTGAACAAAGAATGAATTCGTGTAGCTTGTTTTGTTAGTTTTCTTTATCTATTATTCAAAAACTATTGAGAAAAGTTTTTCTCTCTCGCAGTTATCACCTTTTCGTAAATTTCATTAAAGAAATTTCTCCTGCTTTGACAATTGGACGGAGTAAATCCGGCAAAAAATTACCTCCAGATTGTTTAATTTTCCTTTTCTCTTTTAACCCACCATCGCATCGGTAAATTTTCCTTAATATTTTTTTGAACTTTTTAATTTTTGTATTTCACTCCTTTTCAATGGAATATTTCCTTTCAGAGTGTTGTAAATACATTCGTAGATTGTGTTGATAAAATCTGATTCGCAATTCAAGATTATTTGTTGGCGAAATTTAGGCGTTGATGATTGAATAAGATTCAAAACAGCTAGATGCTTTTTTACCGATGCCATTCCAGACTGTAACTGAGACCACGTCGCTGGCTACGAATGTTTTATACTCATCTATTGAAATTATATGATTTTTATAGGCACGAAAATTTGCGAGAAAAGATCTAAGTTTTGAATTTTCAATTATCGCACTGCTTTAAAATTTGGCGGGGTGTGCTTCTACCCCATCCTCCTCCTCCTCCTCCTCCCCATCCTACTCCTCCGCCTCCTTCTCCTCCTCCGCCTGTTCCTGCTCCTTCTGCTCCTCCTCCGCCTGCTGCTCCTCCTCCTCCTCCTCCGCCTGCTCCTCCTCCTCCTCCTCCTCC
>CM055403.1:115804197-115828487 GCA_029228625.1 Pseudolycoriella hygida | reverse complement strand
ATTGATATTTTAATTTTGAATTTGCGCAGCTGCCCGCGGTTTTATCTATACCCAGACCAATTCCTTCTCTTATCCTGCGGTGTTAAAATGCGGTTATACAAAAATGTTGGGTGAAATTTACAGAAAAAGTATTTAGATATAATTTAAATTAGTCATGAGCATTGATTGTTATAACTATTTGACAAAAATCACGTGCATCTGGAGGTACTTTTACCTTAATATCAAATTTTACACATCAAAAATACTCGAGGGGAAAATCCCGTATGATTTTATATCAATATGACAAAAGCCAATTGTATTGGATTCTATTAAATTATTACCTCACAATTAAATAAAAGACCCACGTGTGCTATTTTAAAATACTTGACCCTACCTAATAGATTTATTGAAGGGATTTTTGTTAAAAATTTTACACCCCTTACCGCTGAATTCTATAGGAATTTAGATATCGTTTTATAAAAATGATATTTTGTCATTCATCGTATTTGTTACATGAAAAATTATTGTTAAAGTAGGGTTTTTGAAAAACCGGTCAATTACTGTCCTTTACATCGACAATTTTATGAAAATCAATGCGTAGTTTTTATTTATAACCCTTTATTAAAACACTTTTTTTATTTTTTTGACACATTTATTTTTGGTAAAAGTTATCAGAATTACAGAGAATGATTAAAGTAAGACTATTATTTATGATATAAGACTAGCTCTGATTTGTACAGCTTCAAATGTAAGTTTTCTGCAACCTCGATTTTTTCATTCCACGCTTTACCACTCTCCAGGTCCTTTTTCACGGTCAAGACCATGTCTACCGCTTTTCCTATTTCTGCTGCATTCATACACACTTCACCAGTGTTTGATAGTTCGGTTAATAAAGTTGTGAGGAACGGTTTAATGTAACTGGTTTTCGGTAGACGAATAACACGAGGTTTTTTCTTTTCAGCCTTTTTGAGAGTAGACTCTGATTCCTTATGCTTTCCCATATCATCGGGTAAATTCTTCGCTGCAGTCACACTTTTTGTAGAGACAGCCGTTCTTTGGTTTCTGAGAGTAGAATTTGGTTCCTCATGCTTCCCCACACCGGCTACATTCTTCCTCGTTGTTGCCACACCTTTGAAAATTGCGAAAATAAAGCGGGCACATGGACACGGGGCTGGACATCTGCGATGGTTTCTTTTCCTTTTCAAAATTTTAGATTTTTCACTCATGTTCTGGCTCGGTGGTGATTTCATTTTATGTGATTTTTACGTCTCTGCTAGCTTCTTGCTCGACCCCGACTGACTATAAAACTATTGGATCTGTCCTTTTTCACTTATTTTCTCTTTTTCTTCTAAAACCGTAACGAAGAATTGCCCGCACCTCGTCGTATGTGAAGTTTTCGTCGTCATCATCATCATCATCGTCATCATCATCATCATCATCGTCATCATCATCATCATCATCATCATCATCATCATCATCATCCGAACTTTCGTTTGACTCTTCGTTTTCGCCCTCTTCACTCTCATTTTCTCTCTCAAATTCATTCTCGTTTTCACCATTTTTCGTCTCTGCGTGTTTTATCTCCATGTGACGTCTCAGGTTGAAATTATTCGCGAAATTTTGATCACAAATCGTACAAGTGGTAAACATCTTAGGATAATTTATTACCAGGTCCACACTCGCCAATAGTTGAATGAAGAATGAATTCGTGTAGCTTGTTTTGTTAGTTTTCTTTATCTATTATTCAAAAATTACTGAGAAAAGGTTTTCTCTCTCACAGTCATCACCTTTTCGTAAATTTCATTAAAGAAATTGTTTTTCTCCTGCTTTGACAATCGGACGGAGTAAATCCGGCAAAAAATTACCTCCAGATTGTTCAATTATTTTCCTTTTCTCTTTTAACCCACCATCGCATCGGCAAATTTTCCTTAATATTTTTTTGAACTTTTTCAATTTTTTTATTTCACTCTTTTTCAATGGAATATTTCCTTTCAGAGTGTTGTAAATACATTCGTAGATTGTGTTTATAAAATCTGATTCGCAATTCAAGATTATTTCTTGGCGAAATTTAGGCGTTGATGATTGAATAAGATTCAAAGCAGCTAGATGCTTTTTTACCGATGCCATTCCAGACTGTAACTGAGATCACGTCGCTGACTACGAATGTTTTATACTCATCTATTGAAATTATATGATTTTATAGCCACGAAAATTTTCGAGGAAAGATCTAAGTTTCGAATTTTCAATTATCTCACTGCTTTAAAATTTGACGGGGTGTGCTTCTACCCCATCCGCCTGCTCCTCCTCCTCCTTCTCCTCCTCCTCCGCCTGCTCCTCCTCCTCCTCCTCCTCTTCCTCCTCCTCCTCTTCCTACTCCTCCTCCTCCTCCCCCTCTTCCTCCTCCTCCTCGTCCTCCTCCTCCTCTTCCTCCTCCTCCTCCTCCTCCTCCTCTCCCCGCCTCCTCCTCGCCTCCCTCCTCCTCGTCCTCCTCCTCCTCTTCCTCCTCGTCCTCCTCCTCGTCCTCCTCCTCTTCCTCCTCCTCCTCCTCCTCCTCCTCCTCCTCTTCCTCCTCCTCCTCCTCCTCCTCCATCTCCACCTCCTCCACCTCCATCTCCACCTCCTCCTCCTCCATCTCCACCTCCTCCACCTCCACCTCCACCTCATTCTGAGTTTCTAACACCAGGAGGAGGAGGAAGAATTTACCCGATGATATGGGAAAGCATAAGGAATCAGAGTCTACTCTCAAAAAGGCTGAAAAGAAAAAACCTCGTGTTATTCGTCTACCGAAAACCAGTTACATTAAACCGTTTATCACAACTTTATTAACCGAACTATCAAACACTGGTGAAGTGTGTATGGATGCACCAGAAATAGGAAAAGCGGTAGACATGGTCTTGACCGTGAAAAAGGACCTGGAGAATGGTAAAGCGTGGAATGAAAAAATTGAGGTTGCAGAAAACTTACATTTGAAGCTGTACAAATCAGGGCTAGTCTTATATCATAAATAATAGTCTTACTTCAATCATTCTCTGTAATTCTGATAACTTTTACCAAAAATAAATGTGTCAAAAAAATAAAAAAAAGTGTTTTAATAAAGGGTTATAAATTAAAACTACGAATTGATTTTCATAAAATTGTCGATGTAAAGGACAGTAATTGACTGGTTATTCAAAGACCCTACTTTAGCAATAATTTTTCATGTAACAAATACCATGACTGAGAAAATATCATTTTTATAAAACGATATCTAAATTCCTATAGAATTCAGCGGTAAGGGGTGTAAAATTTTTGACAAAATCCCTTCAATGATGAATCTATTGGGTAGGGTCAAGTATTTTAAAAATAGCACTCGTGGGTCTTTTATTTAATTGTGAGGTAATAATTTAAAAGAATCCAATACAATTGGCTTTTGTCATTTTGATATAAAATCATACGGGATTTTCCCCCTCGAGTATTTTTGATGTGTAAAATTTGATATTAAGGTAAAAGTACCTCCAGATGCACGTGATTTTTGTCAAATAGTTATGAAAATCAATGCTCATGACTAATTTTAATTATATCTAAATACTTTTTCTGTAAATTTCACTCAACAATTTTGTATATTCGCATTTTAACACCGCAGGATAAGAGAAGGAATTGGTCTGGGTATAGATAAAACCGCGGGCAGCTGCGCAAATTCAAAATTAAAATATCAATCTGATTCAGGCCATTAATTCTGGCCCATAAATGTCATCATAATATTTATTACAGGGTATTAGACAGTACTCGCCAAAAAGTTGCAGCTGGATGACAATAATCTGAATTAGAGCCATTGTTATCATCATCCCGTAGGTAATAAAATATTTAGCCAGACCATTAATCTGAATTTGGACCATTGTTATCGCCATCCCAAAGGTAATAAATTATTCACCACAGGCCATTAATGTCAACTTCCTCATATTGTCCCATGCTGAAGAAAAGTGCTCAAAACCCATTAATTTCACCCCTCCAGATGTTTTTGAGCATCAGGGTATCGCTGAAACCTCGGGCAGCTGTGCAAATTCAAAATAAAAATAGCAATCTGATTCAGACCATTGTTATCGCCATCCCAATTCTGTGTATAAATGTCAGCTAGTTCTATTGTCACATACTGAAAAAAAGTCCTCAAAACCCATTAATTTCACCCCTCCATTGTTTTCACCCCTCATCAGGTAATAAATCATTTAGTCACACCCCATTAATTTTAAACAATACTCGTGAAAGGTGCTGATCCCTCTTCTGTTCTCACCCTAGTTATTTAGCGTTTTATAAAATATCGCACAAAAAAGTTATTTTTCCAATCGTCGATTTCCAATTTTTACCTTTTCTGAAAACACTAAATCGAGTTCGCGCCGATTTGCAATTGTTACCTACTCTGAAAACACTCTAAATCGAGTTCGCGTAAATTGCTTCCAAAGGCAATCAAATTTTAGAGAACACGTGTGTCAGAGTTTTAGGGAAGAATGACGAGAATGACCCAATCCCGAAATATATCGACTTGTATAATTGCCGCACTTCGGGAGAGTTTTCGACATTACCTTGGATAATTTCTGTCGGTCGTTCGAATATTGCGCCTTTCGGCAGTTTCCATCTACATTCGTTTACACTATCTTGATTTTTTCCATTGCTTTCGGATGATGTGAGCATGATCAATGATCATACTGCGACATTGATTGGTTCGGAGAAATTCTCTCATTTTTCGTAGTGTTGGCTGATTAAAATCAATTTGGGGTAACATTAGAGTAATGCATCTGACGAACCTATCGCGCAATGATCTCTCAAAAACACGAAGAAATTTCTCTAATCGGAAAATCTTTTATCGGCACGGCAAAACTGCAAAAATAAGAAAGATGTTCTTTTTAGCGTTCTCTTAGCTGGAGGTATCAAAAGTCAAAAGTCAAACTACTCCAGAGAGAGAGCGCTCTGATAATGACAGTTGTTGAAGTGAACGGGCCCCATCAAAACAAAACACGAACGTCTTGTTTATACAACATTATTTCGTTTATAAACATTTTGCTTAACAAATTATTTGTGATGTCCGACGACGATGAACAAATCTACGTAAAAAAGTCAAATACAATTCACTATGGATCGTTGGAAGAAACGCTAAGTGAAAGATTGGAGAATATTTCTGATGATTCCAATGATTTTACGGAACTAAAACGTGAGCGCGTAGCTGTCAATTCGCCGGTTCAAGCCAATATTCACACTTCGAACGAATATTTTGACTTGGAACAAGAAGTGTAAATTTGTTGACTTTTTTAAATTCCAGCGAATTGTGCTAATGTTACATCTTCTAATTACAGGTCCAAGGATAAGATCGCACTTCTAGAAGAATTCGAAAGGCGGCGAAAAGCACGTCAGATCAACGTCAGCACAGACGATGTTGAGGTGAAAAAGGATTTGCGACGACTAAATGAGCCAATTTGTTTGTTCGGCGAAGGACCGGCAGAACGACGACGTCGATTGAAGGAATTATTGTCAAAGTAAGTCTCTATTCTTGAGATTGCAAAACTGGCATACCACACTGACCTTCCATTTCAGTTTAGGAGAAAATGCAATCAAGCAAAAGATTCAAGAAGAGGAGGAACGGAAGCAATTGCAAAAGGAGCAAGAAACGACCTGGTACCACGAAGGACCTGATGCTTTAAGAGTGTCAAGATTTTGGATAGCAAATTATTCCCTGCCTCGAGCCAAAGAACGTTTGGAAAATGCACGATTGTTGCTAGAGCTACCGAGTGCTACTAAAGCTGGACGCATGGTTGAGTTGCAGAAAAAAATTCAATCGTTAGCGCTTCAGTGCAGCCAAGTAGGTGACACACGTCCAATAAGCAACTGTTGTTTCAATGACACATCGTCGTTACTCCTAACATCGAGTTGGTATGTTCTTCCTTGACGACAGATTTGAACTTCAGTAAAAAGATTTTTCCTCCAAAGGTCTGGCATGTGTAAGCTGTGGACGATACCAGATTGCACTCTCGTTCAGACACTCCGTGGCCACATTTCATATGTGTGCGGTGTTGCAATGCGGAACGGAGTACCGCAAGACGATACGAATGTTGTGGCAATGGCGACAGGAGGATCTGATGGATCAGTAAAGCTTTGGTCCTTCGGAAGCGAAGAATCGATTGCCGACATTACAGGTCACGTACCACATCGGGTGTCACGGCTTGCCTTCCATCCATCTGGTCGTTTTTTGGGAACCGCTTGTTACGATTCATCGTGGCGTCTCTGGGACTTGGAACAAAAACAAGAAGTCCTCCATCAGGAAGGACATGCCAAAGCGGTGCATTGTATATCGTTTCAAATCGACGGTAGTGTTTGCGTGACAGGGTACTTTGTTTACTTTTCAAGGTAATTGTAGTTTCTAATTGTTGTCCGTCCACTTGCAGTGGCCTTGATGCATTTGGTCGTGTTTGGGATCTACGAACTGGTCGTTGTGTCATGTTTCTTGAAGGTCATCTCAGTTCAATATATGGCGTTGATTTTTCGCCGAATGGCTACAACATAGCTTCAGCCAGTCAGGACAATTCCGTTAAGGTAACACATTGTTTCCAGCCAAAGGATGAATTTTTTTCAACGGTCCAACTTTTTGTTCGAAAATATGGCTTCTCACTGCAGCACTGCCCATCAATGAATTAATTGAATGTTTAATTACAGATTTGGGACTTACGTCGACGACAACCTGTATACACGATACCTGCCCATGTGAATCTTGTTTCCGACATAAAGTACCAGAAAGAAGGAGGACATTTTCTAATATCGTCCAGCTATGATTGTACCACAAAAGTGAGTTTTTTTTTGCTTCTTTTCTGATTCAACGACTAATGATTTTTGCAACAGATTTGGTCGAACAAAACATGGCAGCCTTTAAAAACACTTCACGGACATGATGGCAAAATCATGAGTGTGGATATTTCACCCAATTCTCAGTACATTGCAACGACGTCCTATGACAGAACATTTAAATTGTGGTCACCAGAATATTAAAATTTTCCTCTAATAAGGCGATTAAAATAAAGATTGTAAGAAACATCCGCTGTATCGAAATAGAAAAACTCAGTTTTATTGGCTGGGAATCGCTCGTATACGTATACGGCTAGAAGATGAAAGCAATTCCCGATTTGTTGTAGGCAATGTCAAACTTTAAATGGAAATTTTGACTTGCCCTCAACTGACTAATTAATTTAACTGGTTTTCTTGTACGTATTCTGGTCAGGTTAACAGTCAAGTCGGGTAAACTCACAGTCTACAATTGGCGTCAGATTCCAGTTTTCTGAAGTTTCTACCAGACCATCCAAATTTGGGTCACAATCGTCAAATCTGTTTTGACGATATTTCAAACTTTGGCGTTCTTTTTTTTGGCGATTTAACATATTAGCAAAAAATCATGAGCGCCCGGTAAAAATGCGGCCGTGACACAACTCCACAGTCCACAGACGAACGTACCCCCCGGAAAATATTTTTCCCGGAATCTATGGAAAATTCTTTTCACTCATTAAAATCGGTTCACTGGATCCGCAGATGTGACCTTTAGAAAATTATCATTTTCTATACAAAAAGTGCATTTTCATAGAATCCAAGGTTTTAATGAAAACATCCTACGCTAGTTGGTTAGTTAGTTAGTTACTGATTTCCATTGGCACTTCTATGAAAAACGACTTTTTTGGCTCGAGCTCGAAGTCGAAGGAAAAGTTGTTGGGTTAGGTGTGTAGTGTATCAGGGTGACCGCCAAATTTTCGATTAAAAAAAATGCGTCACAATTACCGGACCCTCCCAACGTAATAATTTTTCTGCGCTTTCAGATTTCACACCCCAAAAATTTAGCATCGCGTGATGTATGTAGTACAGGCAGCTAAATTTTTGCGTGTGAAATCTGAAAGTGCTGAAAAATTATTACGTGACGCTTTTTTTAATCGAAAATATTTCGAAAGAATTTTTGCGTTCCGAAGCGGCAAATACCCAAATTGATATCAGTTGTTTTGGAAGAAGGGACGAGGACTTGCGTCACCTCTCCTTTTTAAAAGGGGTTTTTGTTGTGATTGTAAAACACCGAAAACATCGCCAAAGTGTGAGGTATCGCCAAGAAAAAACGCCAAAGTGAGTATCTCCAAAAAATTAAAAAAAAAAAAACAAAAAAAATAATTACGTTTATTGCGAGTTCGCTGAAAAATTCTATTTCTATTTCTATTAACATACAATAATCTCGTTAAAACTTTTTCATCGAAGAATTCATATCTCTCATTGGCTGGCAAAAATTCGTAGAAGTAGAATTTTTCAGTAAATCCGCAAAATTGTCGATATGTATCACTTTTGCAATTTTTCTTGACTTCTTCACACCTTTGCGATTTTTCGATCGATAATTATTTACCGATAAATTTTTAAACACATTTTTGAGGTACGTTAAAGTACGTGTACTTGAGGTAGTGCCCAAAAGATCTCATGACATTTCGTAGAACGAAAAATTCCCTAGTGAAGTAGCTGAAATGAAGGTATCTAACATCAACTCTGTTTGCCACATCTATTCTGATACGTCCGGTCCCTTCATATGTTTTTCTATCGGTTCAGTTGAATTATTATTGGTCGAATATGATATCACAACAAAACCCTCTTTAAAGGTAGAGCGTGACGCAATCTGTAAATCTGCTTCCAAAATTAATGATATCGCTTGAGGTGACGCTGTCGCTGATAGAATTATTTGAATGGAAACTTGAGTTCAAAGTTTTAATTTCCTGAAAAAATAACAGCTCTTTTTTTCAAACAAAATTACGTTGTGTTACAAAAATTGCGTCACAAATGCCGGACCCAACGACGAAATAATTTTTCAATACTTTCAGTTTTTACACGCAAAAATTTAAATTTACTCTAAACAATCTACGCAATAAGAAATAAAAATCAAATTTTTGCAGCGCAAAAACTGAAAGTACAGAAAAGTTATTTCGTCGTTGGGTCCGGCATTTGTGACGCAGTTTTTTTAAAACAACGTAATTTTGTTTGAAAAAAAGAGCTGTAATTTTTTCAGGAAATTAAAACTTTGAACTCAATTTTTCATTCAAATAATTCTGCGTATTACCAGCGATAGCGTCACCTCAAGCGATATCATTAATTTTGGAAGAAAACTTACGGACTGCGTCACACTCTACCTTTAAAGAGGTTTTTTTGTGATATCAGTCGTTTTGGAAGTTTTCAGTTTTTGAACAAATTTCTATTTTTTGAAAACATTTTTCTCGGAAAAAAAATTTTCTCAGAAAAGTAAATTTTCTTAGAAAAAAAATTTCTCCGAAAAGAAATTGTCTTCGAAAAAAATTTTCTCCGAAAAAAATAGTCTTCGAAAAAAATTGTCTCCGAAAGAAAGGTTTCCTCCAAAAAACATTTTCTCAAAAAAAATTTTTTCTTCGAAAAAAAAATGTTCTCCAACACATTAGGCTACCATCGGAACACTTCGTATCACCTTCCGCTACCTTCGGAATACTTTGTGTCATCTTCGCCTGCCTTCGGAACCCTTCGTGTCACCTTCAGCTGTCTTCGGAACACTTCGTGTCACCTTCGGCTGCCTTCGGAACACTTCGTGTCACCTTCGGCTACCTTCGCAACACTTCGTGTCACCTTCGGCTACCTTCGAAACACTTCGTGTCACCTTCGGCTACCTTCGAAACACTTCGTGTCACCAATTCTTCTCAGTGGTTCATATAACTTTCCTGAAGAAACCAACTGTCTAGGTATTCTTATTCAGAATTTAGCAAAAAATCCAAGATGGTATCACTTTGACAGTTGGCCGCCATTTTCTTAAAATGCTAAAAAATTCCCCTGGCCGAACTTTATAACTTTCTAGAAGAAACCATCTCTCTCAAGTAGTGTCATTCCGGAGCTAAAATTCGAAAACCGAAAAAGCATAAACGAAAATCCAAGATGGCACCGCTTTGACAGCTGACATCCATTTTCTAAAGATCCCAAAAAATTTTCCTCACCAATCCCTATAACTTCCCCGAAGAAACCCACTATCTAAGTGTTATCATTCCGAAGCTATAATTCGAAAATCAAAAAAAGCATAATTTTTTGCTTGGGAAAATTCAAGACGGCGTCGCTCTGATAGCCTACATACATTTTATGAAGATCCCAAAAAATTCTCCCGACCATACTCTAAAACTTTCTAGAAGTCACCAACTCTCTAGCTATCGTCACTTCGGAGCTAAAATTCGAAAAATCCGATGATTACCTAAAAAACCCTCAAAATTGACCACCTTTCCACATGCCACGGCTTTTCCAGAATTTTCCCGGAAAAGCGGCATATGAATTTTTTCATTTGGGGTCGAGACTGACGTTCCCTGAAAATTTCGGCTGTCTAGTTCTCGAGATCGAAACTTATTAATAGATAGATAGATAGATATAAACCGACAGATCAGAAAAAAAGTTTCCATAATGATGAGAATAATAGAAAAATCGAAATCCTATAGAAATTCCCAGCCAATTTTCAACCGATTTTGATGAGTGAGGGCTCGTTTGAAAGCTGCTGCGACGTAGTTTTTTTTAATAATTTGGAGCGGGAGGGGGCGAGGAGAAAAAACTCAAAAGTTCGTCTATACATGGCTCCTTGTCCCAAAGGTTTTTGTATAGAGTTTTTTGGGTTTGTGGACGTTTTTTTTTGGGGTGAGGGGACTGCGACACGCCCTCCGCTTCCGCTGCGGGCATGATCAAATTTTTTTGGCGATTTGACTTCGGTGATGTTTCATGGTTGTTATTAATAATTTGACGTGTGTAAAAAAGTGGTGTGTACAGTCCAACAAGGTTGGTTGGGAGGCTATGAAAATCTCTTATGGAAATAAATTTCAGAAAGAAAATTTGAAAAAAATTGAAAAATAACATAAGCAAATACCCGTACGAATAGCATATGGCAAGAAGACTCGAACGTATCTAAGTATAGAAATGAACAAACGGTCCAATGTTGTAACTATAAGAATTTCAAAGATCCATAGAAATTACACAAGGTAATTGATGACCTGCACCATATCACAAAGAGGACCAACGTAGTTCCTGAAACGATTTTTCTAAAATGTAATTCTCACCAAGTTTGCCCTTAGGAGCAAATTTTTAACTGCCATAGATCCAGAGATATGAGTCATCCCTCCCAATTGTAGAAGTGGCTATTTACCAGTATTGGGTCATTTTTCCTTAAAACTCTGAAACACGTATTCTCTAAAATGTTATTCTCTACAACTCTGCCTTTGATAGTAAATCTCCATATTGCATAGTTGACATAGTTGAGCAAATATGACAAAAAAACCATCTGCTTTCGTATATGGCCACGAAACTCAATTTCGTCCATTCCATTTGTCCCAGGGCCCAGACCCGATTTCCACAAGAAAAGTTTTCTCAGTTTTGTGAGATCAAATGCTTTCATTTGACACTAAAATGAACGATTTCCGTGTGAAAAAGTTTCCACCTCCACTTCTTCGACCATATCTTCGGAGCTTCGATAATAAATGTATCCCCCTCACCTCCCAGCTTGATCTACCCCAATTACAATAAAGTTGTTTGTAATAAACGCATGGGCCATTTCGTATTCGTACTGGTTTAAAAACACGAGGGTGTCCATTTATTCATCCAATGTTCGTTCATATTGGTCAACTCTACCAAACGCTTTCAAAATCTTTCCTCTCTTCAAAACTTTATGGATACGCACGGGGATGTCACTTATTCATCCAATATTCATTCGTAATTCATTCTTGCCGAAGAAGAAACAATCGATTTGTAAGTCGATTCGGTCATGCAACGCAAATTTGTCGATGTTGCCGAATCCAACAAACTGAAAATTAAAAAACGGCATCAAAATGTAGACGAAATTTAAAAACTCCGAAAATCGTGTAAATTCGATGTAAATTTTTATGTACCCTCCGTACCCTCTCGTGTTTAAAAATCAAAAAGATGTAAAACGAGATGTCAAAAGTAACAGACTCTTTCTCTATCACCGCTGTCACCAAACTGTCAAACGCTGTCATATCAGGCACATGTGCGCTTTTCTTCAAACATTTTTCGTATTTGTCATGAAAAATGGCTAAGAAATATTGTAAATACACTAAGAAACAGCTGCTGGAGTATTGTAACGATGAAAGCTATTGCGTAAAATGCGTCGATGGAACCATGCACATAGGGCTTCCACCATGGGGCCTAAAAAAGTTCAGTGAAACGGTGAGGAACATTGTGTCGGCAGAAAAACTGAATCGTTTCGATTCGAAATTGAATGGAATTGTTTTGGATATTCAAAGCATAAAAGTGATCGGTGAAGAGTACCCTGTGCGGAATGATAGTTCAACTTTGCATGTTAGTTTGAATGTAAAATTTTACGTTTTTCAACCACGTATTGGAGCAGTTGTGCTTGGTGTTGTTAAGCATGTTGCACTTCATCACATTAGTGTGACGATACATCGTTTCTTCAATGTAGTGATTCCAATGGAAACGAAAAACAGTGCCTTGAAGACAAATATGACTGTGATGGTTAAGCTGACAAAGTTTGATTTGGACGATTCGATTCCGTACTTTGAAGGCAAATTACAGGAAATATTGCGAAAGGACCAAAAGGAAAATTCTATGGACAGTGGAGTTAGTACAACGGATTCAGCGACCATTCAAGTGAAACAAGAAAAAGTGTCGCCTGATAGAAGTAATAGTGAAAGTGATAGCGACAGCGACAGTGATGATTCCAATGCTCCAAATACATTGATGAAGCCAGACGCCAATCGCAAAGGACATAGTGACATCAAGGTAATTGAAAATTTCTCTAAATATATTGACGCAATTATTTGCAATTTTTACAATTTCCAGGCCAAAGTGAAACAGGAACCGGTTTCAAGTATTGAAGAATCGTCGTCTAGTTCGGAGGATTCAACTAGTGCCACTAAAACTAAAAATTTACTAGTACCGAAAAAAGAGAAAGCCACGAGCTCCTCCAGCAGTTCGGTTGACTCTGCCTCATCGACCGAAAATAGCAAAGGAAGGAATAAAGGGGAAAGGAAAGCAGAAAACGGAAGTAGCCTGATAGGGAGGTCATTATCGAAGAAGAAAGACGTCCGTAAAAATGATTCGGAATCGTCGTCCGATGACGAAAGTGACGTCAGAAAGAAAATAAAAAACAATTCATTTACCGACAATTCGTTCGCCTCTCCTGGACTTTCGTCAACTAGAATAAAAAGCAAATCGTCAAAAAGTAAAAGTAAGTCTAAAGACTCCGAAACAAATGAATTTTTAAAGAGAATGATGAAAAGATTTAATAAATGATATCACAGTTTTAAAAAAGTAAAATCTGTTTCTGTAATCCCGGATAACGGAGACTCTGTGAATCATAATTTCACACCAGTCATTAATCGTATAAATCACCCAATTTATTACCTTCCAAATTCCTAACCAAAGAGGCTGGTCCTAATTTGCAAGCTTCTTCCGTCCATTTTTCTACCAGTCTTCTTATGAAACAGTTGTCTACGTCCAGCAGCTGTGTAGAGAGCTTTGCAAAAGGGTAAGGATTGCTTGGTATAAGTGATAGATTCCGTACCGTGGATTCAACAACGGAATGTCCAGGTACGTAGGTCTAATTACTCCAACTAATTTTTTTTTTGGTTTCTTTGAATACTTTCAATACCCTGGAGGTTGCTGGACTGTTGACTGTCTAAGCTTTCAGTTTCAGAGTGCAGCTTTCCTTCTGTGTGAAGCTTCTTTTCAATAATATCACCGGGTGGACTGCTCGGTGGATCTCTCAGCTTCAGGCTTCATAGCACACTGGGGAAAATATCTACAAGCGACGTGGGAATTGTGAATATATGCCGCCGACGTATTATATACTTGATGAATGTATCCGCAAAAAAACCTCTTACAGAGGAGGTGTGACGCAAGTCTTTATGTCTGCTTACAAAAGTTGTGAAATCAGAAAAGGGTGACGCTTTAGGCATCTAAGGCAAAACAGTTTTTCTTCCAGTTACAAAAGTTCTGAAATCAGAGGGGGTGACGAATTAAGCTTCGATTCGCAAAAGAAATTTTTAAACAAAATTACGTTGAGTTCAAAAAATTGAGTCACAAATGCCAGACCCACCAGCAAAATAATTTTTCAAAACTTTCAGTTTTTACGCTGCAAAAATTTGACTTTTATTTCTTCTATTATTAAATTTTGGGTGATCCCCTCAACTTCTTCTACAACATATCAAAAGTTTTTTTTTTTGAGAAGCCGCTACCGCCAAACCGAAGCGCGGCGGCTACTACTTCTATGGACAAAAATGATCGACACAACTTCCTCTACAACATATAAAATGTTTTTTTTGAGCCTCCGTCTATTTTCGGCCATTTTGACGGTCACCCCGATACACTATACATCCAACCCAACAACTTTCCCTTTGACACCAAACCTCTATCTCAAACACCCAATCTTGTCTCATACAAAATGTGCTACCGTACATATTACACACACAAACACATACATATGTTCTTTATATGGCGCCTTCTAAGAGCCCTGGCGCCCAAACGAGGCCGGTACCCCCCTTTTTTTAAATCTCATATGGCGCAGAATGCCCACCCGAAGATCCCTGCAAAATTTCAAGAAAAGTTATCGAGCCGTTTTCGAGCACGAGCCAAAAAAGTCGGTTTTCATACAAATGGCCCTGGAACTAATTAACTAACTAACTAACTCGCTAACTAACGCAGGATGTTTGCATTAACTTTGGCTTCTATGAAGTGGCACATTTTGTATGGAAAATGACGATTTTCTGAAGGTCATATCTTCGGATCCACCGAACCGATTTTAATGAGTGAAAAGACACTTCGCCTTAGAATTTTCCCTAGAATCCAGATTCTTGAGACGTAGGCTTAACGCTTGTGCATTCTTTATTCCTGATCTTTTAAATCGACGCACTAGCGAAGCTTCAGGTAAACCGTCCCCCTAGAAACCTTCGTTTTCATGAACATTTTTTTGTTCCGACTGATCGCACGTTCTACGGATTCTTTGAACCTGTGTGCAGTCTTTCTCGAATTTTTAACAACTTTTGTCGTTTAATTAATCCTAGAGTATCGAAATTAAGTTTTCGCGTCTTTGCCTATTTTATGTGAACTTGAATTCGCTGTTGGAGCTTATGTGTTCTGATTGAAAAGCATTGTCATCGTAGAGTATGTAAGTTGGTCTCATACAACGAATTTGATTTCCTAATGAAATAAATTGATTTGTTCTAATTGTCAGTCGGTTCTAATTTTATTTTTTTTTTTTTTTTCTTATCTTTTCTCTCTCTTTAAGCTTTTTATTTTTATCTTTGGACCCGTACGAAGTACAAAGGCCCTATACGTTTACTACAAACAATTTTATTGTAACATGGGGTAGGTCGAGGTGGGAGTTGGGAGGATGCATCTATTATCGTCTAAATATGACGAATCAGCAATAAAAAAGCCTAAACTTTTTTTCCCTGAAAGGTACATGCCTTCCATGATTCAAGTTCGAAGATGAGCAAAATCTATGAAGTGGTTCCGGAGATATGGTTGAGGAAGTGACCAAAAACATGGTTTTTCGAAGGTCAGTGAAGCTTTTTCGCAAATATCTCAGCAAGTATAGCACGGAAATTCCTCATTTCGGTGTCAAATGAAAGCATTTGATGTCACAAAACTGGGAAAAAGTTTTTGTGGGAATCGGTACAAGGGTGTGGGCACTGGGACCAATGGAATGGACGAAATTGAGATTCTTGGCCATATACGAAAACAGTTTTTCGTCTATATTACCTTAACTATGCAATATGGAGATTTACTGTCAATAACAAAGTTGTAGAGAATTAAATTTAAGCGAACATGTGTTTCAGGGTTTTGGGGAAATATGGCCCAATCCTGGTATATGGCTACTTCCATAATTGGGCAGGATGACCCGGATCTCCAGAACTATGAGGTAGAAAGCTGCTTCCAAGGACAAAGTTGTAGACAATAAAATTTTAGATAACATGTGTTTCTGGGTTTTAGGGAAAAAGACTTAGTCCTTGGATATAAGATTTTCTAGATTCAATGGTGTGAGACGTACTTCGGTAGGGCCTTTGACATTACCTTGGTGATTTCTATGGATTTTTGAAATTCTTACAGTTATAAGAGAACAGAAAACGTTGGATTGTTTGCTTATTTGTATATTTAGATACGTTCGAGTCTCTTTGCCACATGTATTCTGTTTGCCACATCTATTCTGATACGTACGGGTCTTTGGTTATGTTTCTTATTGTGTTAGCTTAATTAATATGAATGAAGCATGTGAATATTACCTGCAGGTAATCCATTACTGTAGGTAATTAATTGAAATAAATACCAAATAAATACTTGGCCTCCATGGTTCATCGTAACTGAGCGTAAAGGTAAATAAATTCGTGTAATTTTTCTATTTTTCAATTTTTTTAATTTCATTCCTATTTTAGTCAGTTTCAAATTGACACTCTGATTCAAGAAATTTTCATTTAAATAATTGATCGGCTATTCTTACAACATCACAAATAATTGGAAAAACAAAATACTTAATTTCTAAAATAGACATTTTACACATAGACAATGACAGCTCACGTGAAATGAGCAAAACAACTTTTTAACTTCTAAAACAATAATCAGGAACCAAAAGTGTCTCTTTTCTTGATGAACTTTAATCCTTAACCGAAATTACTTTGCTGTTATTTTCAAAGATCTTTTTCTGAAGTACTAGACACTGGCGACGCAGAATTATCTACATTTTTTTCTTGCTGCTGTACTTCTTGTAAGTCTATTAGATGTAATAATTCGTTCAGAGTTATCTCTGTCTGCAATGGAAAAAAATGCTTTTAGAATATCAGAAATGGGCGAAGGGTGAGAACTACTCTTTTTTCAAATTCAGTTGGTTGGATTATTTGGATTTTCTGAGGATTATGAGGTTATCCAAAAAATCCTTAGGCTATCCTATCTTAAGGATTTTTTGGATAACCTGAGGATTATTTGGATAACTTGAGGATTTTTTGGAGGCCGTTACTCCTCTTGAAAGGTTAACAATTTGCCCCAACCTACCTTTCGCAACAAGTCGATGGCCGCCTGTAAAATATGTTGCCATTGTGTCGTTTCAGTTGAATGAAGAGCTTCTTGTTGTTTCAATATAGATAACCAATCGTCGTTGTTTGATGGTTGTTTTCTGAAATTATCATAAGAAAAATATTAAAAAAATCAAGTGTAAGTGAAAGCCAGTCAGAATTCGTTAGGTACAAATTCGAACAATTCACTTATCTTGAAGAGATAAGTTGCGCATACAAAAACGCTATAGTTTTACATGTCTATACTGGACCCTTCGCGCAGCTCTTATCGAGAGTTACGAACCTGCAATGACCGAGATTTAAATAAGAACTTTGTAAGCTTTGTACTTCTGCGCAGGTTTTCGCTGTGTTAAAAACTTGCGCGGAAATGAAGAACGGACATTTTTATGTGATAGATGAACATGAGTCTCGTCCCATGTACATGGTATCATGCGGGACGTAACTAAGCCCGCCGCTGGCGCGGAGGTGAGAAGATAGAGCCCACAATAATAAATATAATTGAGACAGCCACCCCATCATTGAATAAGGGGCCGTTCATAAATTACGTAGCGCAAAAATCGTCGTTTTTGGATCCTCTTCCATCCTGTCACGCTAGTGCCACACAAACTTCTTTTCGATGAAATCTTTCTAATGTCTGGTGCTATTGGAAATGATCTGCCAGGAACATAGACTAGTAGTGTAGTCTGCGAGACTTTTGTGCAAACAGATGATTCTCGTTGTTGAGTCAAAACACAAAATGGATGAAATCTGAACCACAGTACATTTAAAAAAAGCCTTCGAATAAGAAGATTGTCAAACGCTGTCTACACTTGAAGCCAGTGTTACGATCTGGCTAGTCATTTTATAGGAGAAGACAATTTTTCAAATGCGTTTTTCTACTGTCGCTGGCTCAAGTCGTGAACGTCGTTTTCATATTTCGTCACACCTATATCGTCGATAAATAATTAGAAACATAGAGTTCAAAATACATCGAAAATACATGAAATATACATAAAAATAGTCCATAATGCTACTACTCTAATATGGTAAAGTAGGCACTGCGAAGAGCTCTGTGAAGCTTTCGACTATTTGCAGGCTTTTTCAAAAATTTTGCGTGACGTAACACATGATCAAACCCCTCCCCCTCCTTCTGTCACAAGCTGTCACGCTAGGCATGAGTCCCTCCTAGTAATTTATGAACGGCTCCTAAGTTCGTTTCTGTAACTTCAACCTACTCATGCAATTCTCAAAATAGAGGTACCGTCGCGTATCCTTCAGCATTCCCCTTCCCCGAAGCACTTAGCCGATTTTCACAAACAAATTCTCCTTTTCCATATGCAAATTCATACCTTTTATTGAAAAAGTTTAAGATTCATCGTCCCTCAGAAAACCATGTTTTTTACCGAGAGTTTTTGACCGATTTTGGTCAATGTTCACCTTTGAACATTGCATTGGGATCAAAATTCGAGCGGTGACAAACTTCGTTTTGCTTTGTGTTTGTTGTTTAAAATGTTCATGTAATCTAAAGTAAATTTAGCGGGAAAATAGCCAATGTCATTGTTGTGACAATAGTTTAACCGATAAAGATTAGTTTTAGTATTTTTGAAACAATTAAGGAATGAATCTGTGTTAGTTTAAGTTTGATAGTGTTCCTCAGTTTTTCTTTTGTTTAGGCTTATCAGAGTACTATTTCTTTCAGATTTTTTCTCGATCTTTAGTCGAAAAAGATCCCTGATGATGAGTGCATAGCATTCGAAAATTAGTTGGAAAACAGTTAGGCATTGTTTAAAATAAATAAAGCGTTGTTCTTCGATTCGCGTGAAGTTACTTGTTTTAATTTCATAAAATTGTGCCGTATTCCGCCTATTGTTGGATCCTTCGTAGTAGAGAAAATGAAGGTTTTTCGATGTGTGAAAGAATAACCGTCGTTGGCAAACGTAAGGGCCCCGTATACTTCGTATACAAGTCTAAAAGTTGAATTATCGTCAAGCGCCATGTATGTTAAAAGGGGGCCTTTTAAAACCGATGTTTTTCCAGCGAAGCTTTTGTTAAAAAAATTTTTACTTTCAAAAAAGTTCCTCAACAGCTAAATAAAGTAACAATGATATAAAATAAAGAGACTTCACTCCTTTTTGTTTCACAATATTAGTTTACAATTACTTTATTTAGCTATTGAGGAAAGGCTTCGGCAAACAAACTGAGGGTCACCCAAAGAGCTATGGAACGAATAATGTTGGGAATTACGCTCCGAGACAAAAAGACAAACGAATGGATACGACAACAAACAAGAATAACCGATGTCATGCAACGAATAGCATCATTGAAGTGGAATTGGGCAGGTCGTGTTGCACGAATGACCGATGACAGATGGACAAAAAACATCATACAGTGGAGACCGCCGAGAACAAGACCGATGGGACGACCACCGGAAAGATGGGCGAACGATATTAAAAGAATGGCAGGCACAACATGGCAACAAGTAGCATTGGACCGAGACGAGTGGAGATCATTAGGGGAGGCTTACATCCAGCAGTGGATATAAAAGGCTGCAAAAGAAGAAGAAGAAGATTGTTCGTGTTTCACAGCATCCGACCCCGCAAAATGCCTAAAATAATTGTTTTTTCATCTGGTAATTGAGCTCCTTTTTTAAGATTGCTTTGTTTTTTCAACAAACTCCTCGTTAGAAAATAGGTCTGCACTTTCAGCCAGGACACTTGGTGCCAAAAATTTGAAAATGCCAAAGTTCATGATGTAGTGAGTACATTACGTTGTATAAGTTTATAATTCAACACCTAGCTGCGTACTTTGGTCCCTTACCTGGAAATATAGAAGGCAGCCTGGTGCTAAGCATTTGTCTTCGCCAAAGTGTAGACATGGGTGATCTCTATACGTCATATAAGTTTCAACTCGGCACTAGGCTGCGTCCTTGAGTTAAGACTTTCTAATGCAGAGGGCAGCAGCAGCCTGGTGCTGAATTGAAACTTATGAGACGCATACAACCCACTATTGTCTCCAATTTGGCGAAAACAGATTTTCAGCACCAGGCTGCCTTCTTAATTCCCAGCTTTGGGGTCCCAAGTACGCTCAAATGCCTCAAAAAGTATCTGAAAAGTAGGCATGTTCACCGAAAAACATCACCAATCGATGATAAAATTATGATATCAGCTTTTAATTCTTTACAGGAGTTATTAAATTCCAAAGAGCGCAAACGCGCAAAGCCTTCAACCAAGCAAAGGACAGAGACGCAGAGAAAATTGCTCGTCGAAGAGAAGCCCAATGGGTGTATTCAAAACTGCTGCGACGTTCAAATAGAATTAAGGAACAACAGCTTCTTAATTCGGTAAATACCAGCGCAGGAGCATCCAGCGTCTTCAAATCCTTAGCTAAGGACCCAATATGCTCAATTGGAACGTTAAAGAAACCATCGGGGAATTCACCGAAACTCCGGAAGCCACTCCACACCACCTACTAGAAACTCATTTTCCAAAATGCGTACAGTTGATAATACAGAGCCCAAGGGACACTTTAACATGCATATTAACATAAAAATTAACAAATTTATTAATACTTTATGGCAATGTCGTAGAACTTACGGAATATCATGGGGACTAAGTCCTAAGATACTGCATTGGATCTACATAGCAATAGTGAGACCCAGACTCAGCTATGCTGCAGTAATATGGTGGCCGATATGTAGATTGGCTACCGTACAAAAGCAGCTGAATAAATTACAGCGACTAGCCCTTGTTAGCATAACAGGCGCTATGAAAACCGCACCGACAGCAGCTCTAGAAGTCATAACAAACTTGGAACCCCTCCACATTCACATAGAAGCCAAGGCAAGGTCCACAGCCCTAAAAATGAAGAAAACTTCGCTGTTCATCGAAAGAAATTACGGACACTCAAAAATTTGGCAGCTAATGCTAAAGCAAAGTCCCGAACTCGAAATGCCATGTGATTTGATACCGCCGACCTTTAGATTCGAAAAGTCTTTTAAAATACACATTCTGAAGCGAGA
The DNA here is from genome assembly GCA_029228625.1 of Pseudolycoriella hygida. NCBI lineage: Eukaryota > Metazoa > Arthropoda > Insecta > Diptera > Sciaridae > Pseudolycoriella > Pseudolycoriella hygida. The sequence continues at coordinate 115,807,448 of CM055403.1, read as the reverse complement.
AAAACGGTCATCACCATCACACATCTTGGCAGAGAACGCAATCACCTGGTATTCGGACGGATCTCGAAATAATCTTTCTGGGTCAGGACATTATTGTCCACAAATGCGGTGCAATGAATCCTCACTGCCCTCACTCTAGAATGCAATGACACCCTTGAAACACTGTCAAAGGAAACTCAAACCACGCTAGTCTGGGTGCCGAGCCACAGAGACATCAAGGGCAATGAAAAGGCTGACGAAAAGGCATCCCAGTCTCGCTCTCCACACTAAATCAGTTCATTAAGAAATGGAAAATAGATAGGTTTAAAAATGAATATATATCTATCCGTACGGTCAGGCAAGCAAAACATTGCATTGCAATCAACCCGACCAACTCCAAATACTTCCTCTCTCTAAACAGGAAGCATCTCAAAAGGCTCACAGACATATTAACGGGTCACAACACTCTCAATAAACACCTCCACACTATGGGCATCAGCAATACCCCAAACTGTGAAAAGTGTAGGGACCCTGAAACCCCTGAACACCTTCTCTGCACATGTCCAGCTTACATAAACGCAAGGAGAAAATTCCTAGGAAACTATACGATAAAATATAGCTCTATCTGGAGCATCCATCCCAAGTGTATTCTGAAATACCTAAATGGTACAGGAAGGTACTAATTGAGCGTGGGACGCACAACAGGCTCATTGGCGGCCTAGGTGCTGGGCTAACATCTATGTCCCACCCACTTATCCTAATCCTAATCGATATAGTATCGATCGAATGTTTTATCGATAATCGATATAATTCGATAATCATCGATTACCGACAATCATCAATTATCGAAAACCATTTATTGTTATTGAATAACTGTAACTGCAGTATTTTAGGCGCATAAATATGCTACCCATTCAACGACAGCTCTGATTTGTTTGCAAAGCGATGTCTATTTGTGATGAATAAATAACATATTCCCATGCTCCCCATCTTGTGACGAAAGTGAAATTGTTATTCCATGGACCGAAAATTTTTATTTTCAGTCCTAGGCTGCGCCGACGGGCCGAAAATAAAAGTTTTCGTTCATTGAAATTACACTCTTTTCACTTTCGTCACCAGATGGGAGCATAAAAAACTTCATACGTCACTAGGTGAATGTTTATCGGCTTTCTACCTCGATACGTAAATAACTATTTTGACGTTTATGCTGTTGTTTACATCTTCTTGATCGAGTTTTGTTTTACAAAAGCTGACATTGTAGGTTACTGCAATTTGATATCGTTTTCTCTCAACTTCAATAATCGATAAATATCAATAATCGATAAATCATTCGTTTGATATAGATTATCAAAAAATATCATCAATCGATTATCACTAAATAATCGATATTTTATCGATTGAATGATTTATCGAACATGCCTACTGAAAAGTGTCCAAATGACACAGATATGGGTTCATATGAAAGGTGTCATCAACGCCTATTAAAACCTATAACTTGCGAGAAGTCACTTGGTGAATTTTTGAGCGCTAAAAAAGAGTTTTTCTTGAAATAATACTTTTACGTTTTTCATGATATTCACATACTCCGAAAAGTGTCGTAATTTTGTCCGATTTTGGTATGTGGGGGCTTTTTTTTAATAACAACTTTTATTTATCAGCCCATTTGATTTCTGAGTGGAATATAATCTTGTGGGAAACAGGAAGACTTGCTCTAGGATCTGAGATATTTTGTAGCGCCATTAGAGCGCTACAAAATGTGCTACAAAAAAGATGGAAAATGACGCAAAAAAACCTCAAAAAGTATCTAAAAAGGGTCCGGATCGAGCGAAAGTAGATTCATTGGAAAGTTCTTGTGTAAGCCGTCTGGTATTGGGTTTTTTGGATTTTTTTCTTTACTTTTTCAGCGAAACATGAAATAAAAAGCTACAAACTTACGATAGGGAGAAGTATGTGGCCATTGGCCATGTTTTGAAAATCTGTTACACACGGTATTACCTCATATAAAGGACGAATTTGGAAAACATCATGTGAATATTTAGTCAAATAGTGCTAGAAACCGAGGTCTACAGTGTTTTTTAATATTATTTTCTCGAAGCAAGATCTGAAAAGCGTTCAGACCATTAAATGATGAGTAAATCATTTTTTGTTCTATTTTTTTTAATTTAGAAAATTCGGAAAACGTAAAATTTTTTCTAGACAGAAGTGAAAATGCACTCTACGTTTTTTTCCTTCATATAAAAATTGTATTGATAAGAATTGTCAGAGTATCTTTTTTTTCATGAATGTATTTGTTAGTGCTATAATGATTTATGAAAATGGAGAGAAGAATTATGTACAAAATCTGTATTAATTTGTTTAATGTAATGTTCATATAAACCAAATAAACCATCTTTGATATTGTAATTTTCCGTACGAAGGGCTTTTTTTCATGAACATTTACCAAATTCTATAGAATTTCAATCGTTTCCCGCGCCTTCCTGTCATTTTATTGTATTCTCAGAGTAAACGGGTATTCAACATAAAAATTGGTCAAAATAATCCGAAGGCTTCATTTGCATTGAAGAAGCATTCCGTTTTTTCTAAGTTTTGCTTCCGTTTTGCCTTCCCTTACCTCATCATCCGGTTGTTTGTCAGTTATGACGTCATGTAAACGGAACTAATATTAAGCAAACGGAATGCAAATCCAGCTTTAAAGTTCCATCCGAAGGTTCGCCTTCTTAAACAAAAAAAAAAAAACAACAAAAATTTGCCAGCTATTATCATAGGAAAATACCAGTCGCCTCATTTGAAAGCAATGATAAGTAATGCTGGAGCGCGAGTCTATCGTCATCCGAATTTTATTAAGACAAGAGTTCACAATAAAACGCCTTTTACTGAGGCATTATACCTATTTAACACCGCAGCTAGACATATTGACCCAACACGCAATCAATTTCGAACTGCGCTCGTTCGGACATTCTGACAACTTGTTTAACAACGATTTCATCGCTATACTAGTAAATACCCCCGCCCCTAGGGGCTACGCGGACATTAAGCATTCTTGTCCGCTAGGTCGGAGATTTGCGACATTAATACTAAAATGTATGTAAGAGTATGCAATTTTCTCCGTACTACCGTTTCCCCGTACAAACGTTATCACCGTGCTACTTTTTGTCCGTACAACCGTTTCTACTGTCCTACAATTTCCTCCTTACTACTGTTTTCCCCGTACTACCATTTCACCGTTCTACCATTTCCCCGTACCAACATTCCCCCCGTACTACCATTTCCCC
>CM055403.1:115778419-115803697 GCA_029228625.1 Pseudolycoriella hygida | reverse complement strand
AAAATTTTCAATTGAAATCTAGGTAGCATAATGGTTTTTTTGCTATAAAAGGAAATGCAAAACCGTATTTTAATTCAGTCTCTTTAGACTCTTCAAGCAGGTCGGACCTATGTTGGTTCACGCTGGAAATTTGTGACCGACAAACCGACAGACAGACAAACAGACAAACTTTTGAATTTTATAATTATAAATAATATCATGTGTTTAAAGTTTAATTATTTTTTATGACCTTTCATTTGCAATTTACGTTTAATTGTGACATTTTCCCTTTGTTTTTGCTTTATTCTTGTGTTCATATTTCTAAATTTTTAATGCTTAAGGTAACTAACGGTGACATGTCCGTTCGAAAAAGTGACATTGAGTTGTCCGTGTAAATTTGTATGAAGCGCACAACTAGGGAATTCATTTACCGACGTTTTTTTCATTTACCGGTAAACGGTAAAGGCGGTAAATTGAACAAAAACTACCGGTAAAAACCGGCAAATTTTATTCGCATTTGAAATGTCTAGTGGGGTGACCGCAGACGCTTGAAATTCTCAGTAGTTACGAAAAGATATTCATAGAAAATTGTGTATCAGAAGGATTGATCCTTCAACTAGATGTTAGTAATTTTTCTATGACTATCATTTTCTAACTACTGAGAATTTCACGCGTGGAAACGAGGCGGACCGTGGAATTGCCCGTATATTGTCGCCGAACATATCCCCGCGAGCTAACTCGACGGATGCTGTAACTTTTCGTCGAACGATCATACAGCCGACATTTATTTACTCACCGATTAATTCACCGACAGAGCTTTTCGCCGTTTCAAATAAATCAAAAGAAATTTGTTCATTTGTTCAAAGATGTTTGTTCACATATAATTGACGTTGTGTTGAAGGAACGTGGGTTTATATTATATTCTCAAGAAATATTCAGCATGGAGCATGCAGTGGATTACGAAAATGGTTGTCTAGCTTCACGGATTGTATCAGTATTGGACGTAGAGACGATTTCACAGACTGAACACCCATTTTTTACAAATTACACATAGCCCTTTACTACTCAACCGAATGACCCCTTTAAGAAAATGACATAAAGACTACCTCAATTATTCCATTGAGTCCTTCCTTATACAAAATAGCTTGAAACTGCAAGAAATTTCATTGATAGGTTGCATTTTTCTGATTTTTAATGTTACTTGAGAAAATGTAAATCTTTATTGGTTTTGTTTGAAAAATTTGATCTTGCCGCGCCTGCTGCCGCAAGATTTGTGTAAGGCGGTGAAGTGATCGACGCGAATTGGACGGAAACCGTCCTCCACTGCCATAAATTTTGCAAATATTACGAAAATTCGCACCAAAGAAAATGAATTCGGTATCGCTCTGCTCTATGTCTTCAGAATCGTCATGTTTTCTCATATTCTTTTAGTGTAAAAGAGTACTTCAACAAACATTTTATTTTGACACATATTATTATCCTGAGCCACAAAATTTCACTAAAAGTTATTCATCCAGGAACCAGGTACATTAGCCATCGATAGTAAAAAATACGAAGAAACGTGACATTTCGAGTCGGATTTTCAAGAATTTTTATTATATGACACATAATGAGGTTTTTCTGTCTCAGGGCAACAATCATTATCGAAGAAAAGAGAAAGGTAGATGGTCTTGATGTCATTTTTCTCATTTTTATGTGCTGTAAATTTAATAGTATATTACAATTGAGGTCATGTAAACAGCCGGTAACATAAGGGCGAAGTTTGCAAAATCGAGCCGAAGGCGAGATTGTGTAATCGTCCTTGTGTTACAGGCTGTTTACATGACTTCACTTGTACTATGCTTTAACACTGTAGCAATCGGTCGTTGAAACAAACAATTAAACATTAAACATTTTGAAAACAAAACAAATAACTCCTGAAATACAGCGTACACTATTTGAGTTCTTAGAGTAGGCTAAATATCGAATGAACTATCGTAGAACAATGTGCTGTGTTCATTTTGTTATTTCTTTGTCGATGTGATAATAACGCAAGGCATCAACGGTCTATGTAGCTCAGTGAGCAATGCTGCGGCGTTATAAACTCATTTTTTCCAGAATTCTCGGTTCAAATCCTAGTTTTTTACATTTTTTTTTTTGTGTTGCGTGCATTCCATCAAATACGTCTATTAATTTTTATACAGAAACTCTTATAAAAATGTAGTAAATAGACTTTCAATCGATATCGACCTACAAATTTTACAAATTGATCACATTATGTTTTCAAAGCCTTATTTCTCGGGATATATTAGTCCGATTGAGAAACTAAGTACTTTACAGGAATCCTATGATCACGCACGACAGACTAGCATTATGTTTCACCAAAATCCTTTTGGGCAAAATTTTATTATTTTGTTTATGTTCTATCGCTTCGCTCATGTAAAATGCGCATTTACATTGCTTCAACACGTAAAAAACCGTACGTGGGGTCGGGCCGTAATCTTCTCACTCGTCAAAATAAAAATTTGGAAGCACGTACGTAATGTACTATTATCGTTGCATCAACCGGTAAAAAATTTCCATTTACCGGTAAACGGTAATTACCTTTACCGGTAATTACCGGTAAAAAATTTACCGGTTGAATTCCCTACGCACAACTCACCATCATATGAACCTTGATTTGTCCTATGACTTTTAGCATATGGGACAACTTACGATTTATGAATTTATATGAAATAGGACAATTCACGGTACCCCTAGGACAACTCTACTTTTTCAATAAATCATTAATTATATTAAATTAAATTATGTTAATCAAATTGGTGTTAATCAGCAAAAGAAAACACAAATCTTTGCAATAAAAGTGAAATGTTTCCTTCACATATTGAAATAAAAGAAAAAATTGCGTGTAAAGTTGAAATTTGTCGCATTAGGACATGTCACCGTTAGTTATCTTAGTTGTTTTTCTTTTGATTTATTTATATTTTGTATATTTTTTGTACCTGTTCCGTCGCGTCGGCTATATTAGCCTGATTATAAATATAATAAAAAATAATAATAAAAATAGACTACGCAAGAATCTTTTTGATTGAAAATAGTGTCGTCTAGATGAACAAAAAATTTTGTGCTACTATCGAAACTGCTACTGCTAGAATTAATTATCGTATTCTAGGGGTAATTATACAATCCGATTGCGATTTTTTACTCACTTTGAAACATAAAATTTTGTACCAAAAAATGTTATTTGCTATGTCCCGTAGGTAGTATGAAACAGTGATAGCTGATTTGAACATTGTGTTTTAATAAAAATATCGACTAAAGAGCGTTCATTTATTAAATTTTTACGAAAAAACTAAAATCATCGCGCGATTTACTTTTCTAGCAGCGGTATGTCAAAATTGGAATGTGGAATTTTTTATTCGCGCGATTTTTAACCTCACATCGCTTATGCATAAGGGAATGCGGGGAAATGGCGATCACCTAAGCTCAAACTCATTTTTCATAGTGGTTATTTAAAAAAAATTATTAAAAAAATATTTTTAATTGAATTTTAACAACGAAAGTATTCCAACGTTGGCACCAGTTTATTATTGAAGAAAAATACTAAGTTATGCATTTAAGGACAGTGTTTCGCAAAAACTGTTCAAAAACGAACTGAATTGCGCACCCGAACAATGTATGACATTTTAACACATTACACACATTTCCACACGCATTTTGCATTCATGAGAACCCAAAAACCCCTCAGTGCAGGTGCAGCAAAAAAGTCCTATTTGATAAACAGAAATGTTGAAAAACTTCCACTCAAACTGGTAAAATAATAAAAAGGGAAATTATGTGCTAACATGCTGAGCCTTTCCTGGAAATATCGAAGCACGAATTCGAAAGGAAAATCCTTCAACTTTTCAATTTGATTTGACAGTTTTAAAACGAATGTAACAACGAAAGAATCATTGATTATCAACAGGTCACAAGATGCACTAACATAAAATGTTAAAAATTTCTTTAAAAGCATTCGCAGGGGACCCGTACGCATCAAAATAGATGTGGCAAACAGAATAGATGTTGCAAAAAAATTCGAAACGTTGCCTTAACTCTTAAGTGTATGAAATTACGTCGACATTAAATTGGATTGGAAATTGCCGAAAGGCCAATATTGAAAAACCCGTCCGAAGAGACAGCGCAAAAACCCCTCTAAAACCTTAAAAAAATCACAAAATTTAAAAAAATGCACTAGAGCTGCTCTTAAAACCGACCTAGAGCACTTAGGGGAGGCCCCTGAACCATTGTGCCATGAACAAATTTGTTCGCATCTATTTTCTCTGCAAAACCGCACAAAAAACCTCATAAATAAAGAAATATTCACGTAAAATTTATGGAAGCTGGATAAAACCTAACTGATTTTGTTGATTGTTTTTCTATTTGGACCCGGTGCCTGTGCTTAGGGCTGAAGTAGGCTTCAGGTCTGTCCTAAGATCGGCCTTAACCAAAAAATAAATTTTTCCCTATATTGCAGAGCAGATTGAGGGAAACATTTTTGGAATTATGTGTCCGAGGCATTTCCTTATGGCCCTAGGTCGGTCCTAGGGTCTGCCCTAGACAAAAAAATGGTTTTTCACTATATTGTACAGAAAATGGAGGGAAATGTTTTTGTCTATGTAAGTATTTGTCCGAGACCTCTACTGAGGACACTAGGTCGGTCCTAAGGTAGGCCCTAGACAAAAAAATGGTTTTTTGCAATGTTGTAGAAAAAATTGAGATGAACATTTTTGTCTATTTGGAGATGAATTTTGTGCTTTCGGGAGAGTTCTTTTACTCCGTTTATTCGGACGGGTTTTTCGATATTGCCCTCTCGGCAATTTCCAATACAATTTAATGTGGACGTAATTTCATACACTTAAGAGTTAAGGCAACATTTACTTAAATACGTTCAAGTCTTTTCGTAACATCAACTCTGTTTGTCGCATCTATTCTGATACGTACGGGTCCCTTCATATGTTTTTTACATTATTTGTAAACGTCATGAATTGGCAGAAGTTTTCGCCCAAGCTGGACTTAAATCACTGCCTATTTTTGAGAAGACAGATTTCCCGAAAAAGCTTTTTTTGCAAATTTTAAGGAATTTCGGGAAATTTTCAAAAATTCGGGAGATCGGTAGGCACTGACACAAATACAATCTTGGAATGCTGTCGAATTTGTTCTTACAAATAAACTAAATTTGTGGTTTCGTTTCCCACTCGATAACAATACTTTCTGTTACGATTCAACTCACTTCAACTTTGTAAAGTCCGGAAAATTATTTTCATCACTTCCTCGTTTTCCTTCAAGGGTCCACAACTTAAAAAATAATATCACGTTCAGCACTATCAGTGTGATCATCAAAAATGCGACGAATAATTGTAAAGACTCCCAACCGCTTCTAGGTATATGCTGTCGCTTAGTAACTAATGGCGTCGATCGAGTCGGTCTTGCTGTTTGAGGCTGTTTGTGATTGTTTTGTTCTTCAGGAAGTCGCTGCTGAGAAACTACTCCTAAGATTTAAAGAAAACAGAAATGAAAATTTTGGAACACAAGTGAATTACTCAAATGTAACCTCTTCGCGGACGTCGTCCTTTCGCTTTAGCTGGTGGAATACAATATTCACTTTGTAGCGCCCTGAGTAAAGCTGTGTAAAAGTCTTCCAAACCAGCCCAAGTGTTTTTTTCTATAAAACCTTTCACCACACCCCAAACCGATTTCTTATATTTCACTTGTGCATGCACCGAGAACATTGTATGATCATCAACGGTCCTGCACGAGAAGTAAAATAAGTATTGCATTCACAGGCGTACGGTATTGGCATCGCCGTACTCACCTTACAAGACAATAATGCATAAAAACGTAAAAACTGTCTGCATACGGGATACCCGCATTTGTGGAAGTAATGTCTATTGAATACAGTTGGCCAGGTTCACTGCACTCACGCATTAGTTGTGATTCGGTGACATGCGAGCACTTCGGACCAACCGCTTGCGTTAGTGCTACTGTCAAAGTTACCGTTCTGCATTTAAGGCCATCCTCATTCAATTCCCAGTCGCAATGGACCATGTCCGTCGTTTTGCGATTGTTATGAAAATCAACCAAAAACTTTGATTTTGAAAACAACAACGACAACAACGTATCGACATTGATGGGGAGTATAGTGTGAACTAATTGTCGACCCTCGTGCATTGACGTGCATTCGGCAGTGCAAATGAATGGTATATTTTGTCCATTTTCTGAATCACTTGAATCCGACATGTCCGTGGGAACTTGATGCTCGGATATCGGTGGTATAATATTTCGGGAAGATTTATTGAGAATTTTGCGATGATTTAATTTCGAATCGTGTTTTTGGTTAGCACTGACTATTCGCAGATCTGCTACGGATGAGGCAACACTGTCGGAATGCGGTTCTGAATGCTCCTTTGGTTATACATTCCGTTAATTATTGAAGGAAGAAAAACGGATAGAGAAGAAAAACAAACCTCGGAAACGCTATCTGTAACCTTTGAAAGAACGCCTTGTGGCATGTTATCATCGTCTCGATTTTCATATGGGTCTATGTAGTCTTCATCGTCACTCGTCAATCCAAGTTCGTCACCATAACAATTGTGTACCTACCATCCATTCAGTATTAACAATGAAAAACGACAACGAAAAACAATTACTCACCCATTGCCACATTTCTTGAGGTTGCATCGGTTTATCCATGAGAGCATTTTGCCAAACGCGAAACAGCATTAGGTAGGCTTTGTCACGCGACGCAAACGATGTGATAAAATGTTTTTCATTCGTTGTACAGATTAGTATAGCATTTGGTATAACGCGGGCTGTTTTCTCTTTGGTTAAAGCAGTCACGTCTTTCCATTTAATGCTCAAACATGTCTCCCAACGGAATATATTCGCATAAAAACATAAATAATTTTGAGAAACATATAGTCGACCATGTACAAGGATATCACGTTGAACAGCACAAGAATAATCTGTTGAAGTTGAACAATGAATGTTGTGATTGACAATACGACAAAAATGTATTGGATTCGTGTTTTATGATTAAAGAGCTGAAATTATGGGAGGTTACAATTTTCAATTTATCGACGTCAACTGATACTAACGATTGATAAAATCATTTTCACTCATTCGGAATGTGTAAAGCAGTTCTGCAATTATTAATTTCAATTGTAAATGTATTTTCTGTCAAATTTGGCTACTAATGAAATTTATCGATGTCAAACGTAAAGATTGTAATATTCGGGAAACGTTTATTGCAGTAAGTGGGGTGAGTAGATTTTAGTTATTTGTATGTCAAGTGACACGAAGTGGTTTTCGTAGCAGGATATTTGCCTACACAAGCATTAGGCCACAAATGTGTAGGATTGCGAAAAAAGAAGAGGCAGATTCGTTCGTGGATGGTTCAACGGTTAGGTGCGCAGGTGGACGAACAGACACCTAAATAACAAATGTTGAATACATTGAAATATAATCAATTTTATCACGACAAGTCAATGTGCTCTTATCTTATTCTGAATTGTACAAATTATTGTATTTAAATGCACGTAGTAAAAACAAAAGTTTTAAAGCTTTTCATCTTTCTTAAGTAGATAACAGATAACACGAGGCTTCCAAAGCTTTCATAAGAATTTTCTCCTAAAAAACGTAAAAAAAAATATTCTTCACATTTGCACGTCTATTCTACGGACTTCATCGTTCCCACTCATGAAATTCTCAGTAGTTACAAAATGATATTCATAGGAAAGTAATTAACCAAGTTGAAGGACCAATCTTTATGATACACACTTTTACATAAATATTATTTTGTAACAACTGAGCATTTCGAGCGTGGGAACGACGTTTTCGTGGAATGGCCCCTATACTACCGTCGTCATTTGCACAAAACTTCTTCTGAAAATAAAATAAAACATAACCAAAGACCCTAACGTACCTAAATATACAAATTAGCAAACAATCTAACGTTTTCTGTTCTTTTATAACTGTAAGAATTTCAAAGATCCATAGAAATTACCCAAGGTAATGTCAAAGGCCCTACCGAAGTACGTATCAGACCATTCAAATCTAGAAAAGCTTTTATCCAAGGACTTAGTCGTTTTCCCTAAAACCCAGAAACACGTGTTATCTAAAATTTTATTGTCTACAACTTTGTCCTTGGAAGCAACTTTCTACCTCTCATAGTTCTGGAGATCTGGGTCATCCTGCCGAATTATGGAAGTGGCCATATACCAGTATTGCGCCATATTTTCCTAAAACCCTGGAACACGTGTTCGCTTAAATTTAATTTTCTACAACTTCGCCTTTGGAACTAACTTTCTAACTCTCACAGTTCTGGAGATCCGGGTCATCCCGCCCAATTATGGAAGTGGCCATATACCAGGATTGGGCCATATTTCTCCAAAACCGTGAAACACGTGTTCGCTTAAATTGAATTCACTACAACTTCGCCTTTGACAGTAAATCTCCATATTGCATAGCTAAGGAAATATAGACGAAAAACTGTTTTATTATACCGGGTTTTTCATATGAAAGTGTACAGCCTACTATGATCCTCTCATTCTTCGATGGTTTTCGTATATATGGCCAAGAATCTCCATTTCGTCCATTCCATTGGTCCAAGTGCCCATACCCCGGACCCGATTCCCACAAAAATTTTTTCCTAGTTTCGTGACATCAAATGCTTTCATTTGACACCAAAATAAGGAATTTCCGTGCTATACTTGCTGAGATATTTGCGAATAAGCTTCACCGACCCTCGAAAAACCATGTTTTTGGTCACTTTCTCGACCATATCTCCGGAACCACTTGATCGATTTTGCTCATCTTGGAACTTGAATCATGGGAGACATGTACATTATAAGGAAAAAAAGTTTAGGCTGATCGGTTTAGCCGTTTGGAAAAAAAAAGTGGAGACGGACAGACGAACAGACGGACGGACATTTTTTTTATTGCTGATTCGTCATATTTAGACGATAATAGATGCATCGCTCCCCCCCTCCCACCTCGATCTACCCCATGTTACAATAAAATTGTTTGTAGTAAACGTATAGGACCTTTGCACTTCGTACGGGTCCAATAAATTCTTTTGTTTTATTTTTAGAACAAGTATTTTATTATGATTACTGCAGGCCAGCTGTTTCGTTTTCGCCACCAGCTGGAGCTGACGTTCGATGCACATGTGAAATTTTTTTGGGAAATTTATAAGAAAGATTTTATCGATTTTTTTCATTCTATTGTTTGTTCAAAGTCAGTGACTCGCTTCGGCGAGCACTACTACTTATTTTGGCGGTTGAAAATAGCTAATTCAAGTCTGGCTTCAAGTCTTTTTAAAAACATATGCAGGAACCCGTACGCATCAGAATGGATGTGGCAAACACAGTAGATATTGCAAAAAGATTCGAAATATTGCCTTAACTCTTAAGTGCATGAAATTACTCGACATTAAATTGGATTGGAAATTGCCGAAAGGGCAATATTTAAAAACTCGTCCGAAGAAACAGCGCGAAAACCTCTGTAAATCCTTAAAAAAATCTCAAAATTTAAAAAAAATTGCACTGGGGCCGATTTTAGAACCGACCTAGAGCACTTTGGAGAGGCACCTGATCCATACTTCTATGAAAAAAAGTGGTCTTATCTTTTTTCTCTGCAAAATCGCAAAAACCTCATAATTAAAGAAATATTCACGAAAAATCACTAAATATTGTATGTGGTCGTGTAGCGTGAGTTGGGTCTGAGGACTCTACATCCCGAACCACTCAACAGATTTTCACTAATTTAATTTTCTTGATTTTCTGATGTTCACACCTTTCATTCAAAACCTTGAAGAGCGACGGGAGCACCGATCATGGTTCTTAGATGACGAATCAGCAATAAAAAAATGTCCGTCCGTCCGTCAACACGATAACTCGGGTAAAACTCAATCGATTTTCAAAAACTTTTTTCCGTGAAAGGTAATCAAAAATCTTTTATAGGATTGAACCTGAGTACTGTCGGCCCAAGCGCCGCGGAGCTAGGGCAGTTTAAGTGGTTTTTGGTCTTTTGTACATAATTCGAGTAAATATTTTCCGATTTTCATAGATTTTCTTTTGTTTGAAAAATCTGTGCATGGCCGACAATTTATGGAAGAAACTTTTTTAGATTTGAGTCCCTGGACTCAGCTAGGGCACTAAAAACGATTCTATGCTAGGGCCATACGTGTTTTTTGTACTCGAGTAAGTCTAGTCCGATTGTCATAAACTTATTATTTGTTTGAAAGATCTGGCCATAGCCGACAATTTGTAGAAGAAACTTTTTTGATTTTGAGCCCTTGGACTTACCTAGGGCACTAAAAACGAGTCTCTGCTAGGGCCCTACATTTTTTTGTACATAACTCGAGTATAAATCTCTTCCGATTTTCAAAACAAATTTTTTAATCGAGAGGTCTAAGAATGTCTCAAATTTTATGCAAGAAAGTTTTTTGATAAGATGCCCTTGGACTCAGCCAGGACCCTGAAACTAGGCCCAACATAAATCGGGCAAATACTATATGATTTGGTTGATTCTTTTTGTATTTGAGAGGTAACCGTGTACCGAATTATATTCATAAACTTTGGGCCTGTGCTTGGGGCTCAAGTAGGCCCTAACCAAAAAAACATTTTTTTGTCAAATTACAGAGCAGCTTGAGGAAAACATTTTTGTCTATGGAAGTAAGTGTCAGAGGCATTTCCGTATGGCCCTAGGTCGGTCGTAAAGTCGGCCCTTTACAAAAAAAATTGTTTCTTGCTATGTTGTAGAAAAAATTGAGGCGACCATTTTTGTCTATTTGGAGATCAATTTTGTACTTTCGGGAGGGTTCTTTTACACCGTTCTTCGGACGGGTTTTTCAATATTGCCCTATCGGCAATTTCCAATGCAACTTAATGTGGACTTCAAGCACTTAAGAGTTAAGGCAACATTTACTATACGTTCGAGTCTTTTCGCAACATCAACTCTGTTTGCCACATCTATTCTGATACGTACGGATCCCTTCAAATGTTTTTATTGGTGATTCGTCATCTAAGGGCCATGATCGATGCTCCCTCCCTACTCCTAGGTCGAAATTGGGGTGGTTACAAAAGTCTTTGTTCTTCGTACGGGTCTAAAAATTCAGAGGAACCAGGAAGATTCTTTGAACCTTAAGTGTTACTATGTCTATCTACGATTAACTATGACCTAGTAAAGGATTTTTGAAGCAGCAAAACTTTGCTACGTGAACTAATTTCTAATGAACTAATGGGTCTATATCTATCTATATCCACACTTAAATTTAAACAAAAGAAATTCTTCCTTTACAACAGATTATGTTATTGCCGTTTCGTACCGATTATGGGTCTTAATTGGCAAAAATGTTCAGATTTTAGAAATCGGACTTACTCTTACTCTGAAAAACGAACGATGTTTCAAATTTCGATGTTAAATTTTTTATGGCATTGGTGAGCCTATAATATGCCAATTATAGCACTCAAAACCACTAAAAATAGGGCCATAATATGCCGTTCTCGACTCTAATCAGCGTCACTATGGTGGAGTTGAAGAAATTATCGTCGAGATAAATTTTGTCGTTGATTTTCGTGAATAAACATCATTGTTGACTGTACGTCCACTGATATAAAATTCTAAAGTTCATTTTAAATGATTCGGATTGAAATCGCATGAAGTTTGATGGTGTTTCATGTACAGTACCCGGTGTACAGCTATACTTTTTTGCGGTTGCGTTGCGTTTCGTATAAAAACTGGTTGTGGATATTGTTATGTTAAAATGCAAGGACAGAGATGCAACGCATAACACTTTTTACCTATTTTCTTTAGTAACGCATGTCAGTTTTATCGGTTGGTAAATCGTTAAGTATTTCGTCGTTGTTAAATCCACAGTTTCGTGCAGGCCCGTAGCCTGGATGAATTGACAGGGCGCGGCGCCCACCCTGAAGTGTCACTGGAAAATATGAATTTCATAAACGATCCAAAAAAAAATTCTAAAACGCACGTTTTCTTGATGCCAAGAAAATGATTTATATTGTGGATGAAATTTCGAATTGCGAGCGAAGCGATCGAAATTTTTTTATTATTTATCATTTTCATTCCGGGGTTCAGTCTGGTAGGGCAAATTGGGGGGTTGGAATCGCAATCAGGAAGGAGTTGATCAACTTTGTCCTGGATGTTCGTTTCATAAATGAAAGGCTGATGTGGGTCTCTGTAAAGTTAGCGGGGGGAATTTATCGCCTGGTTAGCGTATATAGCCCTTGCGAAGGCAGTGATGCTGCTGGCTTGGACATTTTTTACGAACAGTTGGGGGACGTGGTTAGCAAAAAGGGAAATGAATCTCTGATTTTGATGGGGGAGTTTAATGCAAGAATAGGAAACTTTAAAAACAACTCAGGTTATGAAAGGGTAGTGGGTAGATTTGGGGAAGGAACTCTGAATTCAAATGGTAAACGGTTGTTAGATTTTTGTGATTTCAATGGGTTAGCAATAACCAACTCTTTCTATAGGCACAAATGGATCCATCGGTATACGTACGTCAAGGAGGGTTTGGATCACAAGTCCATCATTGATTACATGATTATAGAACAGGACAGGAGACAGGTGGTCAGGGACACACGTGTTTTCAGGGGTTTCACTTTTGGTTCTGACCACTACTTTTTGGGTACCCATCTGTCGGTTGGGAAACTCTGTCAGACTAAAAGGAAGAAGGTGGTAAGTCGCAAATTTCGTGTGGGCAGATTTAGGGAAGAGGCAGTAAGGTCTCGTTTTATGGCAAAATTCGCCGAAGGGTTTGAGGGGCTTCCAGCTGACTGCGGGGACATTGGGACTGAGTGGACGAATTTTAAGAAATTTATCTTGGGTGCGGCTGAGGAATGTCTAGGCAGTGTCACTAGCGGGGGTCGAAACAAAAAACGGGCTGGTGGAACGCCGATATCAGGGATGTTGTATTGGAAAAAAGGAAACTTTACTTGATCTGGTTACAGGACAGGACGGCGGAGAAGTGGGATGCTTACAAGGCTTGTAGTAAACTGGTTAAGGATCTAGTCATTGAAGCGAAGGACAGGGAGGGGAAGAAGTTTGGGGAGGAATTGGAAAAGGCAGGTCAAGGCAGGGGTAAGAAATTTTGGTCGATGATTAAGGACATTAGGCGCGGTGGCGTGAAAGAAGGATGTAGTAGCATTTTAGATAAAGGCGGCGAGTTAATTACAGATAAGGGTGAAGTCATGAAGACTTGGCGGGATTACTTTCAGGATTTATTTACATCTGTCAATCTGGTAGAAGAAAATGGGAGGGAGGCGGGTCCTAGCTTGGAGTTGGAGGAGGAAATTACACTGGATGAGGTGTCCCGGAAGGTCGGCAGATTAAGGGCAGGAAAATCCGCAGGGGTGGATGAAATTAGGACAGAATTTATTAAATATAGCGGATCAGGTGGGATCCAATGGCTTTGTAGGATTTTCAATTTGGCCATGAGGTCTTCTGCGGTACCTGCTGACTGGAGCTTCGGTGTTATTGCTCCAATTTATAAGAAGGGGAACCGTAAGGTTTGCAGTAATTACAGGGGGATATTGAGCGTGGTAGGTAAGGTGTACGCGAGTGTACTTGTTGACCGGGTTAGGAACATAGTGGAAGGTGTACTGGATGAGATTCAGGGTGGTTTCAGGCCTCTGAGGGGGTGTCAGGATCAGATTTTCTGCCTCAGGCAGACTATCGAAAAGCTTTATGAAAAGAACAGGGACTTGTACCTATGCTTCATCGACTTGGAGAAGGCATTCGACCGGGTACCAAGGCAGAAGTTGTTCGGGGTTCTTAGCGAGTACGGTATCAATGGGGGCTTACTGCGTGCCATTAAGAGTATTTACTCAGAAAGCAGGGCAGCGGTAAGGATAGACGGCGAAATTAGCGAGTCTTTCGAGGTTAAAGAGGGCGTTCGTCAGGGTTGTTGTCTTTCCCCGCTTCTGTTCATAATTTTCATGGACAAAATCATCAAGCAGGCGAACTTGCAGGGAAATGTCAAGGTGGGTGAGGTAATAATGAAAATTCTGGCCTATGCGGATGACTTGATTCTGTTGGCAGATAGTACCGCGGAGTTACAGGGTGGGATTTACTGCCTGAATGCTGCATGTGAGGAGTATGGGATGAAGATAAGTGTAGGGAAAACTAAGGTTATGCATATAGGCAAATCTCGGAAGGAGATAGCTTGCAATTTAAATGGGGAGGAGTTGCAGCAGGTTTCTGAATTCAAGTACTTAGGAACCATTTTTTCAGAGGTTGGCAAGTTGGTTAGGGAATTTGAGGAAAGGAGGAAAATAGGAAACGCGGTGGCCAGTCAGTTGAGGTCGCACGTGTTCAACAAGAAGGAATTAAGTAGCGAAACGAAGTTAGCTATTCACAGGTCAATATTCCGGCCGACGATTCTGTATGGTAGTGAGAGTTGGGTGGATTGCGGATATCTAGTGCATGACCTGGAGGTTTCTGATATGAGGGTTCTTAGGACTATAGCGAAAGTTAATAGGAGGGAGCAGTGGGATAATCATATCAGGAACGACGACATTAGGGAAAACTTAGGGATTGCGTCAGTGGAAGAGGAAGCAAGGGCCAGTCGTCTACGTTGGTTTGGGCACGTTCAAAGGATGGGTAATAACAGGTTACCGAAAAGGATCTTGGGTGCACAGGTCCCGGGTGTTAGGCCAAGGGGTAGACCAAGGAGAAGGTTTATAGATTCAATTAAATCAGATTTAGAAGTTAGGGGACTTTCTCTGGGCGAACAAACCATCTCCTTGGCAGGCGATAGAAGGGCATGGAGGACGATAGTTCACCATTCTGGGGTTGTGACATAAAGACCTCACACCGGAGGGTAATAATGGTCTATAAAGTTTGATGATGATGATGATCATTTTCATTGGATGTCAGGCCTTTAAATTTCTTTCATTTCTTGCAAGAATTACAAAAGTTTCGTTTGTAAATTCCCGGTGCCACCGTTTACCAAACTTTACGGAGTTAAATGACAATTTTCATATTATCATCTAAGCTGAGTAATTTCTGAAGAAGTCATTAGAAAAGTAATAACATTGAGTCTAATACCACTAATTGTTTGTAGCCTTTTCATTTGCATTACAAAAAAAATTATGAGAGTATCAAATGTGCGAGCGAAGCGAGCAAAGAAATATTTTATTAAAATTTGTTTAAAGGTTTCGCTAATTCCTTTTTGCCCTAGAGTTATTCTTTTGCTTGTTCAGCGTTAAATTTTTATTTACTTCGAACTTCCAGAGGGGGAAGCAAGTACCAGGGGGGCGACGCCATGCTCGCCCCCTAGCTACGGGCCTGGTTTCGTGCATAATTGGTTATTACAACAATTGGTTAACAATTTTAAATTTTTTTGTGTAAAACTCGTAAAAAAATACCATGTCTTGCTTCAAAGAATTATTTTTCATTTGATTTTTTAAAAACATTTTTTATTTTTTAATTTTAACTTAATTTTTATTTTTTAACTTAAGAAATTTTTAAACGTTAAGTTAAATAATAAAATAAATTAAAAAAGAATGGAAAAGTTTGCGCATTCAATTTTACGCAAATCGCAGAAGAAAATTTTTAATTTCACCATTTTTTATAGAAATGCGACGTTGCCCCTCAAGCCCTTACAAAAACCCCACTGTGAGCGGCGATAATACAAATCCTCGTCCGTAGAAAACAGAAGCAGATGATACATAGCAAAAAAAACCAAATCCCCCCACAAAATGACAAAATGAAGGAAACATAAAATACGTTTAGATTCAAGGTTGTTTTGTACAAATGGTCAAAGCCTTGCATATAATATAACCCATCGCTTTCGTTCAGAATTTCTGCTATAATAAAATATCGAAAATATAATATTGACAATACTGGCACCTCAAAAACATCTGTCGTTTTTACGTTTGCAATAATCAGCTTACGTCCACGAAAAAGTCTGCGAGGCATCTGCTTTTTTTTTCAAATAAACACTAAAACGAAGGAAATTTAGGTAAAAATTGAGAAAATTCTCGTTTTCGTACAATTGCACCCATAGAAGTAATATTTTACTATGGCTTGAATCAACATTTTAAAGCCACTCTTCGTTTACGACTCATCAGCACTTTTAGTTTTTCGATTTTTGTTAAACAATTGGAAGTAGGATGAAGAATTGTGAGTGGCTTTTAAATGAAGGAAATTTCGAATTCGTTAGCGAAGTTTCTAGCAGGCAGGGACAATTTTAGGGAAAATTTTTCCTAGTTTTTTCCAATCTTCCGAATTTTTCCTAATTTTTCCAAGTTTCTCCTATTTTTCCCAAAATTGGTTAATTTTTATATTAAATTATTTCCTGACCCATAAAGCGTAAAAAAAACTTATCAACTTCAGAAAAAATTAGTATTCATCGACTATCGAACAATGTTGGCATTTTTTTCTCAATGCAAACTACTAGAACGTTTTTTGCTTCAATGATATATTTTGAGTCGACGTTGAACTCATATCTTCAAAAGCGTCACCAAATCCATTTCGCCGTTGTTAGATTCGTTTAAGCTGTCAATACACCCGTACGAAGTACACGTGGCTTAGCCATTCACAAGTTACATATGCTCTCGAAGAAAGAGTTCCACCTACTAGGAAAGTACGTTCGAAAATTCTAAATATTATAAAGCAACGTATGATAGTTACCTAGACATACAGAGGACATCTATAAACGACGTCAGCAGTAAGGGGAAGTGGGGGGGGGGGGTCTCGGGTCTGAAATAACAAAAAAACTGCTGACGTTTCTATTGTTCTAGGAAGGAGGGGTCTGAAAATTGAAAGAAACTGCTGACGTGATTTTTGGATGTCCCCACATCTAGAAAGTACATATATAGAGTGCGTAGATTTTGATAGGAATTAGGAAGAAAATACTTCACTGAGAATATTCAGTACACCACGGATATAGGAGGTACATTAACGTGGACAAATTGTTCAGCCCTTCGAAGGGTATTATTCCATATTACTTTGACTGCAGTTCATTAACGAATTTCTTTGTACAAAACAATTTTCAATGAAATAAAAAAGTGTCAAAAGGCTTACTACTCCTTCTTCCATCGTACTTTTTCATACGCTTTTCGTGAACCTCCCCTCCTCCCAAAACAACGTATGTAATTTGTGAATGACACCTTATTCATTTACCATCAGGTTTGTATTGAGTTTTGGAATCCCTGAATAAAGGGAGTCCCTCTGTCCGCAAACACAATAACTTGAGTAAATCACGTGCTATATAGAAGAATCATCAATATAAATGATCTTTTTTCCTGGGGTCCGTGAAACTTTTCAGCATATATCTTCGACAAGAAGTCACTAAAAAGTTGCAGCTACTAACGTCATGAATCCGGGAAAAAATTGATCAAAATCGGTTCATAGAGTCGGTAGCTAAGGTTTGTAGAGTGAGACTAAGTCGGGCTACTCGGCTGCAGGTGTAGAATGATCAGTGAAAATGTCTCTGATTTTGTGTGAAGTTATGGCATTTAAAGTATTTGGATTTTCGTTGTTGTGATCACCACGTTGAGAACTTGACCAAGGCAAGACCTTCAGTTTCATTTTTGTGTTAGTTCAGCAGATGCGACTGTTAAATCAAATGTTGGATTCGAGAGATTTGCTCATAAAAGGGCGCTTCACCTTGTTGTATTTCTGATATCTTAGAAAAGACACAAAATGGAGTATGACATTTTTTGCGATCAAAAGCAAAGAAAGGAACCTTTACAAAACGTACCAACATTTTGAGGAGATTCGTCAAAAATCTACGCAATATGAACACATTCTGTGGATTCTGAAAACATCATCAGTACGACCTTTACAATCCATCTTACAACGAAACTTATTTTTACCTATTCTTACACACATCTACAACGAATTTAGGACACTGATAGACAAACCCTATCGTCGAAAACGATCCTCAATAATATGTGCATACAAACGAGTACGACCTAATAGAGTTGATTCGTGCACCGACTACAGAGCATTCGTTAAATTAGGAGGAACCCAGGCAGAAACATGGAGCAAAATCGACAGAACATGAATATGTTAAAACTGCCTTCCCAGGTGATCAGGAATGCAATTCTTTTAATAAAATTGAATTTTGGCTAGCTATATATACATTAAATAAATAAATCCAATTTCCTTGCAGTGTTTCTCCACATTTTTTCCCTTTTATTAAGTAGCGGTGGCCATTACCATGCCAGTCTGTCAATCAGCTATTCGATTAACTGTCCGATCAGCTGTCCAAAATGAATTTTCAATGGGCTGTCCGAAATGATTTTTTAGAGTACTTTATGATAACGACCAGTCTGTCAGTCGGTGCACTTTTTCTCATAGGCTCTTCGACAAGATCTATGGCTATCCAGTCAGACTAGTCGACAAGCTCTCCTTTCGATGGACTTTCCGGTAAGACCTTTCGATGGGCTTCAAATTCGTGAAAATTTTGCGGATAACTGTAATTCCCGGTTAATTACGGATTTATACGATATACAATATGTTGTCAATTGATTTAATTTACTGATATTTTCTTATGCCATGTCAACGGTTTATTTTCCCCAATATTTTTCCAATTTTCCCTATTTTGCTAATTTTCCTTTTTGTTGAAGAATTAAACGAAACAATATCTATGACGTCATAACTTTTGGTTATATTTGTGACGTCGTATTTTTTACGTCATTTTTGTAACTTCATGTTTGTGAAGGTTCACAAAAGTACGTACGGACGGACCGGAAGGGTGAAACCATAAACTAGCTATCGCTACTTAATGACCAAGTCAACAAGCTTTCTGAATGAAATCTGAGGCCGCTATCTCATGCAAATACTTGTGTAATGCATATTGTACTCGCAGTATGCATACATTTGCAGCTTGTAACTATATGTTATAGACTCAATCATACAACACATTGTTTCTGAAGGAATTTACAATGGTTAGTGTACAGAGAAGAGATAAAGCAGTAAAACTTACCAACAACTAAACGTTCATCGTCTGGCACACCTTTAAACAATTTCTTAAAATCTTCGGATCTCGATTTGTAAGATGGATAGAGAACGCTGTACCATGATTTCTTTTTAGCTCGCTCGGATATTTTTGATGCAGTTTTGGGACGATCAGTTACATCAATTTGAGATGTTTTCGACAGATCATTGTTACTTGCTAAATTTGAACTATCACTTGATTTGCTAATTGAATCCTAAATTATGAATATCCAAACAATGAGTGGTAATGTATGGTGAGTTGTCTTATCTGTTACCTCTGCTGTGTCATTTGTAGTTTGATAATTGACCGACAGATGTGTATCGTATTTTATATGATCACGTTTCGTAAAAGATTGTCTTGGACTATTGATTGGACTTTCCGATGGACTTGGCGATCGTCTCAATGGAATCGGTGATGATTGTAGCACCGTACCACTTGTAAATGATAACGCTTGGCTTATACTGTTTCCAATTGCTTCATGTGATCCACTTAAAATGTCCTCAACCGATTTTTTCCTGTTCCGTTAAGAATTATACGTTTTATTTAAGTGTAGTTATTCAATTAAACGAATTTAATGTTCGCAATATACTAGCAGTACTTACAGAACCACATCATTATCGGTTTGCTCAAGATCCGGCTCATCACATGCATCTTTATCACTTAACTCTTCTTTACTATTCCTACAAAAATTTGCAAATAAAAACAATAAAGTTGTACGAAAAATTAAAAATAAAAAGTGAAATTGTGTTTGAGCAAAAAAACGTAAGGATTCTGAAAAGGAGGGCGCGTATAATAATGACGTCCACATATTTTTTGTTTTCTACGTGTTCAGTAACACCTTCAAGTGGGGCTGTAACATTACAACTCCTCAAAAATTTACGTATTGCATTATTCATCGTAGCTAAAAAATACTGAGCTTTCCGACTGACTTGTACAACATCATGATTCCTAAAAAGGGATTTTCCGATGTAAACGTATGCAAGGACCCGTACGAATCAGAATAGATGTGGCAAACAGAATAGATGTTGCAAAAAGGCCCGATCGTATCTAAGTAAATATTGCATAACTCTGAAGTGTATGAAATGACGCACACATTAAATAGGATTGGAAATTGCCGAAAGGGCAATATTGAAAAACCCGTCCGAAGAAACGGTGTAAAAGTCTCTCAAAATATTCAAGCAACCGTCAAAATATAAAAAAATTGAAAACTTTTTTTTCAGACATATTTTCAAAAAATTTTATTTGTACTACCGCCGATATTAGAACCGACCGAGAGCATTTAGAAAAGTCCTCTGACCCATACTTCCATAGACAATTTACTCGATTTACGTATAAAAAACAAGTAGGGAGTCGGTCCGCCTCTTTAGGGCCCCATAAATTGTTGGACATTCCCAGATCTTTCGATTGAAAATTTTTCTTTGAAAATCGGAAAAGATCTACTCGAGTTATGTACAAAAAACATGTTTGGCCCTAGCAGAGACTCGTTTTTAGTGCCCTAGCTAAGTTTCTTCCATAAATTGTCGGCCATGCCTAGACCTTTCAAACAAAAAACATTTTGAAAATCGGAAAAGATGTACCAAAGGCCAAAAAACACTTAAACGGCCCTAGCTCAGCGGCCCTTGGGCAGACATGGCCCAGATTCAATTACAAGCTTTTTCGATTACCTTCCAGCGAAAAAAAAGATTTTGAAAATCGGTTATCGTATTGACAGGCGGACAGACGATCAGACGGACAAAATTTTTTGCAGATTCGGTATCTAAGGACCTAGGACCATCAAACGAAAAAGTAACTTTCTAGTTCGACTGGTTACAAACTCTGTGGTAAACGCAATAGACCCTTTTTCGAAGAACTTCTTCGTACGGATCTAATAAGTTGGTCGGCACTTGAAAATTAAGAAAATTATGAAGCAAAAACTGTTCTAAAAAAATTGACAACGAAATTAGTCGAACAGTTTATAACAGTTAAGAGCGAATTTGCACCTCGTAACTTTCGTACCCCCTTTTTCTTTCAAAAATTTATTTTTAGGCACGGGTACACTGTTGCACAAGTCAAGCTCAATATCTCGCAGCTAGGACCCTAACTGCATTCAGTTTTTTAACTTCAAGTGGACGCCTTTTCTCTCTCGCCTCCCTTCCCAAATGTTCTAAATAATCTGCAGCGTAATAAGCGCGCAAAATTTAAATATTTATGAAGTAAATGTGACTTTTGATCTGGTATGAGAATTTTTTCATAGACTCCAACTTTCCCGCCTCATATATGTCTCTGGGCAGCTGAACTGATATTTCAGTGAAAGCAAAAGAAATAAACAAGACTGAGAATTACATAGCACAAAAAATATCTTTTTAACTTGCGATGCTTTTCATCTCCAAGAGGAATCGTTGGAAGAAAACGCCGAATCAGGCGGCTTAGTCTAGTTTTTATCAGGATGTATCTCCAAAAAGTATTGCAGCGAACAAATTCCGAATTTCAAACCACCGAAAGCATTTTCCTTGTACGGAAGCTTTTCCATGACATTTTGCAAAAGGAAAATGAGTTTTTGCATCTCTTTACGCAAAGAAAACTAAACTTCCTTCTACAAAATGTTAAGGATAAGCTTCCGTATACAAGAAAAATGTTTTCGGTGGTTCGAAATTCGGCGTTTTTTTTCAGGCGGTACTTCGTGGAGATAGAAACATCGTCATGACGACTAGACTATGCCAAAAAATTCGGCTATACTTCTTGGGGATTGTACTATTGGCTACTTCTTTTGATTACTGAAAACTATCACACAAATTTATTGTGACTCGCTTTCTGTTCAAGAAAGTAGCTAATAGATACTATTGTAACTAACGGTGACATGTCCTATCGAAAAAGTTACATTGACTATTTCGTAATTTGTATGAAGCGGATAACACACCATCATATGAACCGTCATTTGTCTTAAGAGACAACACGAGTCTTATTGAATTGATATGAAATAGCACAATTCATGGTCCTCCTAGGACGATTCTGACATTCATTAAATCATTGATTTTCATGCAACATAGCGCTAAATAAAACACAAAACTTTGAGACACGATTTGTTGCTTCATATTTAGAAACAATGGAAAAAATTTCGTGAAAAGTTCAACTTTGTTGTATTAGGACAAATCAGCGTTAGTTATCCTAGTTTTGCAAGTCTGTATGCAATGTTCTTTTTAAGCTATTTAGATGTAACCTATCCTTAGACAGTACATGACCCACAACTTTGAATAGTTTCTTATAATCGCGAAAAGTAGTTGAGAAAAAACAATGCAAGTTAGACACACAGATACGACACACTTTAAAACATTTCAATTTTTGCGTTGTTTTTTTCTAAAATGAAATGAAAGTGTTGAACAAGGAGTTACAAAACAAATGCAGATTCGTTCAGAAAACGGGAGAGAAAGTGTTTTATCCAAATACCATTTGAATTATGTGCATCCAATTATTCTTGTCAGCACGAGCTGACGGAAAACACAAGCACATACACCGCAAAATCAGCAGCTTTCACCGTGTTGAGTGCGGACTAAGGGAACAGATCTCTCACTAATAGTGGCACTCAAATTAGCAACTTCTAAGTATACTCAAAACTAGTGTCCTTTTGTATGGGGCAAGGGTAATGTTCCTGTACCCCTTAGCGTAGTTAAGGGGTTGAGCACCTTTTCTTTATTTTGCCCTATCTAAATAACACTTTTCCGGACCTCTTTCTTTTGTATGAAGAGTTTTCGAAGTTTGGTTCATAGGCTTTCTACAAGATGTAATATCCCTAAGCATCTGATCATATCCGTGTGTTTTGTTTGGTTTTCAGTTGAATAAACACTAAGAAGAGACACTTTCGTTCCTTCACACATCTAGAATTTCTTACAATGTTCGTCAAGTGTACATTAAACAAAGGTCAGTATTTCTTCGTTACAAGAAGTGAAAATCTACAGACAACATTTTCCCACCACACAAGGTCTTGTGAATGAATTATGCTAATGTAAACGAGAACACAAGGTTATATAACAACAGATGATATGTTTACTTATAGAAAAAATTAAATATTTTTTGAAACATAATTGTAGACGTGGTTTATTTCTATTGTTTGAAATTTGAATTTGTTAAGAACTTTTTTTTTATTTATTCGGCGGAGTCGTTGATTGCGATAGGACTGAAAGTAAAGAATTTTTGTTCGCTACTATTCTACAACTGAAGAATGATAAGATTGTTGAATCGGCGGGACGAACACGCATCAGGCAATATCAACGTAAAACAAAGCTCAAGTGCCAAAATGTTTACATTAACAATTTATTATCGGAAAATCTATATTTTGCATTGGCAATCGTAATGTTCTAATGTTCAAAAACCAATTCACTAATTTTTGATAAAATATGCAAACACCAAAACTACTGCACAAATTGTAAACAGTGAATAATCGAATTTTATGGCTTATCAACACAGCTCAATGCCGATATTAAAATATTGTTAATTCTAATACATCGTTCATACAAAACGTAATGTTCTAAAAACAAAATTTTCCTTACATTGATGATGAATTCTTTTGTTTATTTTGACCAAAACTCATGACCCATTCACAACACAATTCATCAAATCAAAATTGTAAGTTGAATTGAATAAGAAACGCAGGCGAACGCATCTTTTTTCACTCAATTGATACTTTTCTTATGAAAAACATTCCAATTTCATTTGAGAAGTGACAACAAAAGTTTTAACTTTTGTCAATAAAAAAACTTCTGACTTTGACTTTTGTACCACGAGTTCGTTCAAACCCGCTGTAAAAGTTAACGAATCGCGGGGTTTGAACGTTTGAATCGTTTGAATTTATCTGAAGATGCTGATAGAGATGACGACGTTTAATTTGTTGGGGTCACACAAAAAAGTGATATGGTATGTACAGAATAACATTAGGAATAGGAATGCAAGAAATGGTTATAAGTTCTCTTTATCTTTTTAGTCGATACATATCAAAGTAAAATCGCTGTGTATTTTTAAATTCGAATTGAAAGCCAGTGTTTCCGGACTGTGTGTTCAAGACTGTTTCTTAACCTCAGAAAAGCATCCTATGACAGCCTACGATGGAGTTCTGGGAAAAGGCTGCCTTGAATACCCAGCCGACCGAAATACCGGCGCAGACCTCTAGCCGGCAGAGGTGAGACGGATACCCGAAATACCGAAACTTTCAATTT
Organism: Pseudolycoriella hygida; assembly: GCA_029228625.1. Taxonomy (NCBI): domain Eukaryota; kingdom Metazoa; phylum Arthropoda; class Insecta; order Diptera; family Sciaridae; genus Pseudolycoriella; species Pseudolycoriella hygida. The sequence continues at coordinate 115,779,541 of CM055403.1, read as the reverse complement.
AGACCGAACCAAAGCTTTCGGTTCAGTTCGGACCGAACCGATGGTTTCGGTAGAGTTCCAACAAGGAAGGAAAGGGGATATTGTTTATGTGTCCTTCTTACGCCTATGAAATAAAAATACCAGAGATATGAGCTTTGGTAGAGATTTGAGGGTGTCAAATGGTGTGTTAAGCGTAATATAGTACTCCTTTATGTACCTTAGCCTCTGTCCACCTACTCCTACATCCTATCCTACCCGTGGTGACACCTGTCATAGTGAGCAACCCGCATGAACGATCAGGTAACCAACCCTGGTGTAGTAGTGTGGGTCACTTACCATAAGGATGAGGGGGGCTGCCTTCGGGTAGTACCTAAACGGCACGTATAGGGAGGGCCGAAGGCAGCTAGGCGCTATCAAGATGGGATGGCGACTTAGTATGGTGGCGGATGATCTCAACAGCAAGAGACAACGGCAGCATACACCGCCCTAGTCAGATGGGCTACCATCACCACCTGGTGACTTCCCTACGGGTCATCGGGAGAAGGAAAGTAGGTTGGGCGCTTGGCTAACTCCCAGACACCGTAAAAACAGTCTTGTTATGAATTCCCCAACACAGCCTCGGATCGGACAGGATAAACGGCAACGACTCAAGCATCGGAAAAAGGACAACGATTTACAATTAGGGACATGGAATGTAAGATCTTTGTTGCGGCCAGGAGGATTGAGATCTCTCACAAGTGCGCTAAGAGCGGCAAAAATTGACATAACAGCTGTGCAAGAAACGAGATGGCTTGGAAAGGACACCATGACCAGTAGCGACTATAAGTTCTACTATAGTGGGAAGAGTAACGACAGTCCAAGAGAGTATGGAACAGGCTTCATGGTTCTCGGCAGAGCTAGAAACGCGGTGATTGGTTTCAGTCCTGTTGACGAGCGATTGTGCTCTCTACGGATAAGAGGAAAAATTTTCAATTACACTCTTATAAACGTTTATGCGCCTACGGAGGAAAGCGACAACGAGGCGAAGGAGCTATTCTACGAGAAACTGGTGGATGTATATGATGGAGCGCCGAAACGAGACATTAAAATTGTGCTTGGAGATTTTAATGCTAAGATAGGCCGCGAAGTATTTTATCGTCCCAC
>CM055403.1:115767078-115777919 GCA_029228625.1 Pseudolycoriella hygida | reverse complement strand
ACCGAGACGACGAAAACGACGAATTGCCATTTCAGACTGCGCAACGATGCAGGAAGTTGAAGCTGAAATTTTAAAGCTAAAAAATTTCAAAGCCCCGGGGACTGACAACCTACCCGGTGAACTTTTCAAGAACGGCGGCAACGCGCTATGTATGGAGATGCACGAGCTCATCATACGCATCTGGAATGACGAGGAGTTACCGGAAGATTGGAAGACCAGCATACTTTGTCCCATATACAAAAAAAGGTGACAAATTGTAGTGTGGCAATTTTCGAGGAATCGCTCTGCTGAATATTGCTTACAAGATATTTGCAAATATTCTATATCAGCGCCTTCATCCATACACGGAATCTACGATAGGTGAATACCAAAGTGGTTTTCGTGTAGGTCGTTCAACATCGGACCAGCTGTTTAATATGAGACAGATCTTGGAGAAGTGCAAGGAGTACAACATTGAAACACACCATTTGTTCGTTGACTTCAAGGCAGCCTATGACAGTGTTAGAAGAAGTAAGCTATGGAGAGTCATGGAGGAGTTCGGAATTCCCAACAAACTGATCTCGCTAACGAAGCTAACACTAAACGGAGCTAACAGCCGAGTAAGGATCCGCAATCAAATGTCAGAGACTTTCGACATTGAGGAAGGCCTACGTCAAGGAGATCATCTTGCAACGCTGCTTTTCAATTTAACACTCGAAGCAGCTGTTCAAACCATGGACATAGACTCCAGCGGCACCATTTTCTCCAAGTCCAGTCAGTTGCTTGATTTTGCAGATGACCTGAACATTATTGGCCGAAATATGGATGTTGTTAAAGATAAGTTTATGGCCTTGGAGAGGAAAGGTACCAACCTTGGGTTGAAGGTCAATGACGGAAGAACGGAATACATGATCATCCCACCTACGAATCGATATCGGGAAGATAACGTAACGATCGACACACACACATTCAAAATGGTCCATAAGTTCGTATACCTTGGATCAGAGCTGAACATAAACAACGACATTGCGGACGAAATAAAAAGGCGAGTAACTTTGGGCAACGGGAGTTATTAGAGCCTGCTGAAAATTCTAAAGTCCAAGTCAGTAAGCCAAAATTCAAAATGCGCACTTTATAAAATTGTGATCAGACCGGTAGTTACGTACGGTACGGAGTCGTGGTGCTTGACACAGAAAGATGAACAATCTCTGCATACGTTCGAGCGAAAGGTACTGCGTACAATATTTGGACCAGTATTTGACCGAAAACTGAACCGATGGCGCAGACGATATAATCACGAGCTCATAGAGCTTTTTGGAGAGCCCGACATAGTCAGAACAACAAAAATAAATAGACTACGTTGGCTCGGTCACGTACAACGAATGAATGAACATCGTATTCCAAAAAAAAATCTGAAGTCCAAACCTGAAGGCAAAAGGAGTGCAGGGCGACCCAAGTCCAGGTGAGCGACGCTGCTTTTGCCAACTTAAGAACTGTGGGAGTAACCAGCTGGGAGACGTTAGCTGCAGATAGGCCCGGCTGGAGAAGCATGTTGGAGAAGGCCAAGACCCTTAATAGGTTGTAGTGCCGGTAAAGTAAGTAAGTGAGAGATTTAAATACTAACTCGAAAATTTCACTTCAACGAATTATTGCTAATTGTTCATCATATATGATAAAAATGCATTTCCGAGAACCATGATAAGCAAGAATTTTTTTGAAGGACGCCAGTCTCGATTTTTCACACATCGCTCACATCTTCTGAAACTGTAAATTTTGATTAGTAATTGTCGGTGTATGTATTGTATAGTTTTCAGAAATACCATTGATAATGGTCTCAATCGAAAAACTTCCAGGAATGTGAAGAAACTCTCAGTAAGGATCTACTCGTCCTTGGAAAATACTTCAACAAAATGGAGACTGAAGCCAAATCCAAAGAAAACCGAGTCAACCACCTTCCACTTAAACAATCATCAAGCGAACAATCAACTGAAAACTTACTTCTGCGGACAAACTGTGAAGCACAACAAGCACCCGAAGTATCTGGGCTCTTACACATAGGAAACACTGCGAGAATGCGGCTGCCAAAATCAAGACGAGAAACAATCTCATCCATAAGCTATGCGGAACCACATGGGGAGCGGATGCTGAGACCCTTCGCACTTCAGCGATTGCCCTCTTTTTCTCCGCATAGGAGTATTGCTCATCGGTTTGGCTAAACAGCTCACACGCTAGAAAAATTGATGTTCAACTCAACGACACTCTTCGTAGAATAAGTAGAGCAGTCATGTCTACACACACAGAAACGCTCCCAGTGCTATCAAATATAGCCCCACCTCACATACGACGACAACAGGCGCTACTGAAAGAGTATTGAAAAATTGAACAAAATCAACAACTTCCGTCGCTAAAAACTGCAAATAGCCTACACCTAACCGATTACAATCGATGGACCAATGGAATAATGAGTGGCACATCAGTAACGTTGACCGCAACAAACTTATCGAAAATCCGACGATACGAGTACCTTTGCCGAGGAAAGAATGGGTTACACTGAACCGTATCAGAACGGGCTATGGTAGATGTGATCGTTTTTATATGTGGGGACTTGCTGACAATCCAGGATGCGACTGTGGTGCTACGAATCAGACAATTACGCATATCGCCACTGAATGTTGATTAAGAGCATTCTCGAGTAATATCGTGGAGGTGCACGAAGTCACGACTGGCGTTCAGGACTGGCTCAGAAGACTGGATTTACCATTATAAAATGTGATAAAAAATGTGATATAATGACGAATCTAACTTAACTGTGATTTTGTATAGTCTAACTTTGTAAAACACATACGCTAAATAAATAAATCAAATGGAGACCGAAATACTTGATTTAATTAAATAAATGTTTTTAACAATTCCGAAGACATATTTCTCAATATTAAAAATTATTTCTATGCTCAGAAAAAGGTCAAATTACTTAATAAAATGAATTCAGACAACGTATAACCACATCACTAATTTAATTTAATATAATATAATACAACTAGTTGAAACCCCCGCCCCTAGGGGCTACGCAGGCTTTATCGTTTTCGCTTGTTGTCTATTCAGAGAGCCAAAGCAAATAATTTTGCGTTTTAAATAACGATGCGTAATGTTGAAGGATGGTAGAGGATGGTATTAAACGACCGATATTTTTATTCAACTTCACCGATAAAAAATAAATAAACTACCGATAATTATTTACCGACAAATTTGTAAACACGTATTTGAAGTAGAATTAAAGCGTGAATATTTCGAATAGTGTCCAAAAGACCTCATGACATTTTTTAAAAGGAAAAATTCCCCAGAGAAGAAGCTGAAAGGAAGGTATCGGTAATAAGTTATCGGTCATTTATTATTTTTTATCGGTTAAATTGAATTGTTTTATCGGTCTAATATAATATCCCTAAATCAAAATACTTTCTTTGCTGCACAATTACTCCACTTCCCCCGTATTCAACGTTCACCGTATTCGACTTTCCCCGTATTCCACGTTCCCCGTATTCCACGTTACTCTGACACTTCCCCGACCAAATCTCTAACACAACATCTTGACTGACTTTTGGGCGATTTTCGATTTTGACCTGTTTTTTACCCATAACTTCCTTATTTCAAAACAATATCCCACCCCGAAACATGTTTTCTCGACGTTTTGGACCATCTCCGACAACATATCAAAAATTAATTTTTCAATAATTTTCGGGCAGGGGAGCAAATTTTCGTCCATCTTTGCCTCCTTTGATCGACACTGGACACCGAAGCACTCAACCGATTTTCTTGAATGTGGTTTCGCTGGCTTCACAGGACCGAATCCTTTCATTTGACACATCACTGGCCTCATTCCGGCAAATAACGGCTCAAATATAGGTTAATAAGTCCTCCCGTTCTGGACAAAATTGCTGAACCCAACATTGTTCAGTAATTTCGTTGCCCCAAGCCTCCACTAACGATCGGCACTCAAAAATTATCTCTACTTTGTCCAACAACAAAAGTTCTCTAACAACAAAGTAAGGAAACTCCAAAATTTTATGCACCATCCCCGACAACATATCAAAAAGTATTTTTTTTTTGCTCCTCAGTTTAAACGCAAAAATAACGGGATTGTGACCGACAGACAAATAAATAAATAGACAATAGACATACGAATAGACGCATGAACAGACAAACTTTAGACGTTTATAATTAGTAATTTTCTACCCTCGTCGGGTCTTAAGGAACGGGTCGATAACTTTTCTTGAAATTGTTCAGGGAGCTTCAGCTGGGGATTCTACGACCTCTGAGATTTAAAAAGGGAGGTACTGGCTCGTTTGCGCGCCAAGGCTCTTAAAGGCGCTCTGTAAAGCCCATATAAAAGTATTTTGCATGTGTTTGTGTGTGTAATATGTATGGTAGAGATTTTGTATGAGACAAAGTTTGAGTGTTCATTAGTGATGGCCGTTTTGAAGGGATTGAGTTGGGAGGGGCGGAAGGCCAAAAATGGGACCCATATTTTTTTGTAGAATTTACGGTTTTTCCGCACCATTTAGAACCCCTCCCAACTCAATCCCTTCAAAATGGCCATCCCACGTGTTCAAGATAGATCTTTGGTGTCAAAGTGAAGGTTGTTGGGTTGAGGGTATAGTGTATCGGAGTGATCGCCAAAAAAAAAAAACTTTTGATATGTTGTTGAGGATTATTTTCGCACATTGAAGTAGTAGCCGCCGGCTCGAACAAAATTCTACATAAAATTCGTCAAGAACAATTTTTCTAGGGAAATGGAAATGTGACGCAAGTCCTCGTCGCTTCTTCCAATACAAATGATATCAATTTGAGTGACTCTTAAAGCTTGGAAACACAAAAAATTCCATGTTTTCGACAGTAAGTTTTAAACTTTAACCAATTTTGCTCAAGATTTATGAAAATTGGATAAGATTTACCCGATTTATGTCGAAAAAACACGTTGAGCCATAGTGTAGACTCAGTTTCAGGGCCCTGGCTGTGTCCAAGGGCTTAGACTTAAAACATGTTTTTCCCAGACCTTTCGACGAAATTGTTTCTTTTAAAAATCGGAAAAGATTTACTCGAGTTACAAAAGACCTTATTCCACTCAGGTGGCCCTAGCTCGGCATCCCTTGGTCCGAAATCGGTCAAGTTGGTCAAGTTTTACTCGAGTCATCGAATTGACAGACATAGGACGAACAAAAACTTTTTTCCATACTTGTCTTATTTAAACCCCAAAACGAAAAAGTAACCAGCTACCGGGTCGAAATTTGACTGGCTGCAAACGTTAGTAAGTGAAAAATGTAAAAAACCGTTACAAAATAATTATCAACTTTGCTGTTATTTTTGCTGGGTTCGAAGTTCGTTCAGTTCTGTCGTCGTGTTTTGCGTTTCGACGCTGGCAACACTTTATTCACTCTCCTCATTATTCGTTTAACGATTGCAACCGTCGTTTTGTTTTCTATTTTATTTTATAAAAACTATTGTTGAAATTTCTGCTGTTCGCAACATATCTTTGCATCGAATAGATAGAGTTTTATGGTCCGCACCGAATAATATGTCACAATTTAAGTTTTTGAATGATATAAGTAGTGTTATTAAAATGGACGGAGATCTAACTGTGAATTGTCCAGCACCGAGATGGCAGAAAAAATTGGAAACATCGAACACGTCTTTGCTGGGTGGAAATGTAAATAATTCCAAATTGTCGATGTCTTATAACAATAGTTTTTCGGCATTGGCTGCTTCACTATCTGGAAGAACACCACAGAAATCCGGAAAATCTCCAGGTACATGAAAATTATTTGTAATTTTTTTTCCGGTATTTAAAAAAAATCGCGAATTTAGGCAGAAAAACTACTACGCCAAATGCTGTAAAAACACCATCTGGAGGAGATCGATTTATTCCAAATAGATCAACTACAAATTTTGACCTCGGCCATTACAAAGTAAGTTGTATGTTGTTATAGTCTGTCTTCCAGCTTCATACATTTCTAACGGAAAACAATAATTTCTTATTACCTTTCCATGCTTTACTTCATTTTGAACTCGTACCTCGTATAATAAAATATGAAGCTCATTGTGTGAGTGTTCAATGTGTGTCATAAAAGAATAGGGTCATAAAGATATTGTAAGTACTTTAAAGAGCTATGTAGAAGTAAATAGTGAACGAGTACAGCCTACATACTTTTGAATTATCGTCAATTGATAAATACCTGTGACGGAATTTGTTGTATTTTTGTCTGTAGTAAAGATTTTTTATTTTTTGAATTTCATGAAAATCACAAAAAATCCGTAAACATCTTTTTAGACCCGTACGAAGAACAAAGTTAGATGACGAATCAGCAACAAAAAAATATCCGTCGTCCGTCCGTCACCGCGATAACTTGAGTAAAACTCGACCGATTTTCAAAAATTTTTTCCCTGAAAGGTAATCAAAAAATCTTTTATGGGATTGAATCTGGGCACTGTCGGCCCAGGCCCGAGGCCGCCGAGCTAGGAACGCTTAAGTGGTTTTTGGTATTTTCTACACAACTCGAGTAAATCTTTTCCGATTTTCATAAATTTTTTTTTGTTTGATAGAACTGGGCATGGCCGACAATTTATGGAAGAAACTATTTCAAATTTGAGTCCCTGGACTTAGCTAGGACACTACAACCGAGTCTATGCTAGGGCCATGCGTGTTTTTTGTACATAGCTCGAGTAAATCTTTTCCGATTGCCATAAACTTTTTTTTTTCTTTGAAAGACCTGGGCATAGCCGACAATTTATGGAAGAAACTCTTTTGGATTTGAGTCCTTGGACTTAGCTAGGGCAATAAAAACGAGTCTCTGCTAGCGCTCTACTTGTACTTAACTGGAGTAAATCTCTTTCGATTTTCAAATTTTGCTTGATCGAAAGGTCTAGGACCGTCTTCCGTTTTATGGCAGAAAATTTTTTGATTAGAAACCATTGGACTCAGTCAGGACCCTAAAACTGATTTTCTACTAAGGCCCAACCTGTTTGCTTACATAAGTTGGATAAATCCTAACTGATTTTGTTGATTCCTTTTTTATTTGAGAGGTAATCGAGTACCGAATTATATTCAAAAACAAATTTGGACCCGGTGTCTGTGCTTAAGGCTGAAGTGGGCCTCAGGTTTGTTCTAAGGTCGGCCCTAACAGCAAAAAATGGTTTTTTCCTTTGTTGTAGAAAAAGTTGAGATGAACATTTTTATCTACTTGGGGATCAATTTTGTACTTTCGGAAGGTCTTTCACCGTTTCTTCGGACGGGTTTTTCAATATTGCCCTCTCGGCAATTTCCAATACAATTTAATGTGGACGTAATTTCACACACTTGAGAGCTGAGGCAATATTGACGTAAATACGTTCGATTTTTTCGTAACATCAACTCTGTTTGCCACATCTATTCTGATACGTACGGGTCCCTTCATATGTTTAAAATTTAAATCTTGTCACACAATTCTAGGGGGTCGTTTACACCTCGCGCTCTATTTAAAACGACTTCGTAAAAGCGTCTGATTCTTAATTACCTCCTCAACCGGCAGTGCCTTTTAAGGGTCTCGGTCTTCTACAACATTCTCGTCCTACTGGGCCTATCTGCTGCTAACGACTTCAGCTGGTTACTGCTACAGTTCCTACGTTGGCAAGAATACCATCTGGACTTCGGCCCTGCACCTCTCTCGTCCTCTTGTTTGGTCTACTAAATATGACAAATCTGTCGAGTAAAACTTGACCGATTTTCAAAATCTTTTGTTTTCCTGAAAGATAATCGAAAAATCTTTTATTTGATTGAATTTGGGCATTGTCGGGCCAAGGGCCGCCGAGCTGGGGCCGCTAAAGTGGTTTTAGGTGTTTTTTAAATAACTCGAGTAACTCTTTTTCAATTTAAATTTTTTTTTAATCGAAAGATATAGTATACCTTAAAATTTATGGAAGAAACCAGTCCGTTCATCAAATCCTTTAAATTTGTTTTGTTTATTTACGCAAAACTTTAAACTTTTCGCAATGAATTTTCTAATTAAAAATTTTTGCCATTTTCGTTTTTTTTTTTTTTTCATTTTTCCAGCGCACCAGTGCCCTGGGCAATGTCCCAAATAGCCTTGAGGTTAGTCCGCCTCTGGACCAAGCCAACATTGTCCATTTACTTTTGTTGTTTGGTTTTGGTCTACTACTACTAATACTCCACTGTTCGCAGTAACTGAACATAGGCAGCAATTGCTCGTCTTTCTGTAAATAACTGACTATTTTGAATATGTTTGTGTCAGTAGATACTTGCCGTTTCCTCCTAGTGTCAATTCGAAGGTGTGATAATTTTTCCATTTTGGCGTCTTTAACTCTCAACCCAAGGTCGGTCTCTTTCCTCTTTAGATAGATAAAGCTGGTGAGACCGTCACGATCTCTGCACCTAGGCCTCCAGTGGGCCTGTTGTGCTTGCCCGTCGTTAGATTAGTATCTTTTAGTTGTTTTAGGCGAGACATTTTTAATGCAATCATAATTTAACACACATGCTCCCAGACACTTGAATCTGGCCATTATGTATGCTGGGCATTTGCAGAGAAAATGCTCAGCGGTCTCAAGGTCTCCACACTGGACGCAGTAGGGGCTATCCGCAATACCCATCGTGTGAAGATGCTTGTTGAGGCTACAGTGCCCAGTCAAAATATCCGTCAACCTTTTTAGATCTCGCCTACAGAACGAAAGCAATGTTTTGGAGCGAAATTTATTATCAAAATACAGTTTTTGGCTTGTCGAGCATAGGCTAGTGATTTCTAGTACTTAGAGAACTGGTCACTTTGTGCACCTTACTTTGAAGGACGGAAAGAGACACGCTAGTTTCAGGTTCGGGGGCCGTTTGTGAGGGGCTTGAAGCCTGTCTGGCCAGTTTGTCCGCCAATTCATTGCCGGAAAACCCGCTGTGGCCTGGAATCCACAACAAGGTTACTCGGTACCGAGATGCTAGTAGTTGAAGGGCGTCCCAGCACTCCAAAGTTAAGGAGGACGTAAATTTGTATTTACTTAACGCTTTGAGAGCCGATTGGCTGTCCGAGAGGATACGTATCTCGTTATGAGAAAAACCCTTTTCTTGGATGAAGTGGCAACAATGCCTTATAGCCAAAATTTCCGTAAGGTAAACAGTGATCATGTTACCCAGTGGTAGAGAGATTTCCATACCGATTTCTGGGCAACAAACTCCCGAGCAATCGTCTTGACGAGAACCGTCCGTGAACCAGTCGAGACCGCCGCTGGATCGCCATGGAGGTTCAGTAAGCCAGTCATTCCTAGGCAAGATGTTAATTTTGAAGGCCTTTTCGAACCTATATACTGGTGCTATTGCTTCACAAGGCATGTCTAGCTCCGGAGTTTCCTTCGTCATAATCTTCCATATCTTCCCGTGACCACTATTAGACATTAGCAAGGATCCGCTTGCTTTAAACCTCAGGGTGGTAGATCGTGCCACACCTTCAATATGGATGTGGAGCGGAGGAACATTCAACATAGCTTCCAAAGCGGCAGATGGGGCTGTACGCATTGCTCCAGTTACTCCTGCTAGAGCGATTCGCTGAAACTTAGGTAGTTTTCACCAAAAAAGAGGTTAGACTTATCGGTCTATATGCATCGGCAAGTTGATACGATGTTTTACCTAATTTTGGAATAAAAACCACCCTTACACCCCTCCAGACAACAGGGACGTGTTTTAGGTACAAACTTGCTGTGAACATAGCAACCAAATGGTCATAAATGAGGGATTTACCGTGGTGCAATATGGCCGGAAATATACTATCTTCCCCTGCCGATTTAAAGGGAGAGAATGAATCGATTGCCCACGCAATCCTATTTCGTGAGATAATTTCCTGAGCTATTGACAAGTCTCCCGGCTGAGGAGGTAAAGGAAGTTGACAAGAGTTGCCAGAAAGATTTTCATTTGCAGGAAAGTGAACTTTGAGCAAGTGCTCTAGAGTTGTTTCCGGAAAGTCCGTATACTCGCCATTTGGAAGTCTCAATGTTTGAATACAGCAAATGGGGTCCTTAGATAAGGCTTTCATTGCCTTAGAAGCGCTAGAGAGAGTATTCACAGAGTTGATCAGTTGCTGCCTCTTAATCCGTTTGCTCTTCCTCAATGCTTTACTTTATTCGTTTTGAGCCCGTCTCCGCTCATTTATAAGTAACGGATCATCGTTTCTAGCCACGTTAAAGGCTTTACGAACATCTTTTCGCATCTTACTCAAGTCTGAAGTAAAGAACTTCCTCTTTAAGGCCATACATTTTTTTTAAACAATGTCTATATTACGTCCGAGTATATCGAGTTCAAGTCCAATGAAAATGATGCCGGTTTACTCCATGTCTAGGGTTCGTACTATGTCGAAAATCTCTGACGATTGGTTACGGATCGTTACTCTTATTCGATCCGTTCAGTGTTAGCTTGGTTCGTGAGATTTCATAATTTCTCAACTCTCCGAAGTAGACTGATATTCTATTGAAGTTTCTGTAAGAATAATCACAACAAAAACCCTTTTAAAAGGGAAATGTGACGCAAGTCGTTGTCCCTTCTTCCAAAACAACTGATATCAATTTGGGTGACGCTGAACGCTTCGAAACGCAAAAAAACTTTCAAAATATTTTCACATTTGATTAAAAAAATGCGTCACAAATGCCGGACACTGGTGTTATAGTTTCTCTGTTCTTTCAGCTTTCACACCGCAAAAATTTGACTTGAATGTAGGAATGTATGTAGTATTTTTGTACAGGAAGTCAAATTTTTGCGTATAAAATTGAAAGAACAGAAAAACTATAACACCAGTGTCCGGCATTTGTGACGCATTTTTTTAATCAAATGTGAAACTATTTTG
>CM055403.1:115752401-115767026 GCA_029228625.1 Pseudolycoriella hygida | reverse complement strand
AATAACCGAAAAATATCAAAAAAAAAAAAAAACTGATGGAAGTTGTAAAGTGCTAGAGAAATCCACAAGAATCCACAAGAATCCCATAAACCTATTAAGCCCCATTGGATGACCTCACTCATATCGAGAATAACCGAAAAATATCAAAAACTCTAATGGAAGTTGAATACCTCACTCACCCAACTGTGACACTCACACACATACACATTATTTTATATGGGATTTGTATGGGAGCTTCCAGGAGCCCTAGCGCCCAAACGAAGACGGTGACCCCATTTTTTTAAAATCTTAGATGGCGTGGAATGCCCATCCGAAGGTCCCTGCAAAATTTAAAGAAGATCCGACCGCCAGTTTTCGAGAAATCGCCAAAAAAGTCGTTTTTCATACAAATGGAAATGCCACAACTAACTAACTAACTAACCCACTAACTAACTAAACTAACTAACTAACTAACTAACGTAGGATGTATACATTTTCTTTGGCTTCTATGAAGCAGCACATTTTTTATGGAAAATGACGATTTTCTAAAGGACATATCTTCGGATCCACTGGACCGATTTTAATGAGTGAAAGGTCGATTTCAATCAAAATTTTACGTAGAATCCGATTAACTAGGTCTCAGGGGGGTACGACGCAAGGGAAAAAAGTCAAAATTTAGCTGTATATATGGTTCCGCAGTCTACGAAAAAAAATTTCTGATTTTTTTAATCGTATGGGGACTTGCGTCACGGGCGCAATGCTACCGCGCGCCCATGATGTGGTCTTCAATCATTTTCCGTAAGCTCTGAAAACCGCTGTGAAAACCTACATTGTCTTTATCTCATTTTCGCGGACGATCTGAAATTATATGCAAGAATAAGAATTGCCTAACAGAGACTTCCAAATTCCGAGCACAGAAGTTTCAAGACTTAAAGAGTGTCACAAAGTAGGTGCTCAGAAAACGAATTGTATTTGAACTCTGAAAAGTGCTTGTTAATGGCATTGTCAAACAAAATACTACCACTGGAAACATCTTATGAACTACAAGGTGTCCGTAACAATTGATACCGAAACTGAATTTAGATGAACACATCAGGAACCAAACCTAAGCTCGATTTGTTATGGGAGCAACTTTTTGTCTTGCACAAACTTCACTTTATTTTTCCTCATCAGATAAAAATGGAGCGGCTTAGCCTCAAAGACGATAATGCAAAAGATACCAACAATATGAGCGACATGCAAAAACTTATAACCGAAAATTTACATGGCGGTGACATTGCGAGTCGGAAAATATTTTCGTATCAAGACAAAGCTCCCGCTGCCCCGGAATTTCATCAAAATCCATTACGCGTAGTATACAACGTTAAGACGCCAATGTCAACCAAAAGTGGTTCACGTTATATTCCGTCCAGTCCGGAACGCATCTTGGATGCTCCCGAAATTATAAACGACTACTGTAAGTGACGGCAATGAAAACGTAAAAAGAAGAATATTTTTGTTTAATTAGAAATGTCAAAATTCAGATCTTAATCTGCTGGATTGGAGCAATGACAATATTGTTACTGTGGCTCTAGGAAGTATCGTTTACTTATGGAACGCAGGCACTGGAAGTACCGAACAACTGCGAACTTATGCCGAAAGGGACCATGCGTGCTCGTTGTCATGGTCAAGAGAAGGTGGAACAATTCTAGCAATCGGTGATAATGAGGGGAACGTTGAGTTGTGGGATTGTGAAGCTAAAAAGCGGTAAGTTGTTATTCCTTCGCACTCGCACTAGTCACAAGGAATCACCTTTTCTCACATAATGAGGATGTAAAATGTGTCAGCAGCTTCTAGTTAACTTTTTAGTCGATGACATAAAGCGATAGAATGAAGTCAAAGAAGTTGATTCCATAGGTGCATCTAGGTGCAGTGAAGTGTAGTGAGAACATACAATAGCTATCGTTACTTAATAACGAATTCCAATCCGCTAAATCATTCAATAAATTAATTTAAATTTCTCGTTATTCATTCTAATACAAAATTTCAGACTCCGTGTAATGAATGGCCATGTGTCTCGAGTTGGTGCTTTAGCTTGGAATTCTTACATCGTGACATCGGGCAGTAGAGACTCAACTATAGTCCACCATGACGTTCGTCAACGTGATCATATTGTTAGCACATTATCCGGTCATACTGAAGAGGTGTGTGGATTGAAATGGTCGCCAGACAATAAATATTTGGCTAGCGGTGGAAACGACAATTTGGTCAATATATGGCCTTCCACAACGAGTTCTACCACTCCAATTGAACCGGTCAAAATACTAAATCAACATCAAGCAGCTGTTCGAGCTTTGGCTTGGTGTCCATGGCAATCAAATTTACTGGCGACTGGAGGTGGAACGGCTGATCGTTGCATTAAATTTTGGAACATTAATAACGGATCGATAATGAATTCGGTGGATACAAAGTCTCAAGTTTGTGCCTTGCTTTGGTCGAAGAACTACAAAGAATTGATATCAGCCCATGGATATGCCAACAATCAATTGACTATTTGGAAGTATCCATCAATGGTGAAACAAGCCGAACTTACCGGTCACACATCGCGCGTGCTGCAAGTGGCTATGTCACCAGATGGAACTACCGTTATAAGTGCAGCTGCAGACGAAACTCTTCGCTTGTGGAAATGTTTCATTCCAGATCCGAAACAAGTGAAAAAAGAGAAAGCCGCCGCCTCTACTTGGAGCAAAACAACAGTTGGTCTCAGACAAGGAATCCGATAGAATCTGACAATTGTTTTTTGTAATGACACCTTTCGACTGAAAAATAGGTAATTTGTTTTTTTTTTTAACGCGGCACGATTCCATATCCGGGAATGAGTCTACTGATCCGCTTTTAATAAAACATGAAAATGAAAAATGCTTTTTGTTTCATTTATTTGATACGATGGATTGAGTCTAAAGTCTCAGATGAACTTCAGTATTCCAAAGTATAAGCTCTTTATTTAATTAATCGAATTCGAACTGGTCATGGCAGAAGTGGCAACACATTATTCAAGTGGAACATCAGAACAACGCCGAATTGTGACTGTGGAACAAACTATAAATCACATTGTGAACGAATGCGAGTACAGAAAATTTGATGGTGACCTAACGACGCTACATGAACTGAGTCCAGAAGCTATCAGTTGGTTACAAACGATGGATGTGCAAATGTGAAGCGTGTGCTTTGAATTCTCTTTGCTGTGATGTTTTTTGCCCTGTGATATTTTTCCTTTTTTTATCTTTTTTTTACATAAGTTATCTGTAATCGCATATTTGTGCTATTATTGTTTATGTTACTTCCTCATCGATTAATTGAATTTTTTCTTGACGAATTCCTTTTTGCATCGAATAATTGAATTAAGACGAAATAAGTTAAGTAACAAATTAACGTTCATTGTAAAAAATGCCATACGAAAGAATAGAAAAAGCTCTTTATAATGAAGAGGAGAAATGGAATGTCAGCCTCAGGAACGGAACCACAGTCCTTTTGATTTAATGTGAAAAAAGGAACTTACGACCTTGGGTGGAAAGGTCCAGAGCTTCTTAAAATGAAATTATATAAATCTCGTTAGCTGTAGCAAAATCTGGATTTTAGGAGTCACACGAGCCCTTGCAAAAAATTTGATCAAACTTTCACTTTTGAGATTGTTTGAAGATTCGTCGATTTCCTAAAATAATAGAAGGTTGCGCCCGTCAGGTCCAAACTGGAAAGCCGAATACTATTTTTGCTCTTTTTTCACAAGCAGCTTTTCAGCTGCAACTAAGATTGAAAAAATTGGAGAGATAATAGCTGTTTCGAAATTCGTATTTCCTGAAATTAATTGATTGTTGTTGTTGTGTGATCTAATCTGTGAGCAACTATTATCACATAGCCCAAGTCTGAAAGATTACAAGAAAATATGAATGTAGGAGGTACATCACAAAAATGTTTTGATTTTGAATTCAATGTCGAGTTTCTACTCGAATTTCTCATTCTACACATTCACACATTTCATCACTTTCAGCTGTTTTCTTATAACAATACCAAAACATTTCAAAAAGAGAAAAAGAGTTAAGTCTGCAGGTGCAGAGTTCGAGTTTTCAGTATAAAACATGCAAATTTTACATAGATATGGACTAGTGAAGGAACAGAAAATTCAAATTAGCTTATCGCTTTAAAACTTCATTCGCGTTACAGTTTTCTTTGCCCTCGCCCTAAATCCGACTTGCTGATTTGCCGTGAATTGGTGTCAACCCATAGAATAAGTGCGCGAACCAAAGTTCAGCACCAAGCTGCCTATGGGTCTTTGTGATGAAAGTCTTAATGTCTGTACCTATTCGTACATTCACCACAATTTGCTGTGCTTTGTTCCCATAATTTTCGTACATGGAATGGATTATCACTAAAAGCCCCTTTTAATTTTTTGTGCAAAGTTACTTTTACATGCCAGTGGGAGGTAAGGTTTATTTGACAGTATTGTGACGGCAATTGAGACGGCGCGATTCTGTAGTTAGATAGGGTAGCGCCTGATTGCATATGAGCGGAGTGTGGTAGTCCGTGTCATGTGCCAGGCGTGCAACTGTAACTATCAAATGCTCTTTTTACGTCGCCGTCGTAGTCCCCGGGACCTCAATTCTCTTCGGAGCTTTGTGCTAAACTTGAGAGTGCTATCTGATGACTTTCCTTGGTTAACCTCCAAACACCGAAAAAAATGGATACCGGTTATGAACTCAACAACACAGCCTCGGATCGGACAGGATAAACGGCAACGACTCAAGCAACGGAAAAAGAAAAACCAATTAAAACTAGGAACATGGAATGTAAGATCTTTGTTGCGGCCAGAAGGATTGAGATCTCTCACAAGTGCGCTAAGAGCGGCAAAAATTGACATTACAGCAATGCAAGAAACGAGATGGCCTGGAAAGGACACCATGACCAGTAGCGACTATAAGTTCTACTACAGTGGGAAGAGTAACGACAGTCCAAGAGAGTATGGAACAGGTTTCATGGCTTTCGGCAGAGGTAGAACGCGGTGATTGGTTTCAATCCTGTTGACGAGCGATTGTGCTCTCAACGGATAAGAGGAACATTTTTCAACTATACTCTTATTAACGCCTACGCACCACGGAGGAAAAAGACAACGAAGCGAACGAGTTATTTTACGAGAAACTGGTGGAGATATATGATGGAGCGCCGAAACGTGACATTAAGATTCTGCTTAGAGATCTGAATGCGAAGATAGGTCGCGAAATCTTCTATGGTCCCACAATTGGTAAATACAGCCTCCATGAAAACTCTAATGACAACGGTACGCGGGTAGTTGATTTCGCAGCATAAAGTAACATGCTTGTAAGCAGTACGTATTTCGAACATAAAAACATCCAAAGAGCGAAATGGGTATCACCTGATGGACAAACCAAAAACCAGATTGATCACGTTTTTGTAGATGGACGCCACTGTTCAAATGTATTGGATGTCAGGAGCTGTAGAGGACCAAATGTTGATTCTGACCACTACTTGGTCAAAGTGGTTGTTAGGTCTCGCATATCGGTCCAACAAAACCGACAACAGGCATTGAAAAAGTGGGACGTTGAAAAACTGCAGAGCAAAGACATTAAACAAAAATACGTGGATAGTTTGGAAAGAACAATTATTGAAGAAATGGTCAGTGAACAACACAGCATAGACGATGCGTGGAATCAAATTAGGCGGAATGTAGAGAGCGTCGTAGCAGAGACTTTGTGAACGAGAACGGGAAAAATAAGAAATAACTGGTTCGACGATGAATGCCACTAAAAACTCTGAGTCGATACACTCGAGCAGACCAGGCAGAGTACCGTTCGAAGTGAAATTTCGCTCGAAAACTGTTCCGAAACAAAAAACGGCTGCAGTTTGGCAATAGAAAGGAAACTCGGAACTTCTATCGGAAAACAAACGAATCCAAAAATGGTTATAGTCAACAACCTTTGCTGTGTAAGGACCAGAAAGGATTGGTCTTAGCAGATGAGGAAAGGTGCATTGCGAGATGGACTGAGTACTTCAAAGAACTGCTTAATCCGAACACATCGCTCAACCGAAACGAACAAAACAACGAATTGCCATTTCATACTGCGCAACCATACATAGAAGAACCAACGATGCAAGAAGTTGAAGCCGAAATTTCGAGGCTCAGAAATTTCGAAGCCCCGGGGACTGACAACCTATCCGGAGAACTTTTCAAGAACGGCGGCAACGCGCTATGTATGGAGATGCACGAGCTCATCACGAGTATATGTCGAGGAGTTACCGGAAGAGTGGAAGACCAGAATACTTTGTCCCATATACAAAAAAGGTGACAAAATGGAGTGTGGTCATTTTCGAGGAATCGCTCTGCTGAATATTGCTTACAAGATATTTGCAAATATTCTATATCAGCGCCTTCATCCATACACGGAATCTACGATAGGTGAATACCAAAGTGGTTTTCGTGTAGGTCGTTCAACATCGGACCAGCTGTTTAATATCAAACAGATCTTGGAGAAGTGCAAGGAGTACAACATTGAAACACACCATTTGTTCGTTGACTTCAAGGCAGCCTATGACAGTGTTAGAAGAAGTAAGCTATAGAGAGTCATGGAGGAGTTCGGAATTCCCAACAAACTGATCTCACTAACCAAGTTAACACTGAACGGAGCTAATAGCCGAGTAAGGATCCGTAACCAACTTTCAGAGATTTTAAACATAGAGAAAGTCAGGGAGATCCTCTCGCGACGCTGCTTTTTAACCTGACCCTTGAAGCAACTGAACGCACCATGGACATAGATTCCAGCGGCACCATTTTCACCAAGTACAGTCAGTTGCTAGGTTTCGCAGACGACCTGGATATACTTGGACGATGTATTGATGTTGTTAAAGACAAGTTTATGGCCTTGGAGAGGAAAGGTACCGACCTTGGGGTGAAAGCTAATGACGAAAAAACGAAATATATGATCATCCCGCTTTCGAATCGACACCAGGAGGAAACCGTAACGATCGACACACACACATTCAAAATGGTCAACAAATTCGTATACCTTGGATCGGAGCTGAACACTAATAACGACATCGCAGACGAAATTAAGAGACGAGTAATTCTGGGCAACCGGAGTTATTACGGCCTTCTGAAAATCTTAATATATTGATTGGTTCGGTTGGAGAAGCATGTTGCAGAAGGTCAAGACCCTTAATGGGTTGTAGTGCCGGTTAAGTAAGTAAGTATTGTGGACGGCAAAACTCATAGACAAATTTTTAGACTCGTACGAGGAACGAAGTTCTTCGAAAATGAGTCTTATGCGTTCGTAATCACTTTGTTACCAGTCGAACTTCGACCCGGGAGTTGGTTACTTTTTCGTTTCAAGCTCCAGATAAGATAAAAATAAAAAAAATTTGTCCGTCCGTCACCGCTATAACTCGAGCAAAACTTTACCAATTTTCAAGATCTTTTTTTCCCTGAAAGGTAATCGAAAAATTTTTCTTGAGATTGCATCTTGGCATGCTGCCGAGCTAGGGCCGTTTAAGTGGTTTGTGGTCTTTTGTCCATATGTAAAATTTTTACGGATATTTTGAATTTTTTTTGTTTCAAAGGTCTGGGCATGTCTGACAATTTATGGGAGAAACTTTTTCGATTTCGAGCTTTTGGACTCAGCTGCCCTAAAACTGACTCTCCACTCGTGTTTTTTCTTCATAAATCGGGTAAATCTTATCCGATTTTCAAAATCTTTTATTTATTTATTTATTTCCAAGCCAACGGCGCGGCGTGAGCTTACTGGCTGATTGAGCAAAAACAGTTATAAATTCATTTAACAAAATTTCATCACGACTTTTTGAATTAAGCAAAACCGGAGGTAAAATGTCAGCCCATTCGACAAGTCGCGTCGAAGCTTTCAAACACCTTTTGCTTCGTCACCTGTCCTTTACACGTTCAATCCGTTTGTTCTAGGCTCTCCACTCATTTGGACCGGCGATTGAGTGTGCGCAGCAGAAATACGACATGAAAGCGTAAAAAGAAACAAACACTAAAATTACCCAAATGATAGAGTTTGGAGTACAATATTATGAAAAACTGTTTGATTAATGCACCGAAATAAAAAACCCGTGTCTCTTCAACACTGAGTTGGTCAGATCGAACCATTTCACGGCCGCTGTGAAAGAATAACGGCTGATCGCTCCGTCGTAAAGATGTGCAAATACATTGAAAACCCTCGACACGTAGTTCACCGTTTCAAACAATCCATAGTTTGATCGATGAGCGTCCAATATTAAATAGCTCCTCATCGATCTGACTACTCCATTGACTACGAATTTCGAGAATAGAGCTGGAGAATCTACTCGACCTCTCCGTACGTCAAACGCAAATACTGCCGATAGATCATACAATGGAAGCCGATAATTCTCATCGCGCTTCACACTTCTTCTCAGCGCATAGATCATAGATTCTGTATCGACTCAATCGCACCGCTGCGCTGTATTTCTGGTAATACTGCGACCACACAATCGACGCATATTCCAAATGCGAAGCGCAGCGAAAACACTTTCAAAGGCGTCAACGCTCCTGAAATCACGACAGATCCTCTTCACAAAGCCAAGCATCGAATACGCTCTGGACATCACAAAATCCCGAAATTTTAATTGGTGTTTCGGGCTGTAGTGATATAGAGAAAAAAAGAGAACTTTTTTGTCCATGGCTGTTTGGATCAGAGGCCTCTACTAAGTCCTCTAGGTCAGTTCTAAATTCTGGGCTTATTTTAAGGGTTTGGAGAGGTTTTTGGCACCGTTGCTTCGTACGGGTTTTTCAATATTGCCATTCCGGCAATTTCTAGTTTAATTTAATGTGGACGTAATTGTATATACTTAAGAGGAGGTGGCGATGGACGGGTTGGCACAGTTTGTAGCGTTCTGGCCTTTCTTCAAAAAGATTGGGGTTCAAACTCCGTGTCGGAAAAATTCTACATGGAATTCTATCAAGCGAACTTTATTAATGGGCTATAAAGTTCGCTCAAGCTCCAAAAGTCTGGCAGTTTTGGTGTGTTTGGTGCACATAACGTATTGTATGACATAACCCACATACGATGAATCTATGTACGAAATATCTAAGCCTACATTTAGACGAGATAATAATCATGCGTCTAACAATGGTTGGAGTAATTGAATAAGACGCTTCATTCGCACCACTCTGAGACGTGGTTCGAAAGTCACGTTAAGCCGGTGGTCCAGACAACACTTGTTACTGGCTATAAAAAGCTGTTAGTGGAGTCTCTAAAATAATAAAAAAAAAGACTTAAGGCTATATTTCGTTCGAGTCTTTTTGTAACATCAACTCTGTTTGCCACATCTATTCTGATGTGTACGGGTTTCCATCTTTTCTTCACATTATTCCTTCCTTCCCAAATATGGAAAAATTCCTAAAAATACTCCCTATAAAAAGTAACTGATCTTGAGCAGAATACAAACTCACGCTCGTTAATTCTCGTTCATGTGTTATGTACTATTTCATTCACGTTTTTATGCTGCACGAGTGCAACGTAAAATGTGTAAAACTAGAAAAGACTGAAAAATGTCTTATCTCAAATGAAATGCATTTTAAAATGAGGGCATTGGAAGAAAAAAACATATAAAGGGACCCGTACGCATCAGAATAGATGTGGCAAACAGAATATATGTTGCAAAAAGACTCGATCGTTTCTAAGTAAATATTGCATAACTCTTAAGTGCATCAAATGACGCACACATTAAATAGGATTAAATATTGCCAAAAGGGCAGTTTTAGAATTCTAAATACATCAAAATTGACAACGCAGAACACGGCACAATTACATTAATTAAATTAATAAAGCGAGGCTTGACTAGCCAGGTTTAAATTATGCTTTTTATTTATTTATTTTACCGACCTGTTTCGAGAGGTATGCTCTCATCCTCAAGGTGCGGTCAAGACCCAGTTTTAGAGCCCTGGCTGAGTCCAAACGCTCGGATTCAAAAAAGTTTCTTCCATAAATTGTCGGCCCAGAACTTTCAAACAAAAAAAAGTTTTTGAAAATTGGAAAAGATTTACTCGAGTCATGTACAAAAGACCAAAAACCACTTAAACGGCCCATAGCTCGGCAGTCCTTGGGCCGACAGTGCCCAGATTCAGTCCCATAAAAGGTTTTTGGATTACCTTTCAGGGAAAAAAAGATTTTGAAAATCGATCAAGCTTTACTCGGGTTATCGTGGTGACAGACGGACATACGGACAGATGGACAAAATTTTTAGATCCGTACGAAGAACAAATGAGTCTTATGCGTTTACCACGACGCTTGTAACCAGCCCAATTTCGACCCGGGAGTAGGGGGGGGGGGAGCATCGATCATGGTCCTTAGATGACGAATCAACAAAAAAAAATGTCCGCCAGTCCGTCTTCTCACACGATAACTTGGGTCAAACTCAACCGATTTTCAAAAACTTCTGAAAGGTAATTGAATTTTTTTTTTTTAAATTGAATCTGGGCACGTCAGCCCAAGGGTCAATGAGCTAGAGCAGTTCAGGTGATTTTTGGTCTTTTGTACATAACTCGAGTAAATCTTTTCCGATTTTCATAATTTTTTTTTGTTTGAAAGATCTGAGCACGGCCGACAATTTATACAAGATTTTTTTGAATTCGAGTCCTAGGCCACTAAAATCGAGTCTCTGCTAGGACCCTACGAGTTTTTTGTACATAACTCGAGCAAATCTTTTCTGATTTTCTTTTTTTTTTTGTTTGACAGATCTGAGCCAGCCTGACAATTTATGGAAGAATTTTTTTTTTTTTTTAATTGAGCTTTTGCTCTCAGCCAGGGCCCCAAAACTAAATCTCTACTATTGTCAAACGTGTTTTTTCGGCATGAATCGGGTAAACTTATTCAATTTTCTGAAAGATAATGAAAAAATTGATTACGAGATTGAATTTGGGCTAAATCGGTCGAAAACTTTCGAAGTTATGGTCGAAAAAGTGGTCAAAAGTCTGGTTTTTTGAAGGTTTTTGGAACTTTCTCACTTATATTTTTGCGAAATTAGAACGAAAATCGCTAACGGGTTTAAATAAAAGATATGGACATCAGAGAGCCACGAAAATTAAATTATAGAAAATCTGTTAAGTTTTTACACCGTTTCTTTGGACGGGTTTTTCAATATTGCCCTATCGGCAATTTCCAATACAATTTAATGTGGACGTAAGGCAATATTTACTTAGATACGTTGGAGTCTTTTCTTAACATCAACTCTGTTTGCCGCATCAATTCTGATACGCGCACGGGTCCCTTCATATGTTTTTTTTGCAGATTCGGTATCTAAGGACCATGAAACGAAAAAGTAACCAACTCCCGGGTCGAAATTCGACTGGTTACAAACTCCGTGGTAAACGCAATAGACCCATTTTCGAAGAACTTCGTTCTTCGTACGAGTCTAAAAATATGAGGGTAGACTATCCGAAACGAGGATACGGATTTATTTAAGTGAAATGAGCTTATTCACAATTATAAGTAATGTAAGCATGTCTACTCCAACCTCCACCAAAGAATGTGTCTCGTATCAGCTCCAAGATATCAGCACCAAGAATTTCAATCGATAAAATAAGATTAGTCGCGTATCTGTCACTTTCCGGTCGATTATTTATGTTCCATCAATGTTATTTAGATTCCATTCTTTGAACTTGCAACATTCAAACGTGTTTAGTAGATGCAATTCAGTTAGTAAAGGCAGTTCCACGTGGTTTTTCAAGTAGCAAATATACAATTGAAAACTTGTTCAGAAATAAAGCCTTTTTTACGTACAACTCTAATTGCGTATATAACTACTGTCTGACACCTGCAACAATTCTGTAAGTTTTGCTTCAAACGAGGTTGGTGATTGGTGGTGGAGATTTTTGACATTGATGTTCCTCATGGGAAACATCACGCACGTTTAGTCTGAGAATGATTCACAACCAACTAAAGACTGTGAAAAGAAGACAATTTGCGTTGAATCTATAATTGCTACCACATTTCTTATAAACAACTCATACTGTCATACTTGTGACGAAACAGGTGTTTGAAATGTTTAGTGCATTTTGCGATAAGATACCGCAATTTATCGAAAGGTTATTACCGAATGGCGATAAAAAAGCGTGACAAGATAATAAAACTAACAGTAAACCGATTGCTTTTTCCAGTTTTACTTTGTGCGAAGAATTTTTGCGAAAATATTCAATTGTGTGATTTGTCGGAATGGGATCAACCGATCTTCTTCCACCTGAAGGCGGACATTCATTGGAGTCAAAAATATTTCGCAATTTCAGTCGATTGTCTCGAAAAAAGCCAAAAGTCGTTCTACCGAAAATTGTGATGTCTCAACTGTTAGAATCAAGCGATTCTGGAAATGAAAAAGCTGAAGAATTTGTTAACGATGCGGAATGTACATCGCCAGCACATGAGTGGAGAAAATTGGTCAACATCATTTTGCCGGTGAATGTGGAAGCGTTACGCAATGAATTGTTTATGAAATCAAAATTTATGGACGATTTTCATGAAACGAGAAAACATTATGATCTAAGCTGCACAGACTGGGAGCGATCTGAAGAAGGTGATCTTCGCAGGACGATAAAATACAAAATGCCGCTAAGTGGGACAATGGGATTTGGTCCGAAATATTCATTAGTAGACAAATCTCTGGTAGAACAAAGAAAAAAATAACGAAAGGAAAATTTTTGCCCGCAGGTTACACAAGTGCAAACTCAAAGTCCTTGTTGTGTACCAAATCGTCTTTATGTTGTGGATGTGGTGAACTCAAATGAAAATATTCCATACGCAGAGAACTTTGAAGTAGTGATACATCACTGTATTTTAAGGTAATTTTACATTTGCTAACTTTAAACCAGTCCACCTTCGAGTTATAGAATGAGCGAAATCTTTTATTCAAAATGTTGACATCAGCGTCCAACTGTCTTCGGCATTACTATTTCCAGAATACAATTTAGTGAGAAATGGACATGTTGCATCATTCTTATCTAAATTTTGAGTCCACTAAGAACATCATTGTGAGTAAAAAATTGTTCTACAGTATGGCTCCAACTCTTTTATTTTTTTTTTATTTTAAATTAAAAATCCTCATTGATGTTTTCTGATCGATTGACTTTCTGAATGAAATCTTCTAATTCCCCTAGATGCAACATGTATTCATCAAGATGACGGCTAAGGTAGTACAAGATTTTTTCAAAAGTTGGTCTTACAGTAGGGCCGCTTGGTAGGTGATTGGAGGTGCTGAGCGCTCCATAGAATTTATTCTTCTTGACGATGTTTAGTGAACTTAATGCACAGTTGGCTAACATTTCCACACCTTCTTAAATCGCATTCCACCTGCGAGCTACCAACAAAATCAAAATTCAACTTTTAATTTTCCCACAGTTTTCGTTTTTATAATTGATTAAGTAATTAGTTTAATGATAGTTCGTATTTAGCTATGGAAGAATTGATGACGCCACTAGAGAAAAGGGACTAGTACCATGTTGAGGCGTAAATTCAGTTATGAAAATAACATAGTTGTCACTACTTGAGGTTCGGGGACAAGATACGATCGATTGTTTTTTGAATGAAAGCCGAAATTCAAATTAGTGATTTTCGCTCTGTCCGCTTGCGATTTCAAACATTATTTTATTTAAAGTCGAATTCGACGAATAGCTCCCCGTAATCAATTTTGTCATCGAATGAAATTCTTGGCTTCTCTACAACGACCGCATAAATTAAAAATAGAAATCAAAAAGAAGTCAAGCAGAAGCGGTAGCGATGCGCCCGTGACGCAAGTCCCTAAATTTTTTCGTAGACTTTGGAACCATATATACAGCTAAGTTTTGACTTTTTTCCCTTGCGTCGTACTCCCCTGAGACCTAGTTTTTCGGTTTCTACGTAAAATTTTGATGAAAATCGACATTTTACTCACTATATTCGGTCCAGTGGATTCGAAGATATGACCTTTAGAAAATCGTAATTTTCTATACAAAATGCGCTACTTCATAGAAGCCAAAGAAAATGAATCATGGGCGCGCGGTAGCACTGCACCCGTAACGCAAGTCCCTACACGATCAAAAAAATCAGAATTTTTTTTTCGTAGACTATACACAGCTAAGTTTTGCCTCCTTTTTTCCTTGCGTCTTACTCCCCCCCCCCACCTCCTAAGGGATTGTTAAGGATTTTTGTGGATGTCTCTAGCACTTTTCAACTTCCATCGGGTTTTTTCATATTTTTCGGCTTTTAAAGATTTTAAAGATTTGAAAAAAATGGGGTCACCGGCCTCGCTTGGGCGCCAGGGCTCTTAGAAGGCGCCTATAAAGGCCATAAAAAAAGGTCTTATATGTGTGTGTGAGTGTATTCAAAGTATGGGTCTAATATGAGGAAAATTTTTGGACTGTGTTAGGATGGAGATAGATGTTTGTTGTTAGAGGAAAAATTGATGGGTTGGGTGTGTAGTGTGTCAGTGTGACCAACAAAATGCCCGACGGTGGTATGGAACGGACGAGGGGAAAAATTATTTTTTTTTTTAAATTTTTTTTTTGGTTGGAGATAGATATTTGGTGTCAAAGGAAAAGTTATTGGGTTGAGTGTGTAGTGTGTCAAGGTGACCAACAAAATGGCCGACGGTGGA
>CM055403.1:115675264-115739617 GCA_029228625.1 Pseudolycoriella hygida | reverse complement strand
AGTTGGCGAGAAAAATTGGAGTCCTCGAGTAATCACCAATTTTCTCGGCGATTTTGTTATTTTGAATTTTTATACCAGATTTTGGCGAGAAAGTGGGCGGCTACTTCAGCTTATAGGACTGAAGTAGCCGCCAATTTGCCCGCCATTTCACACAAAACAACGCTACTTAATGATGCTTACTAGTATAATGAAAATTCAAAATAGACAGTCTTTTTGTTGCGGCTACTTCAGCCTGGTTCAGAGTAAAGCAGTCGATCTTTCAACCGGTTGTCTATTAAGTATTTTTATTTCAAAACGTTTCGTTCTTTTTTTCAGAGTCTAAAGAATCGGTTCGAGAAAAACGAGCACGAAAACGAGCATCCTCTGCAATAGAGTTTAGCAGACATGAACCGAAGCAAGATCTTGATAACGCGGAACCAGATCAACCGGCTGATATACCAACCAGTTTCCTCAGTCAATCCGTTCGAGAGTATCTTGAATTAGGACGATCGATACCAGGTGAATATTAGTTCAGTTTTAAGACCCATACGAAGCTGCACTGTTGTTGTTTTGTAAAAATATGTATTTCGTAATCTATCTTCACTCTTCACTTATTACTACGTTTTCAATTCTTAAAATCATACTTTTGAAAAATGTTCTATGCTTTCGCTACGTACGGGTTGTATGAATATACATTTTTTATTCAATTTTCCTTTTCGAATTTTAAAATGTTTTTATATTCACAGGACGACCAGGAACAGGTACGTGAAATTTGTTAACGTTGATTACTGCAGTTTTTTCGTATCGCGCTGTTTTTTTTGAATGCATTGGACGAGTTATATTCTCAGCCATTTATTGCTTTGTCATCCAATTAAGGTTGAGTGCTTTTCTTTTGCAGGGATTAATGACAACCACGACTCTTGTTTTTATCGCATGCTACAACGGGCAAGAGTTTTATGAACGACGAAGAGGGAGAACTAAAAGTTGAATTTAGGGAGCGTTACAAATTTACTTGCCGATTTTAAAAAAAAATTGATCAACGCATAATTGTAGCCAGTGTAGCCTGGTCGGTAGTGCATTGGCTTCAAACACCAGATGTCCCGGGTTCAATCCCTGGGAAGTACATCGAACATCTGGTTTTTCTAATCTCTCCACGATTGGATACCACCGCTGTTAGTCAATCCTAATAGATGTTACGGCCGTAACACGCCAGACGAAAAATCACACATAACACTCATAACACATTGCCATTGTGACACATGAGCAATCATGACAACAAGTTGCCATCTGTTAGAAAAAGCACACAAGAGTTTCGTGTATCGAAATTTAAACAAAACGAGGTGGGGGGATACATTTATTTTCGTCTAGTGATGGCAATAAAAAAAATGCCCGTCAACCCGTCCGTCCCTACTTTTTTTTTTGGAACGGCTCGAGCGATCACCCTAAGCTTTTTTTCCCTGAAAGGTGCATGCCTATCATGAATCAATTTTGAAAGTTAGCAAAATCTGTCAAGTAGTTCCGAAGAAGTAGGTCGAAGAAGTGGAGGTCGAACATGAATTTTCCAGCGTCGTCGGTGAAACTTTTTCGCAAATACATCAGCAAGTAGAGCATGGAAATCGCTCATTTTCGTTTCAAATTAAAGCATCTCAGAAAACTGGGAAAATTTTTTCTGTGGAAATCGGGTCAGTGGTCTCGGTACAGGGACCAATGGAATGGACGAAATTGAGTTTTTGGCCATGTACAAAAGCAGATGGCTTTTCATCTTTATTTGCTGCACTATGATATATAGAGACTTTTTGTGAAAGGCAAAGTTGTAGAGAATAAAGTTTTAGGGATCACGTGGTTAAGGGTTTTAGGGAAAAATGGCCCCCTAGAATTGGGCGGGATGACCCATATATCTAGAACTATGGAAGTTAGAAAGTTGCTTCCAAAGGCAAAGTTGTAGAGAAAAAAATTTCGGAGAACACGTGTTTCAGGGTTTTGGGGAAAAAACCCATTCCAGAGATATGACCACTTCTACAACTGAGAGGGATGACTCATATCTCTAGAACTATGATAGTTAGAAAGTTGCTTCCAAAAGCAAAATGGTAGAGAATAAAATTTTAGAGAATACGTGTTTCAAGGTTTTAAGGAAAAATGACCTAGTATCGGGATTTAGTCACTTCTAGAATTGGATGACATTGGATGACTCATATCTTTGGATCTATGGCAATTAGAAAGTTGCTTCTAAAGACAAAGTTGTAGAAAATAAAATTTCAGAAAACACGTGTTTCAGGTTTTTAGGGAAAAATTACCAAATCCCGGGATAAAGCAACTTTTACAGCTGTGAGGGATGGCGCATATCTTTAGAACTATGACAGTTAGAAATTTGCTTCTTGGCGAGAATTACATTTAACAGAAAAAAGTTTCAGGATTTCTTGGAGAAACTACGTTGATCCTCTTTGTGATATGGTGCAGAGGAGAACATTTCGGTCATCAAAATCAATGGTCTCAGAAGTACTTCGATAGGGCCTTTGGGTGATTTGAATGGAATTTGAAAGTTCTTATAAAAGAACATAAAATATTTGATGTTTGCTCGTTTCAATATTTAAATACGTTCGAGTCTTACATCGATACATCTATCCTCTTTGCCACAACTATTCTGATACGTACGCGTCTTTGGTTATGTTTATTTCATTATTTTAATACCAAAGTGTGCAGAAAGTGCAGAAAAATGATGAAATGTTACACTTTTGTCATACCCCCAAGCATATACGTACTTTGTGGATGGCCCTCAATGACTTTGTATAAAGACAAACAAAACACTCTCTTGTGCATGAGAACAAAAACAAAAGACACCATTTTACATACTAAGTTTGTGTCATTTTAACGCCTTATTAAACTTTAAACCCTCAAAAAACACATCCACATGACTATCTACATTTTTAAAATGAAATGAAATGTTTTTTACACCTAACATATGTCTCAGTGTTGAAGAGTGCACTGACTACAGTATTGCAATAGGAGGCAAGCAACCCGTTGAAGTTTCAAGTTTTAACATGTGATTCTTCACAATGATTATAATGGATTTTCATTGAACATGAAGTTTTTAAGATGTAAAGGTAGTGTTACATATAGACAGTTTTATTTGAAATGCATTTTTGTGCACGGAAGGGAATAATGCGGTGCATCATTGGACACTGTTTTGTAGTCCGTTGAATCTACAAAATTATTTCCGTTGAAAGGTTCTTTTCATTTTATGTTAACTCTACTTTCGAGAGTCTGATTATGGACCCGAGAAAATTTCATAACCCGAAAACCATCACAGCAAGGAAAAATGAGTCCGAAAACCCTCGTTCCGTATGAATATGTTAAGAGAGGTAGTGACATTTAGGGGTTGTACACAAACGAAGTCAGGCACGAGGCGGGGGAGGACCGAAAACACAACAAAAGTGAATGGTGTAGTGGTGAAGAGAATGGGGGTAACAGCAAGGGCTATGTGACGTAATATTTAGATGATACTTCAAATGTGACATACTTTTCCGATGGGGCAGAGGTTAAAAATATCAAAACACAGCGTGCCATAACTTGTTTGCGGCGGCCTCATAAACCAGTAGGTCCTTTATTCTTTACTCTAATTGCACCACTGACTACTTCATTTTCTTGCAGACACATTTATTTTACAAGTTAAATTTCTAATGTAAATTCCTTTTGTAAAGTTTTGCATAAAGCAATATTGTCTGCTGTGGAGTTCAGTCAAAGTAACTTTAATTGATTTTATAAATAATGTTTTGATTTAAATGCAGATTATCCCATACTGTCAGCTGTTCCTTACACAAATTTCTATTGTGACGATCAACCATATCCAGGATTTTTTGCGGACATGGATACAAGATGTCAAGGTTAATGAAAATATCATTTTTTATGTAAAATTATTTCTGACTGCTTTTTTTAGGATGGCATTATTGCGATATTGATGGACGTCAGGCCAGTTTCTTATGTCCGAATGGTACTCAGTTCTCTCAAGCCGTGTTCGTATGCGATTGGTGGTTTAATGTACGGTGCGACCTTTCACCTCGATTATATGCAATCAATGCCCGATTGTACCAGCAGCCTAAAGTAAATCCGACACGACCACATCGAATAATAACAAAACAACTTGTTGACGATATCTTTAATTAGATTAATTCTTTTTTTTTCTAAATTGATCGTTATGAGTAAAAATTTCAGACGTAGTACAAACATTTTGCCATCTCTGCAAGGAATTTTTTGCCCTTTGTGTAATTTATTATCAGTATTAAAGTAACGATTAATTTTGAGTTTCTTTTATTTCCAATAAAATTCACAACATCGTCCCATCTGCGGCCTTTTCACTCGTTCTATTGATCCGTGTTTTTTAAAACGAGCAAAAAATTTAACAATATGGTAGTATAAAAAATCGAAGAGAGGAGTCTAGTCTCTTAGAAAATAGACCTGATTAAGTAAACAGCAACACGAAAGACGCTTTTTATGGACAAGTAGATTTTTGGAGATTGAAGAAATTTCCGAAAAGGTACAGGTCCGAAGGCAAATACGTATGATTGTGTAGAGAGAGGACCACAGTAACTTTAAGTTAGTTGGAATGCGACTGTCAAAATATTCACCAGCGAGAAGCTTTTTCAAGTTCGGTGTTTTAAAAGCTTCACCTAACAGTTTTACAATTTTTTCATCAAGTTCTGACGATATTTGATGTCTTGACCTTCAAAATGATACCCACATCGCGCTGATATATTCTATAAAAATTTAATTTTGGGCGAGCCTAGGAGTGAATAGGTTTCTCACCAGAGAATGCACTTCTTAAGGAACAACATTAACACAACACTACACAACACTACACAACCTTAACACAACAGTAAGGCAACGGAAATACAACACATACATCACTAATGCTTCAAATATACATCACTTTTACATCATCTGTACCACACTAATACAGCACTTATATAACACTAAAATATCATTTTCACATCTTTTTTTTAATTATTATTTTGAAATTATCATTTTGCAGCGGAGTCCATTCTCAAAGGAAGGTTTGACATCTATTATCCTCGTAACGCCGACATCATGATAATAATAATAATTCACCGTTACAACCCGTCTGGGTCAGAGGCTAGATATTTTTTATTTACTAGTTCTGCAATTTTTTGTGAGCATTTGCTCACATGGATTCTTCAGAGGTCCTTTCGTTACCGACGTTTTTACTGTGTCAGTGGTAAATTACACACAAACCTAGTGCTATCTATGACGTACTAGGTGCGGAAACTAGTACGGCTTAGAATGCCGGTTCGCCCCATCAATGTGTTTTACCGGCAGGCATTTTTTGCACCACATGTTTAACGTGAATTCCGAATCACGCCTAGCTGGCATTGTACCATTAGGATTTCTTCTGGTGCTAATTATATCTCCGTCTAAAGTTAGACTCAGATATTTGTACACAAAATTCATCGAATATGGGTGACGTTATATTTGTCATTCTTCTATGTACGATTCGTTGTGGCACCAAATTCACAACTACCTATATTATGAAGCCTGAGTGTGCCTAGGAACGTTACTCTCATGCTATACATTGAAGAAAAATCCTATGCAGAATTTGTCCCCACCCGGATATTCTTGGTGCAAAGCCAGTACGTTACCACTAACCCGTTCCATTCTTTGATGTCATGAACTAAAGATAATCTGCTACAAATGTTAGAATTCTGTAATAAGTTAGTCTGCTTCAAATAAGTATACAGAATGTGCTGCCATCTATTTTCGTAAAGAACTGCCTGCAGCTTTTGCCACTAGTCAACACAATAATTTAATGAGGAGCTTACACTGTAAACACCATCCTGGGTTTACATTTCTCAGACATGTACGGTACAGATGTAATGAAAACATTCTAAGGCTGGTTTTCTGGCCAAAATTCTTTCGAAATTTTGAATTACAAGCCAAAATGGGCTTTTTTAAAGATTTGACATGGGAATCCGTGAAAATGAAAAAATGAAAATGAAAGAATCTAACATCCGCCACTGAAACTGAAAGCTCTTTCTATTGTATTATGGTGTAAATTAGTGAAGTAAACTGTGTGGTAATCGAATTATAAATATTGCATCGGCTTTTGTCAAAATATAGCGAATTTCATGATGAAATGCGTAATCTCTCGAGGAATTTATGAACTATACGCATCTAAAATACGCTATGCTTTGACAGAGGTCGATGTCGCACTAAACAAATGGCCTTTGAGTAGCGGGAACACAGCCCTCAAATAAAAATTCTCAAGTCCTAAACCTCTGTTGCCCACGCTACCTTTTCGATCTTGCGTCTGTTTCACTCACACACAACAATTACGATGAAATGAGACAAAAAATATTGTTGCTCACGCTGCAAAAACAGGCAAAATGCACATGTGCGGGTGATACGACAATATTCAATAAGTGAAAGAGAAAGAAAATCCTCTGTTGCTGAGTTTTGAGCCATAGACATAATTTACTATAGTGAAACTTATTGTTTGGAAAAGTTTATATACGAAAAATCAATTATTTTGTACTTCATCCACAGACCATGTCCGTTCGTAATTATAAGTTAATTTTTTGTCCAGTTGCGGACGTTGAGTAACGAAAACGGTATATCGCTTTTATATTTATCCTCACAAACCATCTGTCAATGTACATCGCATGCAGTTGTCGTATACACGTGAAATAGAATTTATCCGTTCTATTGTTTGTATGTGGAACAAAGTTACGACTAAACAAAATCGTATTCAAAATAAAATAGCTTCTTTCAAGTTTCATTTCAATCGCATTATTATTCTATTCAAGTAGGTAGCGTAAAATCGGTTTAACATTTACAAATATCAAAAGGATATGTAACGGACTAGCATATTGAAAATTTTAATGCAGACCATTCGTTAGGTATTGATGGCATTGATAACAATGACACTTTTCTGTTGCTTTGCAATACTGTTATTATATTTTTTGCGAAACTTTAAGCATTGTTGTTTGGAAAATGAGAATCGGATTGAAAATATGGTATATGAGGGGTCGGAAACGGAAGAAAGCGTAGGTGAACGCCTCAGCCTAACTTATACAGCTCAAGCTCAAATCCACCGAAAAATCTGATTAAAGCTCCAGGATGAAAGAAGTCTGGACAAAATAACATTAGAAAATTTTACCGCAAAATTTAACCAGATGCGAGGGGCAGAAAAACGTAGAAAATCCTTTTGCACTCAAAAGAAAATCAATTGGTAAGAAAATCCTCAAATTCATTGAAAATCCTCAAAAAATCTATTGGAAATTTTAAATTGGATTGCAAGAAAATCCTTTGGAAATCCTTGAAAATTTCTAAAAATTGTGTAGAAATGCTGGAAAATCCTCAGAAATCGAAAAAGAAAATCCTTGAAAATCAAAGAAAACGATAGAAAGTCAATGGAAAGTCAATGGAAATCCAAAAAATCCTTTGAGGATTTTCTTTAAGAAAATTCTTCTGCACTTAAAACACGCGATTATTTGCCCCTCGACCAGATGAAGAAGTTCTTATCAATTAGCTCGGGATTAAATTACTTCTAGTTTACTAATTCACAGCGATTTGGTGTTGCGCTAAAATGGAAACGTTTTCGCTCCTTCAAATCTCCATCATAACCCCCACTGGTTGGTTGGTTGGTTTATTTAGGAAACTGTTCGTTACAACACTTAAATACTATGAAGCTAAATTAGTTGTATCTCCGTCTGTTTAACGTCGGATTATTATAAACGTTCCAATAAAAAAATGATTTTTGTCCAATAAAAATGATTAATGTCCGTAAAAATAATTAATTTTCCTTTTACAAAATAATTACGTCCAATAAAAAATAAATTTTCCTTGTACAAATTTTGTATTGGACATTTTTTTATTGGAAGGGTTATTACGATCCTTTAACGTCCTGAATTAAAGCACTGAGGCCATCTTTGTTGGGCCTATTGTGCTTCATCTCATTCCCTATTAAGCCTCTTGCACCTTATGATAAATTATTTGTATAATTTCAGTTTCAGCTGCTCTTCGGGGGTCAGATAGAAGTCTCCTAAGAGCTTCGTTCTGAGACCCTTTAAAGCCGTACAAGTGCATATGAAACGCCTCGCCGTTTCTGGTTCTAGTCCGCAGCCCCTGCATGTCCGATCTGCAAAGATTCTCATCTTGCTGAGATGAAAATTCAAACTGTTGTGATCTAGATTCCTACAAGTTTGCTTAATTCTCTCCTGTTGAGGCTCAACATAAATTTTTTGTTTTGGGCATTACATACGATTACATACGATCAAAAATTCACTGTCTGAACATATCAAGATTTTCTTATTTCTGATGCCATCTCGCTGCATCATATCTGAACTTTCAGAGATGGCGACTATCTCTGACTTAAAAACGGTGGTGTATGAGCCCAGAGCCATGGATACATCGTATTCCAAGTCCACTGAGTGCACACCTGCGCCCGTTCCTTCATCTGTCTTCGATCCGTCTGTGTAAACCACGACATCCGCCTCTGCTGGATCCCATTCAGACCTCTTTCTCGAAGCAGAAAAACGGTATCATAGAGTCTTCTGGCATATCTACATCGCTGAACTCCTCTTTGAGAGAATACTTGCATGACCAAAATTTCGATCTACGATCCAACTTCCACCTTTTTACAGTCTAAACACTATCATCTCGGCCTCCTGTTTTAAAAACGGATAACCCGAAACGGAATCGAAACGAAATGCGAACGAAATGTGAAAAATAATTTTGTATTTTTATTTATTTGATTTATTTTCGTCAGTTGACTCTTTGATCAGTAGATTAGATTAGATTGTTATCAGTATGTCGGAGATCGTATAGTTTTCAGTGTCTCTATATGACTGATTTGGCATTTTGGACTCGGATTAAACCGTACAAAAACAAAATCCTAACTCTGACTAAGTCAAAGACTCAGTCAAATTCGAGAATATCCACAATATTTGGTGAAGGTTTTCCTTGTCCGAGAATGTTACCCACATCCACAATCAATAAATTGGAGAAAAAACGATCTTTCGTGAATCGAAAGTGATCACGGATGTACTTGAAAGCAGAGTAAATCAACGAAAGGAAGGTAAAGGTAAAAACAGTCCTTTTTATTTCCTTCCAATCTATAACAAATCGCCTACTGATGAAAAGAAATTATTTTCATCGGAGGCGCACGTTGACTTGTTAACAATGAAATGAAATGGATGGATTATTTAATTTGATTGGATTTTAAATTACTGTAAATTAACAATTTTAATGAAAATTAATGAGACATTTGTAATTACTTATTTATTTATTTATTGCGTTGCATTAAGCATTTGCGAAATTCAACCAAACGTTCAACCACACATATTTAATGGACAGTTAAATTCAATATTTAATTTTCTGTGATTTAGCCAAATTATGCATGTTGCTGTTATTACTGTTACATTATATTCATTGAACAGCTTGAAAATAAATGAAAATGAAGCTGTTAAAATAAATGTTTATAGGATATTTTTGACGATGCGACTATAATTAGCTGATTAACCGTTAGCCAAAAGCTTCAGTACTTGATCGTCATCATCATCAAGCTTTATACAACGCGTTGCAACGCTTATACCTTACAGTATGAGGTCTTTACGCCCGGTGATCATGGAGTACCCTCCTCCATGCCCTCCTATCCTGTGCCAAGGAGATGGTTTGTTCGCCCAGAGAAAGTCTTCTAACTTCTAAATCTGATTTAGTTGAATGAATAAACCTTCCCCTTGGTCTACCCCTTGGCCTAACATCAGGGACCTGTGCGTATAAATAATTAGGGAGTCACGAAAGAGCATACTTAACCTTACAATGAATGCTAACGAAACTCGCAACAACTAGGACGTATGAACTTTACAGTCACCCCAATTCATTTAAATACAGAAATAGCATCTTATTGTATTGTGGAAACAATCAAATTCTTGGAAAATGCAATTGCCAAACAAATCTTTGCACATAAAATGAAGACAATGAAAACAAATTAATTTCGATGACAATTTTTGACGTTGCAATTCAAAGGTGTCATGCATATAAAAAAAATGCAACAAAATTGTAAAGAAAAACTCATTTTAATACGATAACAATCAATCGACATGGAACTTAAATATTATTACAGAAATCATTCGCAGTGAGCTGGAAATCCAGCCTGTATTATTTACGACACAAAGCGTTCAACTACATGACATACGGGTCCGCTCCACATACTATTTGTAAATATCTAAAGCTTCGACACGAGATTTCGAATAAATGAAAGAAAGAAAAAGCTCAAGCAAACCATTGTAACAAAAACTCGTCTGCCGCAAAACTAAAAACCCAATCGAATCAACTTTTTTTAAACGCCTAACATGCCTCTTGAAAATATTCAACTGTTATAATCATTTCCTATCATTAAACCACTGACAGCTAGTTAAACTGGCTAAAATCTCAATATTGTCGGCAACATTCATAAACGTAATTGCTTTTAATAAATTTTAAAATGCAATTACATAAATTGGAGTATTATGGATAGTTAATAGCATTTTTATTAGGTTGTGGACACTAGGGGAAAAAGGTAGTGCATAATCAGTTCAGAAATGTTAATTAATGATTTAAAGTCAATTATTACACCACTGAATATTCATTCGCCCCCTGAGAAGCACTAAGGCTTAAAGCTTTTACCTTACCGTACTTTTTTGCTATCGGATAGTACCGTGTCCGTTTGTCTATGCGTGATACGAATGGCATTTTGATTGAAGAATCATTTATAGATGAGCAAACAGACTTTCGCCCAATAACGTATTTTTCTTTATTTGAATCGAAAAATGAAATGAGAAAGTAAAAAATAGCAGTTTTTGGTACGTAATGAA
Source organism: Pseudolycoriella hygida (assembly GCA_029228625.1). Classification (NCBI taxonomy): domain Eukaryota; kingdom Metazoa; phylum Arthropoda; class Insecta; order Diptera; family Sciaridae; genus Pseudolycoriella; species Pseudolycoriella hygida. The sequence goes on along the minus strand of CM055403.1, from coordinate 115,728,773 downwards.
GGTAGCTTAACGCACTAGATGTGAGATTGCCGACACGAGCCGAAGGCGAGTTCGGTAACACTTTCTGCGCGTTAAACTACCAGCATACGTAAAGTGTATCAAACAATGTTGTTTGCAATTCATGAACAAAAACGAGCTTTTTTTAATAAAAATTTTTGTTTTCAATTTTTTTAAAATAATTTTTCGTGTTACCTCTACTTTCATTCAGTGCGTAAAACGAGTTTTTGTTGGGGAATTGCAAAAAATAAATTAATCTACTTCTGCATTATGTGATATGGTCAAAAAAGTCAAGGATAACGAAGAGATTCTTCCGCACTTGGAAAATTCGACTGAAAATCGTCAAAAATGGGGGCGCCCAATTATATTTATTATGTCAAATTATATTTATTGTGTCCAAGTAAAAAAAAGTAATTTCGAAAGTTAAAGTATAAAAGATATAAAAGTGAATTACAAAAGTTGTTTAACTTCGCAATCAACTTTTTGTGAGAAATTTTTGAAATTTTGAATTTCTTATAAACAAAATTTTTCATAAGAATTATTGACTGCTCAACCGGATCAGTTTTTAGAGGGAGTACCATCTGATTTTGATTATGGAAATTTTGACATTGCCTACAAATGACCAGCTAATTGAACTGGTCTGTTGAAATAGTCAATTAGGGCGTCAATGGGAAAATTTTCAAGGATTAAAGAAAATTACAAAAACATTGACAGAAACTGCAGAATTGTAAAATTCAAAAAGCTTAAAAAGAATGAATAAATAAAATAAAGTGACCTACTACTCATTTTGCAAATATACTTTGACTATTTGCACATTGTGCGAATATTCTCCTCTATACTCGGTCTCTTTTACACGTACCCTCGATGAACGAGACTACGTAGTAGTAGGCTGTGGAGTAACTTTTGAAAGACCCCGTATAGTTTGGATATTTGCACTGTGGACAAGTTTGAACAAAAACAGTTTTTCTCAAACAAGCAAAAATGCAACATTTGAAGGCAAGGTCTCAAATTCCTGAAGTGAGAAGTTTTCCTCGCGTCAAATGTTACTTTAGAATACATGAATAGACTTAAGAAGGAGAATTTTTAGACTATCAATAATTCAAGCATAAAGATGAAACAAAACCGTACGGGTCTGCGTAGCATTCTGGTCTTTTGCATATAAATATGAACTTTGTGAAGCAAAAAATAAAAATAAAATTAAATTAAGTGACTTTTCGCCGTGTCAATTACCTGCTTATTGCTTTGTTAAAATTATTGATCAATTTTTTTTAACGAAATGAATATTCAGCTTATGAAAAATAAGTGTTGACAGTTTTTTTACGTCAATATTGTTCGTATTATTTAAAATTTTTTGTAGAAATAATAACCTTAGTTTGTATTTCGGAACTACAATTGGCATCATCTATGGTGCATTGCACTTTCCAATTTGTTTACCAGCTGTCGGACCCGCTAGTGTTTCAATATTACACAACCCAACTGTCACATTAAAACATTCGGTCACACATATTGTCGATTCACTGTAACTTTGGACTTCTATCAGAGCCTAAAATAACATATATTGGAGGAGGAAAAGTGCACCGGACGCCCGCTTGCGTCCTCCAACGCACTTCTCGTCTTCCCCAGCCTCTTTTTAAAAATTCTACACAGATATCGATGAAGAATACAAAAGTCACACAATAAAAAACTTTCGAATATGGAGAATGATTGACATATTACTGGGTTTCGGCCGGTTTTCGATCGTTAAACCAATAAAAATTAAAAATAAAACAAAAAATGATCGCTCAATGGAATACTTCTTGGTGCTTTCTTAGTAGTGGCACCAATAGTCCCACTGCATCGTAGAAACTGCATCGCGACGGTTTGTTATTTATTGTATAGGAACACCATCTTTTGACCGCGTGTGCAAATACTATTCTGGTATCTAGAAACAGGGAAGTTTTTCGGCCGAAAGATCGTTTCCCGGAATGGGAAGCCAAAACGATAAGCAAGAAAAATCTGCAAGGAAAAAAATTACAACTAAAAAGAAAGAAAGACAAGGACGAAGAAAGTTTGCTTGAAAACGGGAACTGACTGATAAACGGGAAATAATCTAGAAGCGGGAAATGATTTAAAAATGAAAAGTGGCTTAAGACAGGAAATAACTGAAAAACGAGAAATGATTCAGAAACGCGAAGCGCCGTCTCCACACTGTGTTTGATTTCGAAATCTCAAAAAATTGCGCTCTTTCCGCTCGTGATTTCTTTCAAAAAATATAATAATCCATAATCCATAATTCAATTCCAGAATCCGCCTTTTCGCTAGCTACGGTCGCGCTTTTTGTACCCTTACGAAGAACGAAGTCTTTTGGACCCGTACGAAGTGCAAAGGTCCTATACGTTTACTACAAACAATTTTATTGTAACATGGGGTAGATCGAGGTGGGAGGGGGGGTCTAGAGATGACGAATCAGCAATAAAAAAAATGTCCGTCTCCACTTTTTTTCCAAACGGCTCAATTGATCAGCCTAAACTTTTTTCCCTGAAAGTTACATGCCTCCCACGATTCAAGTTCGAAGATGAGCAAAATCGGAAGTAGTTCCGGAGATATGGCTGAAGAAGTGGAGGTCAGACATGAAATTTTCGAGGGTCGATGAAACCTTTCCGCAAATATCTCAGTAAGTATAGCACGGAAATTCCTTATTTTGGCGTCAAATGAAAGCATTTGATGTCACAAAAAATTTTGTGGGAATCGGGTCAGGGGTCTGGGAACTGGGACCAATGGAATGGACGAAATTGAGATACTTGGCCATATACGAAAACAGTTTTTCGTCTGTATTTCCTTAACTATGCAATATGGAGATTTACTGTCAAAGTCAAAGTTGTAGAGAATTAAATTTAAGCGAACACATGTTTCAAGATTTTGGGGAAATATGGCCCAATTCTGGTATATGGCCACTTCCATAATTCGGCAGGATGACCCGAATCTCCAGAACTATGAGAGGTAGAGAGTTGCTTCCAAAGGCAAAGTTGTAAAGAATAAAATTTTAGAAAAAACGTGTTTCAGGGTTTTAGAGGAAAATTGCCCAGTCCTTAGATATAAGCTTTTCTAGATTTGAATGGTCTGAGATGTACTTCGGTAGGGCCTTTGACATAACCTTGGGTAATTTGTACGGATGAAAAGAACATAAAACGTTGGATTGTTTGTTTATTTTTATATTTAGATACGTTCGGGTATCTATTCTGATACGTACGGGTCTTTGGTTGTGTTTGTAACATCTGTTCTCTTTGCCACATCTATTCCTATACGTACGGTAATTTTAAATTATCCTCCGGGAATCGCTCGATTTAGTCGAATACCGGGAAATTTTGGAAAATTGGTTTTGAAGAAAGAGAGGCGATTCCGTCCTTATGTATATACATAGAATGCGATTTTGTTCACAAAAATTTAGAAGCGAAAAAAGAGTGTGGAGTGAAGAGAGTCTTACGTTTTTATAAATTTGCGCCTTTCGGTCTTGAAAATTCTGTGAAATTCCTCCCTAGTTACTTCTATGGAAACTATTTTTGCGAGAAATAAATGCGACAGCTGATGAGAGACGTTAATTTTTTTATTCACCTTAATGAATTTAATTATACATTAATTGTCGGTGTCAAACTTTGTTTCGTTGATTTGTTGCTTCGGAGAATAAAATAGCATATGCAACTGCGTGAAAATTTATTTATCTACTCGGGGGATTATATTCCTCACCCTCGGCTCGAGATGCAAACCTCCCCTTCGAAGACAAAAAAAATTTCCCCACAGTTGCATAATCTACTATTATCAATTCATTAAATTAGTTTATCGAAAAACTCTTGGCTGACGCAAATATTTCTCGCGAAAATAGAAGTCCAACGGACAAATACACAAAGAGCTTTTCTTTTTAAAACATCGTGAACTTAGGAACCAGCTGGTGCAAATTACATGGTGAACTACCCCAGATAACACAGATCACACTTTTTAATGTGGTTGCCCACTGTGCGAAATTCAATGTTGTTGAGAATATGTACATAAAATGTACAAAAAATGTGTCTGTAAAGTGGTACATATTTCGATGTAAATAAAAAGCACATTTTTTGTGCTATTAAAACTCGAAATTATTGCACTAGATCACAAGTACACTTTTCGCACATTTTATGTGCATGATAAGGTGTACAATATTCCTATCACATTTAATGTACCAAAAATGTGCTTGTGATGTACAATTGGTAAAGCAGTCGACTCATAATCTCGAGCGTCTTGGGTTCAAGCCCCGCAAATGCCAGACATTTTTCTAAAAAAATGAGAGCTTGGTATAAAAAAATGTAAATGGAGGACGTAGCGATCATCAGAATAAGAAAAACCGAAATAGAAAAGTTGGAAAACTTAATTAAATTTTCCTTTCTTTTCTTACATAAAATTATATGCTAGTAATTCACACTAAAAAGTACATTACAGGTACATTATTTGTGTATTCAAAGTGTTTTAAATGTACATTAGATGTACATGTAATTCACATTTAATGTACATTAAATGCACTTCACGTTCCAAAGAAAAGATGTAACGGTAAGGGCGCTTTTTTATATACATTAAATGTCCTGGAATTGGAGCACATTAAATGGAATCAGCACATTTTCCGATGGCACTTTATGTACATTTCGTGGAGTCAGTTGTTATCTGGGTAATATCTATCGGAAAACGGACACATTGGGACAGGGGGTACAGAGGGAAAAAGTCAAAAATAGCGGACGCCCTTTGTGAACGTCACTTAAACAAACAGCATATCGCCAATTTGACGAACTGAAAAATGAAGAAGAAGTATAATTGAGTTAAGAGAAAAGGAACGTTTCTGTAAACAAGATGCACAACAACAAGCTTATATGAATAGCGAAAATATCATTCATATAAGAAGTAAATTTTAAATTCTCAACAAAACACAAGGCTCGGGTTGCCACATTAGTCCTATCTTCTTTTTGCCTTTTTCGGCGTGGGATTTCATCTTTTTGCTAGACAACCCAAACATTATAAATGTAGACAGAAAAAGTAACCATTATAATACCATTATAGACAAAAACGCCTGGTTCAAATAGTTCAATGCATCGGAAGAAGCTTCTACTTACAAAATGTTAAATACAACGCAGCTGAGTGAAACATCAGAGAAGCAATTTCAATATAAACCAATTACCATATTAACAATCTACTTACAAAGTTTGGTATGTGGTGCATACACTTGTAAAAGAAAGTATGATCTTTGAAAAATCTACCAGACTATGTTGCAAAGTGAATGTCAATGTTTTCTTTAAAAAAATGTGAAGAAAAATTAAATTAAAAATCATATTTACACTCGAGGCAAATAAAACATAACGAACTGTACGTATTGGTTAGACAATCTAATATTCTTTAAAATACCATCAAATGTTTCGATTCGTGAAAAAGATCATCTGTTAAAAATAACCTCGAAAATAACCATTTTTTTTCTTTGACGATGGTTTCACATTTAAATGCAGAAAACTGTTCTGTGTGGTATACAAACAATAATTTTTGTTCTGGGTATAAAGGCACAAAGAAAGTGCATACAAACCGATTTATTTTTCATTTAATTTGATAAAAAAAAACACCCTCTGCATTTTTCTATATGAAAAACATGTTATAAATAAGCCAATTAACTGAGAAAATTGTTTAAATGCCCTTTGAGCTGGGAAGCTTGTGAAGTGAAAAATTATGTTATACGTGTTTACTCACTAAAAACCATTTTTCCTTCTGGTTATTTTATGTTTTTAATACATAGAAAAAAAGTACTTTGTTGGTGATTGAAATTGGTTATTTAATACTTTTCATCTGTTGTTGATTTTTGCTTGTGAATAAATTATTTTACTGTGCATGAAAAACAAATTGTACACTTCTTTTTGAAATTCCTTTTTAGGAGCAATTTTGGATACACTAAAAGAAATAAATTAAATATCAAATAATCGCAATTTATTTAATACCATTCAGTTATAATATTATAAATAAAATATTTCCGCCAAATTTTTACTTGGTGGAATTGTACCGAGAATCGAGGCCACATTTCCGCGCTGGATAGCAATTGCTATACGTTGGAATAAGAAACTTGTAGCTCTTTTCTCTTTTGTTACGTCAGTGACCTTACTTCCAATTGTCTTTATAAGTTTTATTGCCTCTTTTCCGAATACACCAGATGTTTCTGAAGCAACTGGGACGAAAAAAAATTGCTCCCTCAAATCAATGTATTTTTCAAATTTCAAGTTTTCAGCCAATTTTGCGGCCCAGCCTGATATTCTTGATGTGTGATTCACATATGACCGTGCAAATGTGTCTTTACAAGTGAAGTCCCATAATAAAGACTTGCCTCTATGCCACGGTACAAGTGTTAAACCATCAGGTTTTTTACCATTTGATCGACAATAGCCTGGAGGCTCGCGTATACTCGGAATCTCAGCTGATTTCAACGCTCGTTGGATTAAATTGTTAACTGCTTCATGTCGGGGCAGCGTACCTGAAGCCTTACTGCACGATAAGCCATGTCTAGCGAATCGATCGACTTTCGATGCACAAACACATTTATGCGGTATTTGTAGGCCTAATCTCAATCCGACTGCTACTCTAAATTCATCATTACTTAAATGTGTACCGAGCTGTGGCGATGGTAATGCTTGCAGCCAAGCACCTGCTTCTTCAGATGAATTTGCTAAAAGTCGTGCCTTATCTGATGTTTCTTTTGGCCAGTCTTGTATTTCTTTCAGCTTTTTGTTTATTTCATAATTCTCCCACGCATTCTGAAGTGATCGCAACGACTCCTCAGGCAGTTCTCCAAATTCCTCACGCCAATGTTCTTTGGCCTCAACTTTTACCAAATCTTCTTGTAGGTAAGTATCATGTAACAATTGATTTAATAAAGCAGAAACGTTGTACATCGATGAAAGGAAACAAGATAGAGCTATGTCTGATGCATGCCGTAATCCGATTCCACCTTTCTTAATTGGTAAAGATGATTCAATCCAAGCTTTTTCGGTAAAATGTATATTCAGAAGTGATTCTATGGATTTTCGAAGTACTTCATCATAATGCAATAATCCAGATGTATTCTGCCACATTGGTGCTCCTCGTAGAAAGAAGATTAAACGAGGGGTTGTTACACAATATCGAAGCAGGCAATAAGCATTTTGGAAACTTATATGCTTCATTTTTTCTGTTAAATTAATGAGGTCTTGTATTTTTTTATTCAGACAAATTGTTGATGCAGTTTCTGTTAGAGGACTTCCTAGCAGAAATTCATTTTCGGTTTTCATCATTTGAATACCATTCGAAATTGTATTGAATAGCTTGTGCAGCTCGTTCTTAACATCAGTTGATTCGGTTCCTAAAACAGCCATTTCACACTTTCGGTGGTTTAAATCCAAACCTATGTCTTTTGCTATTTTGATTATTTCTTGAAGTGCATTAAAAACATGTTCTGGCTTACCGCCAATTGTTCCGTCATCAAGGTACCATATATTAAGGTCAAGATTCTGAAGAGATGTAATGATGTCTTGGAGAACAAGACAAAACAAGGCTGGTCCAAGAGGGTCGCCTTGCTGAACTCCACTTTGTGATAGAATTATATGTTCTCTGTAGTATAAATTCGTTAGCACTCTGTAACACTGTTCAACAAACTTGTAGATCTCTGGAACGGTGGTTTTAACTTTTTGCAAAAGAGTGTCTCGTCTTAATTCATTAAAAGCGTTTTTCACATCAATTTTCAAGAAAACACGAACTGAATGTTTTGATGTATAATATATTCGTGCTGCATGTGCACCAGCTTCCGCTCCATGTTTTATTCCTACTCCCAATTGTTTTGGCAGAAATAAATTTGACAATACTGAAGCGATTCTACGACATGTAATCTTTGCTGCAATTCTTCTCCATGTATTACCGACGGCGATTGGTCTAATACCACCAGATTTCTTTTGTAAGGCTGTCAATGATGCTCCGTAGAGAATTTGAGAGGGAACGTTCCCACTCAATATTATCGTTGTTAGTGATGAAACTGCCTGCAGTAGTTTGTTTCCAGCGTCACCGTTTTGGACATTAAGCAAATCCTTCAAAATTTGAGGGCGGAAACTGTCGAGACCACCTGCTGTTCCTTTTCTGAATGACATTATTGATAGATTAACCTCTTCATCAGTCGGAACTATTTGATCTACATCGATTATTGAATCTGGATAAAAAGATGGCTCGGGATGTGCGGGGTGTTTTAACTTGAGTTCATTTAAAGTATCTTCGTTGTTTGGTGCAATAATCTCATCTGAGGAAATTAGCCGTAAAGCGCCACTGATATCACCATCTGATAACTTTGCCTCGACTTTCTTTGATACATTTTTTCCTTTCACGTCCATTTTACTGTCAATTGTCGGTATCTGTTGTATACTTGGAATCATATTTATTCCAATTTCATACCATGTTTTTATGTTCTGTCTAACATAAGATGTTAAATTTGTAATATTTTCATCTGCATTCGGTATTTTGAGTATTGCGTAGGGAAGAAGTAAAAGTGTATTCCAGGAATTTTCGTCGTTCGTCTTTATACATTGAGTGATGACATTTGATAAAGCATTTGCCATATCATACCGAGCACCTTTTGGACATCGTCTCAACGTTGGTATTGATTTTCTTAGAGATGCTAACCAGATGCCTAAGTCTGTCTCTTCACAAGCATTGAAACCATAATTGTCGTCATAATTTTCCAACTGATCAAGTTTGATTTTCTTTTTACCTGGATGTTTTTTAGCGATATGTCTGAACTCTCAATGTATGGAAACGTTTTTCTTCTTCACAATGTGGACAGTGGAAATAATCATCTTCATCACCATAAAATAAATCATAATTATTCGTAGTATTTGAATCATCCGTTGTAAGTCTATTTGGTTTGTTATTATTTATGTTTTCGTTTGTCAGCAGTTTCAAAAATGTTGGTAAGTCTGAGTTTGATGAATTGCTGGAACTATTCGAATTTGATTCTTTATCAAGAGAGGTCAGTTGTGATTTGCTAATGTTTGCAAGATTGGGATGTTCTTTCTTAACGTGCATTATACATCTTAACATCGAATTTTCGTTGAACAAACAAAACGGACAGGGCCATCGCTTGTCATTCGGATTCAATGATAAATTTTTCTGTCTTGTTTCATTCAATAAAAATTGTAAGTCATTTATATGTGAACATCCAGGTTTACCTCCAGAAGTATCTCCCATCTCAGACCAAGCTTCGAATTTAAAAAAAATGCAAATTTATCAATAAATAAGAAGAGCGAATCCAAAATTTAGAATGACCGTTTAAAGTCAAAACAATTTTTCGCAGGGTCAGATTTTACATTAAATTTTGACTTTGAAAATTCATATCTCGGTTAAAAAACAACCAAAATTTTATTTTGACTCATTGTTGAAAACGTTGGGATGTGTAGAATAAGGGAAAAATACATTTTTGTGAAAAAAGTTAAAAAATCAAAGTTCGTTGAACAAGGAAAAAAAGTTACACTTAACCTCATTTTTTCGGATTTTTCCGATTTCGAGTCACTCGCAAAATATCCTGGGGGGGACTTTTCGGGCGTCATTCAGGTACATACCTAAAGCCTAACGAATCCCGCTAAGTTTGCTTTTGTCCTAATTTTTGCAAAGTCAAAAGTTAATTTCTCCACACTATTTAAGGTAACCTGAAAATAACAAAATAATTTCAGTTCACACACAGGTTACAGGTTGATCAGATGTATTTCTTTGAATTGTTATAGAAGCAGAGACCAGATCTGTGATCTGAAAGCTGAACTTAAGTTAATTTGCTCCTTAATTTTGTCCGTCTGTGGTGGGATTGAAATGTCCGTTTTCACTTTCGACCGGGGGTGCGTTATTAAACCAATTGTTCGTATAATGACGTACAATGTGCACAGCCCTGAATCCATCAATCTCACAAAATTTATTTATTTAAGATCCATAGAAAGATCTAGTGAGGAATGGATGCGGTTGCTGCGCAACCAGCAAAATATTCACGAAGCTGAAGTAACGAAATGGCTTAAGGTGATTGAAGTGGCTATCACACTTATTCAAAATGTAAAAATTATTATTGTTCGATTGCATCGTGAAATTAAACTTAACTTTTTATAGACTGAAAAAACGCTGGTCGAGTTGCTAGCACAAATACAACTACAGGAAATAATCGAAGCGCATTCTAACGGTAAGAGTCATAGGAATATGCAATTCCTCAATGAAAACAAATCGCCTTGAAGCAAAGGAGTTAAACATTTTATTAGTTAAGTTATTCAATAGAAATAAAGATTTTTTAAAAGTTCGCATAAAAACGACTAGAGTGTTTTCGTAAAATAACGAATGTTTTAGAAAAATGGAATTTATCGAAAAAAAAAACACTAAGCAAGACGACCGTTTCGCTACTTTTATTTTATGTCGATAAATAATCATTTTTAAGATAAAAACTCTTCTACGGCGCCGCGGCATATACAAATAATTTTTATAAAATAGAGAGTCGCCGGCGCGGCGCCGGTTATGAGCTACGTTTCTTGATCCGAGAACTACTGTCGATATGGAGATAAAGATATCGTTGGATGGCTTATTTTATCAGCTAACTTTTTTGCTCGGGAAGTATGTTGATTTCGTTCACAGTAGCGGAAACGCTAGAGTTTTTCTAAACTGCTGCAATTTTCGAAGATAAAAAATTATCGCCGGTTGTGGGATACTTTACCTACGGAAAATGATTGAAAATGAAGAAATGTTACGTAAACTGTTTTGAAAAATTTTAAACTTTACATATTTTGAAGGCCTCTCTTATGAAAAATATGTTAAAACTAAATATTCTCCGGAGGCATTTCCTAGAGAACCTTCTTTCCGAAGCGACTTTTGCACCTTAGTGCCTTTCGATGGAGGCTCCCACTTCTTTGGAGCTGCCTTTTTCAATGTGGCTTCCTTTTCTTTCGGCAGTCTCTGTTTGCTATCCTACTACACACAACCTTTCGTCTGCTTGCAGCAACGTTTTGACAGTGTCTTCATGCATTATCTTTACCCATGCTAAACTATTTGAGACTGGTATGGTGGTAGGAGTTTGCGATTCGGATATCGATACCTCGCAGCATTTTTTGAAGGAGTCTTACTTACTTACTTAACCGGCACTACAACACATTAAGGGTCTTGGCCTTCTGCAACATGCTTCTCCAACCGAACCTATCCGCAGCTAACGTCTCCCAGCTGGATACTCCCACAGTTTTTAAGTCGGCAAGAGCTGCGTCATACCATCTGGATTTTGGACGCCCTTGCGCTCCGGTCTGGTTTTAAGGATTTTTTTCGGAATGCGATGATCTTCCATTCGTTGTACATGACCGAGTCAACGCAGTCGGTTTATTTTTGGTAGTTCTGACTATGTCTGGCTCTCCATAAAGCTGACTGAGCTCATGATTGAATCGTCTGCGCCATCGGTTCTGCCTTTGATCGAATACTGGTCCAAATATTGCCCGCAGTACTTTTCTTTCGAACGTGTGCAGCGATTGTTCGTCTCTTTGTGTCAAGCACCACGACTCCGAACCATACGTCACCGCCGCGCCGGTCTGATTACAGATTTGTATATTGCGCATTTTGAATTTCAGCTTACTTACTTGGACTTTAAGATTTTCAGAAGGCCGTAATAACTTCGGTTGCCCAGAATTACTCGTCTCTTAATTTCGCTCACGATGTCGTTATTAGTGTTCAGCTCCGATCCAAGGTATACGAATTTATTAACTATTTTGAATGTGTGTGTCGATCGTTACGGTTTCCTCCTGGTGTTGATTCGAAGGCGGGATGATCATATATTTCGTTTTTTCGTCATTAACTTTCAACCCAAGGTCGGTACCTTTCCTCTCCAAGGCCATAAACTTGTCTTTAACAACATCCATACCTCGTCCAAGTATGTCCAGGTCGTCTACGAAACCTTGCAACTGACTGGACTTGGTGAAAATGGTGCCGCTGGAATCTATGTACATGTTGCGCCCAGCTGCTTCAAGGGTCAGGTTAAAAAGCAGCCTCGCGAGAGGATCTCCCTGACGTAGGTCTTCCTCTATGTCGAAAATCTCCGACAGTTGGTTACGGATCCTTACTCGGCTATTAGCTCCGTTCAGTGTTAACTTGGTTAGCGAGATCAGTTTGTTAGGGATTCCAAATTCCTCCATTACTCTCCATAGCTTACTTCTTCTAACACTATCGTAGGCTGCCCTGAAGTCAACGAACAAATTGTGTGTTTCAATGTTGTACTCCTTGCACTTCTCCAAGATCTGTCAGATATTAAACAGCTGGTCCGATGTTGAACGACTTACACGAAAACCACCTTGGTATTCACCTACAGAGTTTTCCATGTATGGATGAAGGCGCTGGTAAAGAATATTTGCAAATATCTTGTAAGCAATATTCAGTAGAGCGATTCCTCGCCGGGACCAATGGAATCGACGAAATTGAGTTTCTTGGCCATATAGGAAAACAGTTTTTCGTGTTTATTTCCTTAACCATACACTATGGAGATTCACTGTCAAAGGCAAAGTTATAGAAAATAAAATTTTAGAGAACCCATGTGTCAGGATTTTGGGTAAAAATGCCACAATCCTGTGATATGACCACTTCTAGAATTGGGAGGGATGATCCATATCTCTAGAACTATAAGAGGTACAAAATTGCTTCCAAAGGCAAAGCTGTAGAGCATAACATTTTAGGTACGGGTCTTTGGTTATGTTTAGTATATTAAAATACGTTCAAGTCTTTTTGCAAGATTTGTTCTATTTGCCACATTTATTCTGTGTGTCACATCTGTTCTGATACGTACGACCCGTACGGTTATGTTTTCAAATTAATTTAAAGGTTCGAAATTTTGTTCTTTGCTATATAATCGATGGTTACAATCCAAGGAATGATTTAAAAAAAAGTAAAAAAAAATCGTGTTTTTCGTGCCATTGAGCAATAAAACACCGATTAGTCTGTTTCCTCGTAAATTTACGCTAAATTTACGTAGTCGTTTTTTCTGCCCTTCCTATTACAAAACTTGACCAAGAAGTGGGAAACAACTAATACGTAAGAGGATGCATAATTTTGTGCGACGAAATACAAGTTAGGTAATACTCCAGAGGATGCGTCGTTTTTCAACTGATACTATTAGTTTATTGGCCAATGGCCATAGGGCCTATTTTGGCTCTAGGACAAAATACCCCGGACAAAATAACTCCAGACATAATAGCCTTCCCGGTGTTATTTTTCCGGTTTTGTATCGTATTGGGTGACTCTGCCCCCCCCCGCGCCTGCGTTGAACTTCAGTACGCCTGCGGCTCTGTTTTCCGGTTTTGCTGTTGAAGTCATTATCGCATTACGATACGCATTGTATCGGGTTGGGAGGCTCCGTTCCCTCACCTCCGCGCCCGTGGCGAGCTTCATTACGGCTGCGGCAGGCTGGATTACGCCCTGCAGGCGTCATTACGTTCAAATGCATCTAGGAAGTATTTTGACCGGGAATATTTTGTCCAGGGGTTATTTCGTCCGATGTTACTTTGTCCGATCTTCAAAAATTACATAAAATATTTTTTTAAATGATACACAAAGCGCAACTTTTTTAATCATATTTTATTAATTCCCTTTCATAACTACAACAATAATTGTGCGTTAATTAATGACATAAAATTAAATTGTCGAAATCCACACCAAGACTTGATTGCACCTTGATTTTTGGAACATAGCTTTGGATAGGGTACAATACAACCCATATTTCTTTAGCATCGTGGGTTTGAAAGTTTTTTTTGTATTAACGCCTTAAGTGTGACGTAGCCGGCTAGTGTCAGACTATATTCACATACCAGACCGCCAACAGATTCAGCCATATGGGAATAATATTATCGTTTGACACAAGTCATCAATGCGTTGATCATGATGTGAGACTCTTGTAGTATTTTCGGAATAAAAATATATAAAAGAATATCAAGTGTTTTTGCTGGATAGTGTCGCCCTCTGCCAATTCACCCTATAATTACCGTGGCATCTCTATCAACATAATTGTATTCGCAGATTCCTGGAATAACACTTGAGAGGTCGCAAGTTGGTGCTGATATAACTTTCCAAAAACACGAAAAAATACACCAGAAAGAGTGACCAAAAAGAAGTTCATTTTCTTGTCACCTCTAGAATGTACCCTCCCTACACATGAAATATGTCTACATCATTTTCACACACGTCCACCTCTTCTTATTAAGAATTTCAAAGTGTAAATTTTTTCCAAATAAACTTTCACTCTGGCGACAAAGAATCATTGGGTCTTTATAGTGATCTCGCGTCTTGATATAAATTAATATGAAAGACAGAATTGTTTGTTTGATAGACTCTAACAAAAGTTAATTAATTTAAAAAGGAAGCAATCAAGGAACTTTTTCTGTGTGCGATCTAATATAACATTCAAACTTAAATCAACACTGTTTTATAACACCCAAATTCACAAAGTTGATGTTCATTGGTCAATAAATCAAAGACTTGTGTAAAAAACCTCTTCGCTGAATATTAATTCATACCGTCACATTATGCCTTCTTTCGTCAGTTTACTATTGCAATCTTAAAAAAAAAACTAAAATTTTGATCTAAAACCAGTCGAATCTTGGGGTTGAAGACGCGTTCGTAAGAGTGTATTCTTCAAAAATCCTTTTTCCGATTTTGATCCAGTGAATGCTTCATTTTTCAGTCGATTTTCCGCTTCAGCAACGTCGATGATCTTTGGGTTCTTTCGATATTTGTAATACCAGTATTCAAAGACCAATGTCACACTGAAAGATAAGTTTTATTTAGTTTTTAAACTCTAAACCTAGTGCTCGCTATGGGAAATTAGGAAGATCTTGTCTGTCTTGCATTTCTCAAAAAAGTTTCTTAAGCGGGTTCTTTTCTAACCGTTATCGAGCACATAGGAGTATACATTCCGCACGATGTATAATGGTTTCATGGTAGAGCTGCCAGTGTCTTCTAGGCGGAGGTTTTCGCATTGGAGCTGGAGAATCACTGCCGATAAGGACGCAGGGAGAAGAGATCCTTATCTGTTCGAACAGTAAGAAAACTTATGTCGCCAACCGTCACCATTAGACTGATCAAAGAGGTAGAGGATTATCTCAACCATATGGGACTGATCAATCAGATCACCTTTGTTTGGGTACCTGGACACTCTGGCATGGAGGGAAACGAAAGAGCAGATGAGCTCTGAACCCACAAAGTGTGGAGTTGAATTATTTCTGTCAATATTCCAATCACTGTTTGTGAGAGCACTAGGTGCGACGAAGGCATGTGGTACGCAGTAAAGATTACGAAGGATGCACTCACACGAAGTGCTTTTTGCCGAAGTCGGACGCGAGATGGGCCAGGCATGTGCTCAAAATGGACCGTTGTCGTATTAGTATCGTTGTGGCGGCGACCAATGGACATTGCGGGCTGAATCGGTACAAGAGGTGTGCGGGTCGACCATTTTTCCAAACCCGACCCGAACCGAACCCGAACCAAAATGAAAATTCAATCCCGATCCGAACCGAACCCGATTTAAAAAGTAAATTAAAGCTCGAATCGAACCCGATCGAAAATAAAAAATCAAACCCGACCCGATCCAAAATGATAATTCAAACCCGAACCCTATCAGGAAACCAGAAAAATTAGCAGTTCTTTAAACTCTATGGACGTTATAGCTTGAGAATCTCATTTTTTTGTTTTTTCTTTGTTAGTTTTTCGAGGTTGGTATCTTAAAAAGCAATTTCCGCGCGTTATTCGCATAGGTATAAGCGAAAAAGTTTCACCGACCTTCAAAAAACCCAGTTCCCACAACTTTTTCGCTCTTCCCAGCTTTCCTTTTTCGATTACCTTCCTTTGGAACAAAATTTTCAAAATTTACTCCTTATCAATTCGACTAGTTAAAAACGCCGTCGTAGACGTATATGCCACGTTATTTCGTACGAGTCCGAAAATCCTGTTTCCTTCTGAGCAAGGATGCCTCATTCGTCATTTAAAATTTATCAGTGAATAAGAGTTATTTGTTAGAAACCAGAATCTGAACTAAATTTTTTCGGGTCGGGTCGGGTTTTGTTAGTTGAAGTCAGCAAACCCGACCCGACCCAAAAAAAAGAAAACGAAAACTCGACCCGACCCGACCCGACCCGTCAAATTGATTCGGTTTTGGGTCGGATCGGATTTTTCTTCGAGTTTCGGGCGGTCCCCACACCTATAATCGGCACCTGAACAAGTTACGACTGTCGGAAACTTTTAAATGCACTTGCGGATTAGAAGAAAGAACGGGCATACACGCGATATGTAACTCCTCTAAATTCTGGCTAAGATTTAAGATTCTTGGGGATTTCGTGATGAGAGTGTATGAGGATGTCTTCTAGCTTGGGCCTGTCATCTTGGAAAGGTTCTTGGAGGCAACAGGAAGGTTCACCTGATGATTTGAATCATGAAAGAGAAAGAAACAAAAGATTCTAGGGTCGATTTTTCAATATAAACAAACTGGTCGCCCGAAACTGATAAATCTAAAAATGCAGAGGGCAAGCTCGTGAAGACGACGAATCTAGTCCTCTGCTCTGCTCTGTGAGGCTCTCTGTAGAACTCAAAGCTAACGTCTTTAGTTTATGCACTCAAAATGCGTCCCAGTGTGAATTTACCAGTGGGACTTAATTATCAAAAAATGATAGAAATCTTTTACTAACCATGCCATTCCAATGCCAACAAAGATAACAATGAAAACGCCACCAATGTTTTGTATTGAAATTCCATCACTTTGATCTTCTGGTTTCTCGCACGTTTTCTGAAATTCGTCGTTTTTCCACCAGTCCTCTTTCAATTTCTCCAATTGGCGTTTATTCAACAGCATAAGAATTCTGCAAATCATACAAATCTTGTTATTTGTCTGTTCCCATTGGTGCTAGACAAAAACCTACGCGTTGTTAAACTGATCCTTTAATGGAGAACCTTGCTGAACAGCTATTGCGTAAGGTTTCCGTGAAAATTCTTCTCCGACAATTTGTAAATCACAACTTGTGAGGACTTGGTACCGGATGTCAGTTGCATCACCCAGGAATGCAAAACCTAAAATGTTTTTTATTTTTTAAAACTTTTTCCCTTGCTTTCATATTTCATACAATTTTCGTCGAAGAATTGTACAAATTGAAATTTTGCTCTTTTTGAAAAACAAAAGCTAAAATTTTGTACCAAGGGAAAAATCGACTTTGCAGCTATTCAGGAGAGAGGATATAATAAAGGCTCACAAATTTCCCGCTATAATGACTGCATCACCTTTCATAGCAGCAAAAGTCGAAACCATGTACTTGGTACTGCCTTCCTGGTAGCTAGAAAATTTGAACACCTGGTTCTAAACTTCCGACAGATCAACAAGCGATTATGCGTGCTACGAATTAAAGGTCGTTTTAAGAACTACTCCCTAGTTATAACGTGTACACTATGAATCGTCAGACATAGTCAAGTACGAAATTTGTGAATTGCTCGCAAATATCTCATCATCATCATCATCATCATCATCAAACTTTATAGACCATTATTACCCTCCGGTGTGAGGTCTTTATGTCACAACCCCAGAATGGTGAACTATCGTCCTCCATGCCCTTCTATCGCCTGCCAAGGAGATGGTTTGTTCGCCCAGAGAAAGTCCCCTAACTTCTAAATCTGATTTAATTGAATCTATAAACCTTCTCCTTGGTCTACCCCTTGGCCTAACACCCGGGACCTGTGCACCCAAGATCCTTTTCGGTAACCTGTTATTACCCATCCTTTGAACGTGCCCAAACCAACGTAGACGACTGGCCCTTGCTTCCTCTTCCACTGACGCAATCCCTAAGTTTTCCCTAATGTCGTCGTTCCTGATATGATTATCCCACTGCTCCCTCCTATTAACTTTCGCTATATTCCTAAGAACCCTCATATCAGAAACCTCCAGGTCATGCACTAGATATCCGCAATCCACCCAACTCTCACTACCATACAGAATCGTCGGCCGGAATATTGACCTGTGAATAGCTAACTTCGTTTCGCTACTTAATCCCTTCTTGTTGAACACGTGCGACCTCAACTGACTGGCCACCGCGTTTCCCATTTTCCTCCTTTCCTCAAATTCCCTAACCAACTTGCCATCCTCTGAAAAAATGGTTCCTAAGTACTTGAATTCAGAAACCTGCTCCAGCGCCTCCCCATTTAAATTGCAAGCTATCTCCTTCCGAGATTTGCCTATATGCATAACCTTAGTTTTCCCTACACTTATCTTCATCCCATACTCCTCACATGCAGCATTCAGGCAGTCAATCCCACCCTGTAACTCCGCGGTACTATCTGCCAACAGAATCAAGTCATCCGCATAGGCCAGAATTTTCATTATTACCTCACCCACCTTGACATTTCCCTGCAAGTTTGCCTGCCTGATGATTTTGTCCATGAAAATTATGAACAGAAGCGGGGAAAGACAACAACCCTGACGAACGCCCTCTTTAACCTCGAAAGACTCGCTAATTTCGCCGTCTATCCTTACCGCTGCCCTGCTTTTTGAGTAAATACTCTTAATGGCACGCAGTAAGCCCCCATTGATACCGTACTCGCTAAGAACCCCGAACAACTTCTGCCTTGGTACCCGGTCGAATGCCTTCTCCAAGTCGATGAAGCATAGGTACAAGCCCCTGTTCTTTTCATAAAGCTTTTCGATAGTCTGCCTGAGGCAGAAAATCTGATCCTGACACCCCCTCAGAGGCCTGAAACCACCCTGAATCTCATCCAGTACACCTTCCACTATGTTCCTAACCCGGTCAACAAGTACACTCCCGTACACCTTACCTACCACGCTCAAGAGCGATATCCCCCTGTAATTACTGCAAACCTTACGGTTGCCCTTCTTATAAATTGGAGCAATAACACCAAAGCTCCAGTCAGCAGGTACCGTAGAAGACCTCATGGCCAAATTGAAAATCCTACAAAGCCATTGGATCCCACCTGATCCGCTATATTTAATAAATTCTGTCCTAATTTCATCCACCCCTGCGGATTTTCCTGCCCTTAATCTGCCGACCTTCCGGGACACCTCATCCAGTGTAATTTCCTCCTCCACCTCCAAGCTAGGACCCGCCTCCCTCCCATTTTCTTCTACCAGATTGACAGATGTAAATAAATCCTGAAAGTAATCCCGCCAAGTCTTCAAGACTTCACCCTTATCTGTAATTAACTCGCCGCCTTTATCTAAAATGCTACTACATCCTTCTTTCACGCCACCGCGCCTAATGTCCTTAATCATCGACCAAAATTTCTTACCCCTGCCTCGACCTGCCTTTTCCAATTCCTCCCCAAACTTCTTCCCCTCCCTGTCCTTCGCTTCAATGACTAGATCCTTAACCAGTTTACTACAAGCCTTGTAAGCATCCCACTTCTCCGCCGTCCTGTCCTGTAACCAGATCAAGTAAAGTTTCCTTTTTTCCAATACAACATCCCTGATATCGGCGTTCCACCAACCCGTTTTTTTGTTTCGACCCCCGCTAGTGACACTGCCCAGACATTCCTCAGCCGCACCCAAGATAAATTTCTTAAAATTCGCCCACTCAGTCCCAATGTCCCCGCAGTCAGCTGGAAGCCCCTCAAACCCTTCGGCGAATTTTGCCATAAAACGAGACCTTACTGCCTCTTCCCTAAATTTGCCCACACGAAATTTGCGACTTACCACCTTCTTCCTTTTAGTCTGACAGAGTTTCCCAACCGACAGATGGGTACCCAAAAAGTAGTGGTCAGAACCAAAAGTGAAACCCCTGAAAACACGTGTGTCCCTGACCACCTGTCTCCTGTCCTGTTCTATAATCATGTAATCAATGATGGATTTGTGATCCAAACCCTCCTTGACGTACGTATACCGATGGATCCATTTGTGCCTATAGAAAGAGTTGGTTATTGCTAACCCATTGAAATCACAAAAATCTAACAACCGTTTACCATTTGAATTCAGAGTTCCTTCCCCAAATCTACCCACTACCCTTTCATAACCTGAGTTGTTTTTAAAGTTTCCTATCCTTGCATTAAAATCCCCCATCAAAATCAGAGATTCATTTCCCTTTTTGCTAACCACGTCCCCCAACTGTTCGTAAAAAAAAAAAAAAATGTCCAAGCCAGCAGCATCACTGCCTTCGCAAGGGCTATATACGCTAACCAGGCGATAAATTCCTCCCGCTAACTTTACAGAGACCCACATCAGCCTTTCATTTACGAAACGAACATCCAGGACAAAGTTGATCAACTCCTTCCTGATTGCGATTCCAACACCCCAATTTGCCCTACCAGACTGAGTCCCGGACAAAAACACCTTATACCCGCCTACGTGCTCTTCCGTCTGTCCCTTCGTCCTAACGTCACTCAACGCCAATATGTCTATACCGTAGTCCTTTGCCAGATCCACTAATTCCTCCCTGCGATTCCGAAAACCCCCATTAACGTTTAGACTCCCAATAAACAAACCATCAACCATTTTGCATTGCCTGACCGTCAACGATGGGGTACCATAATAATATCTACGATGAAATACCTGCACACAAAATCAAAATCGTTTTAGTCGATTTCAACGCGAAAGTGGGTAGAGAGGAAGTATTCAGACCAACAATTGGAAGGTACAGTCTGCATGATGAAACGAATGAAAACGGACAGCACATGCTTTATTTCGCGACTGAAAGAAATCTTGTAGTAAAGAGTACCTTCCACCAACATAAAAGCAGACATCTAGCTACCTGGAAGCACCCCAACGACCACTTCTCACCTAATCAAATCGACTACCTATTGATTAGCGGAAGACATCTCACTGATGTAATTGACGTCAAAACATGTTGGAGAGCAAATGTCTACTCTGATCACTATGTTGTGGTGTCAACACTGCGATCACATCTTGCCCGGTTTCATAATGGCCAACGAGAAACTGTGAGGCGTTTTGCAGTGGACAAACTAAGAGATCCAGAGATAGCGGCGACATGCTGAAAACATTCGCACAAAGCTTCAACAACTTCAACAAGCTCAACCAGATGATACTCCTCTCGACTGCTTATCGGTGAGTGAAATAATCAAACAAGAAGCGGCTTACAATGTTTTTGCTCGACTGCTATTCGAAAGACTTAATCCACGGGCTGAGAGTGTCATTGGGGACTATCAAAGCGGATTTAGACGAGATAGCTCAACAACTGACCAAATATTCACCCTTCGTCTGATTCTGCAAAAGAGCAGAGAATTTCAAGTCCGGACGTACCATCTTTTCATCGACTTCAAATAAGCTTACGACAGGACCAAGCGTATGGAATTGTATGAAGCGATAAAGTAGCTGGGCTTTGAAACAAAGTATATCCGTCTTGTGAAAGCGACATTGGATGGCACCAGATGTCGTGTCAAGGAGCAAAACGACATTTCAGATGTTTTTGCTGTTAAAGAAGGGTTGAAGCAGGGAGACGCTGGTGAATGGAACAGTTTAAGTTCTGGGTGTTGCATATGACGTGGATCTCGCCAGTTGTACACATGCAGCAGCAATTGACATTTTCACAAATCTGAAAATCCAAGCCGAGAGAATGGGTTTGATGATAAACGAATCTAAAACCAAGTACATGAAGACCAAGCCGAATCCGGTAGCCAATCAACAGGGAGACAAAATAAGCATTATAAAGTTCAATCTCGAGATAGTGGATGAGTTCATTTATCTTGGAGCGCTGATACGGTCTGATGGTGACAACACACCTGAAATTTACAGACGTATCATGGCGGCAAGCAGATGCTATTTTGGTCTAATTAAATATTTACGCTCAAAGTTAATATCGAAGAAAACGAAGTGCCATATTTACAAAACGATTTATCGTCCAGTATTGATGTACGAATTACGAATCTTGGACGGTAAAAAAAGTGATGGACAGTTGCTCCTAACGTTCGAGCGCAAGGTACTTCGCTCCATATTTGTAGCGATGCGCAAGGGTGAAAGGTGGCGACGGCGATATAACTTTGAATTGGAACGTGATTTTGGCGAACCGGATATAGTGGCGGTGGTGAGAGTCCAAAGGTTGAGGTGGGCATTTAGCACGCATGGTCGTGCGAAAATTAGATGGATCGATGGTGTCGAACAAAATCTTCGGACGCTCAGAGTAAGGAATTGGCAAAACACGGCAAGGAACAGACGCAGTTGGATCAGAATCCTCGAGCAGCATAAGGCCCAATAGTGGCTGTAGCGCCGAAAAAGTGAATTAATAGGGAAAATTATTTTCGCGTTGAGTTAAACTGCGATTACAACCTCTCGTGGGAAATAATTTCTTTTTCTTTTATGCACAAATTGAATTTAAATTGCAGCAAATTTCATGATGAATAACGAACGTAAGTTTTTAAGAGCCGTAAAAGTCTAACTTTCTTTACCTGTGGCAGATGTTGAGTTTCGAACTCTGGCAACCGCTTCATCTAATGTATTTGGCAAACCGGCTTCTTGCATTGCCTGCCACATTTTGGTATATTTGTCACTGACAGGATAGTCCCACACCGCCAATTTAGAACGTTCAACTGGCGAAAGTGAATCATTAAGCGACATATCTTTCCAAATCTCATAAAATCTCCCTTCGATATCGGACATTCTCTGAAAGTATGTCATTGCCGATGAACCGTTGAGGGGAGCATAAAGAATTTTATATTGTTTCGCCAAATCGTCCAGTGACTCAACTGGGGTGTCCAAACGTGACACTGTCAAGAAGGCTGCCAAATTGGCGGTATAAGACGCGATGATAATGAAACTGTCGTTGAATAGAAATTTTACAGTAAATTACTTGAACCGATTTAAATGTTTGTTTCGTTACCCGAATAACCACCACGTTGCGGCAACTAACCTTCCAGACAAATTTTTCGGCGCCTCTCCACCACCTTGTGGTGTTAAGCTTGTCATACAAAACCACAAACATTCCTTTATATTGAACTCTCGCTTTTCGTCGTCATCCTTGTACTTTTCCCGATTATTCTGATAGCTATACGGACTGTATCTATCAAAGACCCACATGAGAAAGCTGGTGAAAAAGTATGCGCCCAAAATACACAACCATACGTTGGTCTCCAACACAGTTAGAAATTTGAACAAAGAACTTGGCGTACTAGGCAAAAGCATCATAATTGTGATTCCGACCAAATCATAGTACGGAACGGTGAAATCAATAACCGTTTCTCGTTCAGCCATAACGGACATTGAACCTAACCCAATGTCCGCCTGTTTATCAATCAACTTTCTAACTACCCCATTCCATTCTCCCTTCTCGTCCATATTGCCAAATCGTTGATCTTCAACTTCTTTGATTTCATAATCAAAGTTCAAGAATGTTGCTATTTCATTCATCAAGTCAATGCAATATCCTTTGTAGCCTTTCGGTGCTGTGGGATCTCTCATTATGAACGGAGCTTGCTGTAAGAAGTTGTTTTCAGAATTAAAAAGTGTTCAAATTTAAAACTTCTTAGTTTGCCTTACCACCACGGTGTAGACACGATACACAACGTCTGCTGTTAAGTTTTTTATCTCCTCAGTTTCAACGATGGACAAAGGAGATGCAAGTCCTGCTGTCCATGATCCTAAATTTTTTGTGTTTACCGATGCACCACCTAAGATCGACACTGAACTTATGTCCATGTCAAATTTCATGTAACTGTAGCCGTTAAAAGGAGTGTTTGGACGTGAGGCTAGCGAAAAATTTCCATAGGCAGTCGGTTCGGTGATACCAATGAAATACGACTTTAAATCAACAGCTCTTTCTGGTGTATTTTTGCCGTCGTAGTCATCGCAGGTGACATAGGACATATTGGACTGCCATGTTCCAGAAATCAGCATGTCTCTGAAATGATTGCAAGGTACTAAGTGCTGCAGCTTAACGTTCAGAATTCTGAATTGGATTTTGAACCTAACCGTTCATCCGTTCTCCAGGAATAGAAATAATGCGCGAACCTGCGAAATTTTGGTTTGGAGGGAAATCGCCGATGGCGAAAAAAAAATTTTTAGCGAAATTTCATAGCGCAGACAAATCTTAAAAAAAAACATTGGGAACGTATGTCGTTGGGAAGTAGCTATCATTGGGAAATAGGTGTCGTTGGGGAATGTGTGTCGGCATCATGTGAAAATAGATATTTACATTATAGTGAAGTAAATATCGTTGAGAAATAAATATTATCGTGATAACATTGCAGTAATTTTTCAGAAGAATCTTCGTGTGACACGGTTATAATGATGCCTTGAAAGTGGATTGTAAGACTTTACACTCTTTCGTGTCACATTTTGTATCAAATGCAAGATTGCGTACTGCAGGTAATTTATTCAATGTCACGAAGGTGACACCCAGAAAATTAAAGTTGATTTACGTAAATATATGTCAGTTAAAGGAAATTTATGTCCCGATGTCGATATGACTTATATCATGAGCGAATACTTAAATTTCCCCAGTTTCAATGCAAGCCTAAAGATCGAAGTAAGCGAACTGTGGTAAAAATAGGCTGATATTTCCAGCTAGACCTTTATAAAAAGCTGTTAGAAACTTCTAGCCTCTACGAAGATATTGGCAGTGTTTTTCACTTGAGCGGCTTGTAGAACACATAGCCTACCGTTACTACCGTTGAGGGAATGGGTAGTGTTATAACAAGTGAAATGAAGGACTTTGATTCGATGGCAAGCTCCTCATCGAAAAGTTTCACCGAAATAGTAAAAACTTCGTTAGACCTACATTTCAACGGTAGGTCTAATTGGCACTTCTGCTCGAAAGATCAAAGATCCAAATATTTTACTACGAGCGAAGCTGTGACTCGTATCAACAACGAAGCAGAGGAAAACGAAAATATATTTTTTAATAAAGAAATGAATGTGATGTAAATGAGTAAAGAAGTAATCTGAGATGGAAAAAATATTTTTCAATAAATGAATGCTTTTTAGAATAATTTTTTTCAACAAAATGTATAAAACATATGTTCCCGTGCCCGTTCTATCGATTCCCGTTTTAAGGATTCCTCTAATATTTAATTTTTTGTTACATATTAAGTTGCATTAGAAATGGAAATTTTGAAAACCCCGTCCGAAGTATCGCCGGAGAATAAGCCACACTAGCGCTAGCCACCAAATTTACTGAATCTATCAACTTTGTCTTTTATCACCTTGCTCATATTTCTCAAGAAAAAAGAAATTTCCAAACAAAAAAAACATATGAAGAGACCCGAACGGATCAGAATAGCTGCGGCAAACAGAAATGATGTTAAGAAAAGACTCGAACGTATTTAAGTAAATATTATCTTACGTCCACATTAAATTGTATTGAAAATTGCCGTTAGAGCAATATTGAAAAACCCGTCCAAAGAAACGGTGTAAAAAAAGCACAAAATTGACCCCCAAATAGAGAAAAATGTTCTCGTCAATTTTCTCTACAACATAGCAAAAAACCATTTTTTTGGCTAGAGCCGACCTTAGTATTGACCTAGGGCCCCAAATAGAGGCCTCGGACACATACTTCCATAGACACAAATGTTTCCCTCAATTTGCTCCGAAGGGTGAACCACTTTCGATTAATCCCCAAATAATCCTCAGATAATTCAAATAATCACCAAATAATCCAAATAATCACCAAAAAATCTTTTTGGAAAAGAGTGGTTCACCCTTCGATTTGCTCTGCAACATAGCAAAAATACATTTTTAGACCCGTACGAAGAACGAAGTTCTTCGAAAAGGGGTCTTATACGTTTACCACGACGTTTGTAACCACCCCAATTTCGACCGGGGAGTAGGGGGGAGCATCGACCATGGTCCTTAGATGACGAATCAGCAATAAAAAAATCTTCGTCCGTCCGTCACCGCGATAACTTGAGTAAAACTCAACCGATTTTCAAAACCTTTTTTTCAGTGAAAGGTAATTGAAATACCTTTTATGGGATTGACTCTGGGCACTGTCGGCCCAAGGGCCGCCGAGCTAGGGTCGTTTAAGTGGTTTTTAGTTTTTTGTACATAACTCGAGTTTACGATTTCCATAAGTCCTTGGACTTAGCTAGCGCACTAAGAACGAATCTATGCTAGGGCTTACGTGTTTTTTGTACGTAACTCGAGTAAATCTTTTCCGATTTTCATAATTGTTTTTTTAGTCGACAGGTGTATGAAAGCTCAAAAGTTAGTAGAAGAAACTTATTAAGATAATGATATAGCTAGGGCACCAAAAACGAGTTTCTACCAGTACCCAACGTGTTCGCTTACATAAGTTGGATAAATCCAAACTGATTTTGTTGACTTTTTTGCTATTTGAGAGATAACCGAGTACCGAATTATATTCGAAAACAAATTTGGACCCGGTGCCTGTGATTGGGGCTGAAGTAGGCTTCAGGTCTGTCCAAAAAAAAATGTTTTTTTGCAATGTTGCAGAGCAAATTGAGGGAAACATTTTTGTCTATAGAAGTATGTGTCCGAGGCATATTCTTATGGCCCTAAGTCGGTCCTAAGGTCTGCCCTAGACAAAAAAATGGTTTTTCGATATGTTGTAGAGAAAACGGAGGGAAATTTTGTCTATGTAAGTATTTGTCCGAGGCCTCTCCTGAGGACCCTAGGTCGGCCCGAGGAAAAATTGACATGAACATTTTTGTCTATTTGGGAGTCAATTTTCTACTTTCGGGAGGCCTTTTTTACGCCGTTTCTTCGGACGGGTTTTTCAATATTGCCCTTTCGGCAATTTCCAATCCAATTTAATGTCGACGTAATTTCATACACTTCAGAGTTAAGGCAACATTTACTTTGATACGTTCGAATCTTTTTGCAACATCTATTCTGATACGTACGGTTCCAGGTGAGTCCAGACTCTTTTTTAGTGCTCTAGCTAAGTCGTAGGGCCTAAGACCAAAAAAGTTTCTTCCATAAATTGTCAGCCATACCCAGGCCTTTCAAACAAAAAAAAGTTTTTGAAAATCGGAACAGATTTACTCGAGTAATTTTTTCTAGTACTCTTAAGACTTTGATTAACTTCCAAATGGAAAGATAATCACTAAAATCGGATGAAATTTACTCCATTTTTTTAAAAAAACACTAATTGCCTCAGTCGACTCCCATTTCAAGGTTCAGGGACCCAAAATCCAAAAATTTTCTTCTATAAAATGTGGGAAACTCAGTAACCTTTCCAACAAAAAAAAATTTGAAAATCGGTCAAGTTTTACTCAAGTTATCGTGTTGACGCAAGGAAAAGAATTTTTTGCAGATACCGAAGGACCATAATCGGTGCTCCTACCTACTCCCACCTACTGGTTACAAATTTCGCTTCGTTGTAAATGCATAGGACTCGCACTTCGTACGTGTCCAAAAATGATTGATTTAAAATGTTTAACAAATTTTTGCGAAATTGTTTAATCGGGCAATCCCAACTAAAATAGGGAAATCGCAAGCTGATTTTCGGTTCGCGGCAAATTTAGGCTCGGTTACTGGGAAAAAACCATTATTTCCATATCCACCGTTCTCAGTATATATTTTGAAGCAGCATAGTGACTTTGGGAAGTCATTTGTCGATTGATCTAACACTTGTTTTTCACTCGATTCCTGCTACATAAACCTTTCAAGACCCCTATTTTCAACAAGTCGTGCGATGTTTTCTCACCGATTGACTCGGCTGTTCTGATTCACGCAAGAAAAAAAGTGTGAAATAAAAGCTTGTTGAAAACAGAGACACAGGGAGTGTGTTTTGAGCATACATCGTGCGTACCCTCAATGGAGAATCCGTGGAAACCTTCTATTTTGCAAAAAAACTTCGCGGTGAACAACATTCGATAAACTCCAGAGTAAAATTAGTCGGAATTTGAACATACTTTTCAAGTCTTTTGGTCATTGCCTGGTGGAAACATTGTTTTTTCTTCAAAATTCTAAGCTTAGAGACTATTGGCACTTTGTCCCGACTATTAGTATCTGGTGAGACTATTTTTAATGATGCCAATATACTCAACAAACACGGATGCTAGCCTAATAGTTTAGATGAAGATACGCAATAAATATTGGCAGTTGTGGACTTGGGTCACGGAACAATTGCTGGCGCGACACCATGATACTAAGTCACTCCTTTAATCTTTTCGAACAAACCAAGCAACGTGAACGATTATCGAAGAATTAGTTACCTGACGGTCAAGAAGGAACGCAGCGCTAAGTCGAAATAAAATGCTGATGTGATTTCCGGTTCTTTTTTCAAATTGTACGTAGTTTTCAACAATCCCAAACGGTCTCTGGACTTTGGATCTGACACTGGCTTCAAGTACATAATTGTTGCATTATCACATTTACATGTGATGTCACCGTGGTATTGGGTTATAACATGCCAAGCAAAATTCCGTTCAAAATATTCCTTCGGAGCTGATTCTAAGTAAAGGAAGAAATTCAAATTCACGTTTGTAGTGTGAAGAAATATCTACGAACCCAGCACTGCCTTAATAGAACTTAGGCTACCCAGCACAAAGAAGTTGTTGATGTCAAGGTTTCTCAGCTTTTCGATCTGTTGTCTTCGATCTGCTTCATCAGCTATTGCTGTTATTACATGGCGGGTTGGAATGTTTTGCAGAAGAGCTTTGTATTTATGGTCCATGACTAAATTTGCCGGGATAGGAAAGAATTCAAACTTATTTTAAGAGTCAAATTCTCTTGTGGAGAACGTACCGAATGAATTATCGTACAAGATAGCAGCATTTGTTATATTCATGTATTGAACAATCGATCTAATTACTTCTGGTATAATATCCGCAGGAGGCATAACCTGAAAAGTGTTTTTTAAGAATTTACAGTTAGAGAATTTCGAATATGTGGAAAAACAGACGCGAAACAGATGGTGTAAATTGGTGAGTAATTCACAAATTCTATAGGACAACAAAAAATCATTACAAAAATCAAAATTAAAAACAATCTTTAAGAATCGCTTAAAACCCTCTGAGTATTTTATTTTCGGAAATCTTATTGGAAATACGCGATTCCCCTGAAGAGAAAATTGAAAAATGCTCTACCATAGAAATGGAGTCAAGACCAATGCTTAGTTTTTGCAGCGTTTGCCCAATTAATCAAATTCTTCCGCGGAAAATCGTTCGAACATTGAACAAAAGAAGCTTTTGAAAGCCTTCATTGTTCTTTGTACGAACGAATTTCCGCGGAAGAATTGGGTTTGATAAATTACCCATTAATCAAACTCTAATTCTTGGGATTGGAAAATGTTTCACTCATAAATGTTCGCTTACCTGCAATAAGAAATTACTTTTTTGTTCGCTTATATCTCTCCATTGTCGCAAATCCCCCTCCTGGCCAAACGATGCGGAAACCGTTGGTAAAGCAAGTGCCGATGTAATCGATTTGACTGTTTCTGAGGCTACACCCGTAATTGTTGTATCAAGGATAAGATGGGGTGATTGATTTTTCGTTATTAAATCTGAGTAGCTAGCACATACTGAAAGAAATGAACTTTCGAATCATTGAAGCATCTTTCAAAAGGTAAAAGCGTTACTGTTGTCCAGAAACTTTTTCGAATCAGTTCGATTTCCTTCAACTCTCGTAAGTTGTATCGACATGCCTAAATTTGGATTTTTTTGTATATATGTGAGAGCGATATCAACCGCTTGAGTTGCTTGATCATTGTCCACTTCGTTGATAAACACTACGGAAAGAGTAGTACATTTTCAAATTTAGAAAACAAATAAAATATTTGTTTCAACGTTGACAATAAAACTAAAACAGTTGGTAGTACATACACATCAGCTGGTGGCTGGCTACCACCGATTATCCGACTGTTCAGGGAGGGAAAATTATGGTGCGGAAAGTGAATGGTATTTTCCCCCAGGGAATTATCCCTCAGACAAAAAAAGGAAATATCACTCAGTTGATAACAAAACTGGGATTGGGTAGTTAGATAGGGCAGAGCCTGATTGCATCTAAGCGGAGTGTGGTAGTCCGGGTCATATGCCAGGCGTGCAACTGTCTAACTATCAAGTGCTGTCTTTACGTTTACGTCGTAGTCCCCGGGACCTCAGTTCTCTTCGGAGCTTTGTGCTGGACTTAAGAGTGCTACCTGATGACTTTCCTACGGGTCATCGGGGAAACGGAAGTAGGTTGGGCGTTTGGTTAACCTCCAAACTACCGTTCGAAGAAAAATTTCGCTCGAAAAGTGTTCCGAAACAAAAGACGACTGCAAGAATAACGAATTGCCATTTCATACTGCGCAACCATCCATAGAAGAACCAATGATTCAAGAAGTTGAAGCTGAAATTTCGAGGTTCAGAAACTCCAAAGCCCCGGGGACAGACAATCTACCCGGTGAGCGCCTTCATTAATACATGGAAAACTCTGTAGGTAAATACCAAGGTGGTTTTCATGTAGGTCGTCCATCTTGGATCTCACTAACGAAGTTAACACTGAACGGAGCTAATAGCCGAGTAAGGATCCGTAACCATCTTTCAGAGATTTTCGACATAGAGGAAGGCCTATGTCAGGGAGATCCTCTCGCGACGCTCCTTTCTAACCTGACCCTTGAAGCAGCTGTGCGGTGCTTACCATGGACATCGACTCCAGCGGCACCATTTCCACCAAGTCCAGTCAGTTGCTAGGTTTCGTAGACGACCTGGACGATACTTGGACGAAATATGAAGGTGTTAAAGGCAAGTTTATGGCCTTTGAGAGGAAAGGACCTTGGGTTGAAAGTTAATGACGCAAAAACGGAATATATGATCATCCCGCCTTCAAATCGACACCAGGAGGAAACCGTAACGATCGACACTCACACATTCAAAATGGTCAACAAATTCGTATACCTTGGATCGGAGCTGAACACTAATAACGACATCGCGGACGAAATTAACAGACGAGTAATTCTGGACAACCGGAGTTATTACGGCTCAGTCAGCCCAGTCCCAGTCTGTAAGCCGAAATTCAAAATACGCAATATCAGACTGGTGGTTACGTATGGTTCGGAGTCGTGGTGCTTGACACAAAGAGACGAACAATCGCTGCACACGTTCGAAAGAAAAGTGCTGCGGACAATATTTGGACCAGTATTCGATCAAAGGCAGGACCGATGGCTCAGACGATTCAATCATGAGCGTTGTCAACTTTATGGAGAGCCGGACATAGTCAGAACTACAAAAATAAACCGACTGCGTTGGCTCGGTCATGCACAACGAGTGGAAGATCATCGTATTCCGTAAAAAATCCTTAAAACCAGACCGGAGGGCAAGAGATGTGCAGGACGTCCGAAATCCAGATGGTATGATGCAGTCGGCAGACTTAAAAACTGTGGGAGTATCCAGCAGGGAGACGTTAGCTGCGGATAGGCCCGATTGTAGAAGCATGTTGAAGAAGGCCAAGACCCTTCTAGACTGGAACTAGAGAATTTTCCCTTTTGCAAAATGTCATGAAAACCTAGGTGGATAACAAATGATAATTCCTTTTTATCTGGGGTCGTCGATTTCTGTCTGCAGTACACTCATAAAATCATTGACAACTAACGGATTAGCGAGATCTTTATAAGTGCAGTCTTATTGCTAAACCTTCACCTAGGATAAAGATTGACACACGACACCTACGCTAATCTCTCCTGCTTTTCGCCTCTTACGAGTAAGGGAATAAGTTCACCAATACCACACAGCGCACAGCACCTGCGTTTCGTCGCCATAGGCTTTTTAACCTGTGTTGTGGCGAAGAAATGCGGGTGGAAAAGCCTCCGTATATGTACAAGTAAACGGACCCCTGTTGTTATTTCATTGATAAACCTTATTTATGAACGAAAGAACAACAGCTGTACAGCTACCTATACATCCACTGCATCATATAGGAATTTTCCTGAGAACAATATTTCCCTGTTAATCTTTGGAGAGTAACTTTTATTTTCTCTCGCTCATTCATTCATTTATTGTTTGGTGTGAATATTTATGAAACGTTTCATTTGGCTTGAGGAAAGAACGATTCATAAATCATATCAAGGCTCCCATTTATTTATCACGAAATTCACGAAATCATTTTTTATTCATATTTTTGATTACAAATTATTGATCACAACACAACTGGCTTTCGACTTGCGTCTGCTGTACACAAATATGATTTTTAATTCATACAAAAATGTAACTAACGTAATCCATGTTATTAGGGCTGTTATTTTTCTATTGTAATAATGGACGGGCTATGAAAATTCTTTTTATATTTATATTAATGTGTAATGGGGTAAACAAATCGATAACAAAAATATTTTCCTTATGGGCGGTTTAACTGAAAGCTCATAAATAAACGAACAAATGTTATTATGTGATTTGAATTACTGAGGGGGGAACTATTCTTTACTTAAGCCACCTACACAATTTGTTCACGAGTTTAGAATCAATTTATTTGAAATTAATAAACAAAAATTACGCCTTGCATGTTTTTCACAAATTGTCAACTGCTTTAGGTCTAACATTTTAGTTTGCAAAAGAATAGAGTGGTGAGATCTGAGATTAACTTCTAGATGATTGAGCATTGAAGCTTAACATGAGCATCAGCTAATGTGAGTCACAAACTATTTGGCCGACGAAGATAGCACGTATTTGTGAGTAGATAACGTTAACAAAATATGTTATGATAAATGTTGCCACGGTGGCATGACACGGACAAATTCTTACTGTAGCACACAATCGAAATGTTACCCTATTTTGAGTCAGACCGTAGATTTTCAGACTCACTGCTGGGATCTCAGATTCAAATCTGACTAATCAAATCTAGATTCTAGCTCTTAGACCTCTTAGACTCCAAGAATTCTTTATTCAAGTTTAGATGTCTCCACATCATGAATATGTGTGTTTATGAATACCAGTTGAAAGTAATATTTAAACTGAAATTTGTATGTTTAAACCAGAAACCAGACGTGATTTCTTTAATAATTAATTAATGTAAGTAAGCCCAGCAGGCCGACTGGATGAATTCAGAATGCTTTGTGGACGTCTAGTAACAAAGATCGATAGACGATCTTTTTTTTACTATTTGCTCTTGGGAATAGTATTTTTTCGGCTATTCGCACCTAAAAAGTAATTTTATATGAAAACGTCTTGATTCACCTTCAAGAATAATGTTTATTACAACAAAAATGAATGAATGAAATAAGTGTAGTAACTTATTATTTATCAGTAAAAACAAAAATAATTCATTCAATTTTTGCCATGAAAAACAAACGAATAAATGTAACGTAAGGAATTTTTCCTTTTACGAAATGTTACAAAAACTAGGTGGCTAACAAAACTAGGAAGCTTTTCGTTTTACGAAAACTAAGTAGCTAGATTTTTAGATTTCCCAATCTGGCCCAACAGGCCTTGAAACACAGATACTATGATCCTTTGTTCCTTCCCCGTTACTCTTCTATCATTCCACCTAGTCATGTATTCTGTCTTAGTTAGATTCCCACATTAAATGATCCGATTTCAGAATGCATAGTTGTAACCGGTACGCCGAATGAGTCCCGTCGTCTGAGTACATTACAATACATCTTCTCCGGCACAAGCTAAATGAATCTCGCTGTTTGGGCCCGGACATTACAATACATCTTCTAGCCTCCGTCGAAACTATGCTTCTTCTAAACGTTCCCGTAAATGCAGTGTATGACTCCCGTCAAAAATCTCGAAAATTAAAATCCCGAATGCAAAAATCCGGAAAATCCACAATCCCGAATAACAAAATTTCCGAACATCAATAATCCCAAATGTACAAAAATCCCGAATAACCATAATCCCGAATGATAACGAAAATTGTGAAATATTAAAAATCCTGATTGATACGAGTGAATTTGAGTTCGAGGGGCTCTGCGGGCTTTTTTTTACGCCTGCGGCTGGCTTTTTTACGCCTTGCAGGCCCCTTAGACCCCGCAACGGGGGCTATACCCCCTTGACCCCTCACAGCGGGGGCTGCCGCCCCTCGACCCCGCTTTTTTTCCACCTTCGCTGAGACGCACCTCCAGTTTTGATTGTTGTTTGCTGAATTGCAGATTTTCTGGATTTTTGTACATTCGGGATTATTGATTTTCGGGATTTTTGTTACTCGGGATTTAATATTTTCGGGATTTTT
Source organism: Pseudolycoriella hygida (assembly GCA_029228625.1). Taxonomy (NCBI): domain Eukaryota; kingdom Metazoa; phylum Arthropoda; class Insecta; order Diptera; family Sciaridae; genus Pseudolycoriella; species Pseudolycoriella hygida. The sequence continues at coordinate 115,694,692 of CM055403.1, read as the reverse complement.
GCATTCCGGATTTGTGCGTTCGGGATTTTAATTTTCGGGATTTTTGATGGCCACCGCAACTGAAATACCTTTTTCATTTGTGTGAGCAACCATTAATCTGTTTGTTGGACCACATGCTTAACGTGAATTCCGAACCACGTCTATATATTGTAGCTACATATAGGATTTCATCTGGTGTTCATTATATCTCCGCATTGAGATAGACTCAGATATCTGTACACAGAATTCATCGTGTATGGGTGACGTCATACATGTCGTTCTTCTGTGAACGGTTCGTTGTGGACACCAAACACCACAACTACCCATTTTTAGAAGCTTGGGTATGCTTAGGAACGTTACTTCCATGACAAAAATTGAAGAAAAATCCTATACAGAATTTTATCCTCACCGGGATTGAACCCGCCTATTCTTGGTGAAAGGCCAGTATGTTACCACTGAGCTAACCCGTTCCTTTTTAATCCAGGCAGCTAACAAAACTAGAATGATTTTTCTTTTACTTAATGTCACAAAAATTAGGTGGCTAACAAAGCTAGGAAGCTTTTCCTTTTACGAAATGTCACGGAAACTAGGTATCTAACAAAACGGCGGGCGTACGCGTACAGCCCTTATTGAGAAGCTTTTCCTTATACGAAATGTGACAAAACTAAACTAGGAAACTTTTCTTTTTACGAAATGCCACAAAAACTACGTGGCCTACAAAACTAGGGAGGCACATTATCTGCACGGTTTTTACGTCAACTAATTCCGAAACTAATTCCAACCAATCAACAATATTAGAAAATGTTGTCTCATAACTATGCTATATGGAATAGTATTTTATGCTACAAGAACTGTAAAATGATATCTCGGTTTGAGGTGGAGTAAATGGAGTTTACGATACCAAGAACTGAGATATCATTTCACATTTCGTGTAGCATAAATAGTTTTATGTATTAAGCGGACTTTACAGTAGATTGATATATAAAAGTAAAGAAACTACCATTTATTGCCTTCCTCATTCGGCTTAAAGTGGAAAAAAACTATTCGCCCCTCGGGGCAAATAGTCGAAAAAGACTATTCGCCCTCCAGGGCAAATAATCAAAAAAAGAATATTCGCCCCCGGGGCACACCTACCACAAAAACATATGCAAGGGACCCGTAAGTATCAGAATAACTCTTAATTGTATGAAATCGCGTCCACCTTAAATTGCATTGGAAATTGCCGAGAGGGCAATATTGAAAAACCCGTCCGAAGAAACGGCGAAAATACAAAATTGACCCCCCCAAATAGACAAAAATGTTCATGTCAATCTTTTCCACAATATAACAGAAAACCAGTTTTTTGTCTAGGGCCGACCTGGGGTCCTCAGGAGAGGCCTTGGACAAATACTTACATAGACAAAAATATTTCCCTTCATTTTCTCTACAACAAAGTGAAAAATCATTTTTTTGTCTAGGGCAGACCTTAGGACCGACCTAGGGCCATAAGGAAATGACTCGGACACATACTTCTATAGACAAAAATGTTTCCCTCAATTTGCTCTACAACATGGCAAAAAAAATTTTTTTGTTAGGGCCGACCTTAGGACAAACCTGAGGCCTACTTCAGCACTAAGCACAGGCACCAAGTCCAAATTCGATTTTGAAAATAACTTGGTACTCGATTAACTCTAAAATAGAAAAAGAATCAAATAAAATCAGTTAAGATTTATCCAATTTATGTAAGCGAACACGTTTAACCCTAGTAGAAAGTCAGTTTTAGGATCCTGACTGCGTCCAAGGGTTTATAATCAAAAAATTTTCTTCCATAAAACGGGAGACAGTCCTAGACCTTTCGATCAATAACAAATTTGAAAATCAGAAGACATTTACTCGAGTTATGTACGAAAACATGTAGAGCGCTTGCAGACCCGTTTTTTGTGCCCTAGCTTATCCTAGGGCCCAATCTCAATAAGTTTCTCCTTCAAATTGTTGGGCTTTCATAGACCTGTCGACTAAAAAAACAATTATGAAAATCGGAAAAGATTTACTCATGTTATGTACAAAAGACCAAAAACCACTTAAACGGCCCTAGCTCGGCGGCCCTTAGGCCAACAGTGCCCAGATTCAATCCCATAAAAGATATTTCGATTACCTTTCAGGAAAAAAAAGTTTTTGAAAATCGGTTGAGTTTTACTCAAGTTATCGAGGTGACAGACGGACGGACGGACAACGTTTTTATTGTTGATTCGTCATCTAAGCACTAGGGTCGATGCTCCCCACCTACTCCCAGGTCCGAATTGGGGTGGTTACAAACGTCGTGGGAAACGCATAAGACCCCTTTTCGAAGAACTTCGTTCTTCGTACGGGTCTAAGAATCATAAATCGTTACGGAAGTTAGAAGTAGTTTATTTTAATTCCACGATAGAATGTACAATTGGCTTTAAAAAAAAGTTTTATTTCGGGGAACCATCTCACTCTTTTGGGTGCAGACACTTAAAGATTTCCCAGGCGGCATTACAATCGTAACTATCTTTCTTGTACAACGGCTGGCACTTTTCGACAAGTGACTTTACTTTCGCTTCGTCTTTTTTGAAGGCTTTAGCAAATTGGAGAAGAGTTGCTTCATCGATTCCATTTTCGTTTATAGCTCCGGATTGGTCAAGCACACACTTTTTGTAGCACTGAACGTTCTCTGTTTCGGTGAAATCATGTGCGTGCAACTTCTTAATATTTTCTTCAGCGAAATTTGTTTTGGCTGCACATTCCTTGGTTAACTTAGTGATTTCATCTTTCAGCTGTTCTTCCGCTGTTGGCTAGAATATGTTAAGTTTGTTGCAAATTAACTATGTTTTACGTAGCGCTCTTAAGAAAATCATAACACATATTCATTCATTCATCTGAATTGCTTCGTAATAACAGTTTTTTAATACTGTGTGGGATGTATTGGTGTTAAGTAATGAACATAATAATTGAGAATGAATATTACTTAAAGCAAATGTCAAGTTTCCTAAGTCTAGCGTGATAGTACATTGAAATAGGGTAAAAGCACCGGTTACAAGCCTGTTTAGAAATGGCTTTTGTTATGAGCCTCTTTTGTCTTTTCCTTTGTTCTCAAAAAAGAACAAAAGAAAGGCTCGTAACTAGCACAAGGCTCGCAACCGGTGCACTTACCCTACTATGAAGTATTGAGAGATGTGTACCTACACATTTTTACCCCATGCACGTAACCGTTATAGTTCTTCAAACACGCTACGGTTTGTTAAGTTGCCGCCAAGTGTATTTGAAATTAAGAATTAAATAGAAAATGAAAGCATGAAAATTAAAAGAAAAAGATAAAAAAACTTGCGAAAACATTAAATCTTTCGGAACATGAAAATGTATAAGGTTAAGACAACTTATAGATAATGAAACATAAGATATGCGTTAAACCGTCTAACTCATGCCATTTCTTATCTACGCTTTTTTATTTACTTCAGGAGATTTATTGCTACACTTAAAAATCGGTAAAGGTTTATTTGCTTGAGTTTGCTCAATTTTTCTTTTCGGAAGAGAAGAGAAGCTTCCTCATGATGAAAATTATTTTTTTGAGGGCAAGGCGTAAGAATTTCTAAGAAAATTGTGGAACTTAAGAACTTTTTAGCGGCTGTAGTTTATGATATATAGCTAGAGTGTAACGTGGGTTACGTTGGAATGGTCAAAATATAAGTTGCCGGCGCAACTTCATAATTAAAAAATGTAAAGAAAACTATCGATTTTCAACGAATTTGTAATACAAGGCTGGCCGCTCATCACGAGCTCATTTTAAACGTTTGCGAGCGGAGGTATGAGCGCCGCTCGTTTTTAGTGCTCGCGCTCGCGCTCATTCAACTCTTCCTTCGCTTGGAACTTAAGCTAGGTTGTTTGTACCAGATATTCAAAATTTGTTTTGTGAACTGATAAACGCATGTCTACGGCAATTTACGAAGAATAAATGTTTTTTGATGGAATTCTTTACTGCAGGAAACTTCTAGTTATATCGTTTATTACAAATTAGAATTTATAAATTCCTTTGACCATAAACATAAATTTCAAATAACTTAACTGCTATGAAACAAAGGTTCAATATGAGGACGAGGAGTCAATGCGGCCTGAGAGTGAGCCTACGGAGAGTTGACGTACACTTAGTATGTCGACTTCGTTTTCATAATTTTTGAACGAAGTAAATCAAGTTATCAGCAAGAACGGCTCATCATCAAACTGCGAACGCACAAAATCTGGACACTCCGGATTTTGTGCGCCAGGATTACGAACGATCACCAACAAGAACGTCAAAAAGGTAAGTGTGTTGGAGCATACGACACATGTTGGAATGAGCATGGAGATCTAAATATCAGTAAAAATTGATATCATCGGCACGAAAACATTGACTCTAGCTTGTTCAGCCTAACAAGTTCAGTTCTCTCTAACTGATTGGAAAATATCAAACTATGTTTTTGCATTTCACGAATTGGCTTAAACTTGCGTCCTGTCTCACGCGGCTGGAAATAATGTTTTTTTCCCGGTATCCAAATCCGATTTCCCATTTTTTCCAGGTATCCGTCTAAAATCTATAAAATTTCCCACTGAGGAATCGAGATTTCCCGGTGAAAAATCGAGATTTCCTGGTGATCAAAATGCGATTTCTCGGTGGCCAAAAGTTATTTCCCGGTGACCAAAATGTTGAAATGTTGCGAGTGTTGCGAACTTGTTGACATATCAATCGAAATTTTACAAAAAAAAAAATTATGATCCGCGAGCGGAGCGAGCGAGATTTTTTTGAATACTTTTTAAAAAATCGTTGACATGTCAATCAAAATTTCTCAAAGAAAAATGTTAATAATCGCGAGCGAAGCGAGCGAGATTTTTTTGAACGAAGTCATCAAAATCTCAATCAAATATTTTAAGAGTTTATAAAAGGCGTAAGCGGAGCTAGCGAAATTTTTCATAATTTTTTTTCAACTAAGTTCCATTTTTCAGCCATTTCCCATTTTTTATTTATTTCCCGTTTTTCAGTAATTTCCCTTTTTTCATTCATTTCTCATTTTTAGTCATTTCCCACTTTGAAGCGATTTCCCATCTTGAAGCGATTTCCCATTTTTCAGTCTTTTCCTACTTTGAAGCGATTTCCCATTTTTTAGTCATTTCCCACTTTGAAGCGGTTTCCCATTTTTAGTAATTTCCAATTTCCCACTTTGAAGCGATTTCCCATTTCTTAGTCATTTCCCATCTTGAAGCGACTTCCCATTTTTTAGTCATTTCCCATCCTGAAGCGATTTCCCATTTTTTAGTCTTTTCCTACTTTGAAGCGATTTCCCATTTTTAGTCATTTCCCACTTTGAATAATTTTCCCATATTTTAGTCATTTCCCATCTTAAAGCGATTTCCCATAACGTAAACCGTTCGAGCACATTTCCCGAACACGAACCATTTCCCAGTATCCGGTTTTTCGGCCCCCAAACTGCTCGGTATCCTAGATACCAAGGATACATACTATTTCCAGCTGCGCTGTCTCGCGACCCGTTGCTAACGTCGGGCCATGATGTCTTGATGCTTTTCTGCCATTCAGTGCAGAAAATATCAGACATGAGAGCCGAAAGAAAAATTTTGGCGGCGACTAGCCGAAAAAAAAGTGTATGCGGCGACTAAAACGTCGGCTCAAGCCGGTTCAAAACCGCTGCTTGAATAACTTTTCTTTAAGTTAAATTCGAAAAAAAATTGTTAAAATTTTACTTTTTTTCTGTCAAAAATTGCAAAATTCCAGCTTAAGCCGGCTTTTGATAGGCCGCCCAGCACTAATCTACGGTGTCCCAGCCTGGCACAACTTAGCAAAGTACCTCATTCGCAAGCTAAACGTCCTAGAGAACAAATGCCTAAGACAAGCTGTAAATTTTCGCAGAACTCCAACGGAATTTCGATATATTTCGAATAATCAGTTGCACCATCTCACTGGAGTACCTCCCCTGAACCTTTTCATGCACAAGATATCCTACAATTTCCTCCACAACATGAGATTGAGCGAACACGCATGTATAAGCGGCCTGGGAAACTTCGCACCAGAATATTTGAGGAACGTGGTCTACAAGCCCCCTCACGCACTGCTACTGGCTGATTATCGTTCGAAGCTATTATCTGTTTAAAGTCCTTTTCTTATCCACTTTGCCCATAGTTTTTGTCCATGTCCTTCCGTCATTCCTTTCCTAGCTATCTGCTCATAGTTATAGTTCCTATTTATTAGTTTTAGTTCTTAGTTTTTAAGTATAAAAAAAGTAGAACGCCTAGATAGTTTTTTACAACGCCTTTTATCTATCTGCATAAGTAAATTTCCGCTCTTAAAAGTCATTGCTGCCAAATAAGAACTGCCGAGGTCCTTGATTAGTTAAATTTATGAATTATTATAGTCAATTTGGAAAAGCTTTCGAGCTGTAAATTGTAGCACCCTAGATGTCCATGTGTAAGTTTTAAAACCTTTTTTTTTACTGGAATGATCAATAAAAAAGGAAAAAAAAAATAGGCCTAACGACCGGGGGATAGGCTGATCGAAAAAGTGTCGGCGGCGGTTTGAACGGCGGCGCTCATGTCTACAAATATGTCTGACGTTCTATTTCTACCTTATCCTTAAAACGTTCTTCAGATTCAGACAAATTTTAGATTTTTTTCATGGATTGAGTAGTGAGCGCAAGCGATTTTTGGGATTTTTCACGAGCGCTGCCTTGCGTAATATTAATTCAAATTGGAAACAAAATTAATTGAAATATTCTTGAAAGTTCTCTGTTTTTCTTGCTTACGACTTTATCACACAACAATACGTTTGCTTAGCGTAATTTACATCACATAAGAACATTGGAATTTCTTTGGCATCAGTGGCAAGATTCAGTCTGTGTTGCCCACAAGTTTCCTTTCAAATGACCAGATGGTACGAAATCACGGTAACGAAAACGCCTATTTCTGATGAAATCGACCTATTGGTAAAAAAAATTGGTTCGCTAGATTCGGATATAGAATCCTCTAGGAATATGGCCCAAAGCCGCAAACATGGCCGAATTCTAAAATTGGACAATAGATTTTGTCCTAAATTTTGTTACACCAGAAAATATCTCTAGCATTTCTTAACTGCTTTAAGTATTTGCAACACGAGTCTTTTAAAAAGAAATGTGCAGGTCCTTGCTACTTCTTGCAGAAGTATATCCGAGAAACATATTTTTTCGAAATATCCAAGACAATAGAATCAACTTTAGTAATCCACAAAAAAGCGAAAAATTTAGGTTTACATGCAAAGGCTTTATTATTATTTAAGAAAGGAATGCTTCCAAATTGTTCAGTTTTTTTCATTATAATTCTAGAAGAATTAAATTAAAAAACTCAAAATAATAATTGCGAAAAACTTATTGCTGAATGGCAGAGGTTGACAATGAAACACTCATTTCTCTCAATTCAATAAAATAAAAACTCTTACCTCGGGACGACCAAGTACAGCTACAACAACTGTTGCGAAAACGATAAAATATTTCATTTTGAAATAGTTGAACTGACAATGGAACACAAGTAATAGTCAAATCAGAACTCACTTAGTAATTGCTGGTGTTCTTCCTATGTGAACCATATTTATACCCGTCGTTTCTTATCCATTATTTTTGTCACAGCATTCAAAATGTATGAAGTTAAACGAAATTTCATGTAACTCAAAAGGTTCATGAACTTTGCACAAACATAATATCCGACAAAAAAAAAAATCCAGTTTAAATATTGATTTGTTTTTGCAATTTATAATTTAAATCATAGACAAAAGTTAATCGACTTCACCATCATTATATACTCTTCTTTTCTGACTCAATTGGCCTGCGAACTGTTTTTTTGTTTGAAATGTGTACATGTACAAAAACAACGGTAAGTTTTACTATTCTTTTACTATTTTTTTAATCACTTAACAAATTAGGGGTAGAACAAAGAACATGCAAGTTATTAGTCGATTTCGATTGACGGAATTAGAAATGTTGTGAGTATAATAATTATTACAAATCAATGAATCATACAAAGACTTTACACAAACAATACTGCTTTAGAACATTCAACGCAAAATAAATAGAAACTTTAACTGACAGTTAGAAATTTTCTCAGAATTCAATTATTCGAACAATGGAATTCGCGGAGATTTTATTCAAGTGATTTAGCAGCTGCAATCGACAATTATTTTCGTTAATTTTCTTTTCAAAGTTGTTGATAAACCAACATAACTTGCGCGTTCAGTCGAAACCCAATTTTAAAAGACAATATCTGATGTGGTGCAGATCCATTTCATTCTTACGAATAATATTATACCTGTTGAAGTGATCCTCAAAGTCTCGATACAAAATCTCTCACAAACCACAACTTTTCTGAAAATAATAACTTCTGAAGGGAAAAAACTGTTCGCACAACTTTAAGAATAATCTCAGGAATACCAGGCAACGAATAATCCGATGAGTAGGCGAGACTACGTGGTGAAACCGTCTACGGGCGAACTTACCCAGCTCTAGGAGTTCATACCAGGAAGGTAATGGGCCTTTAGGCAGATGAAAGATGACAAGGCCCATAACTGTTAAGGCGTACATTAAGGCGCTCAAATAATATACTTTCGCAGACATCCGTGGACAAAGATGCAGTTACAAAAAAGTAAGTCAGCATTTCCCTTCCCACATTATGTTGTCTTTTAAGAGCAACTAAGCTTATTTTTTGGATTGAACCTAATCTCAGATCAATGAGTTTTTGTGCAAATTTAACGATTTTTTTCACCGTTCTCAGAGTAGGTTGGATCCAAAAAAGAAGTTTAGTTGGGAAGGGAAGTGCTGACTGCGTCTTTGTCCACGGATATCAGAGAAATGTAATATTTGAGCGAGTAAATATAGACTATATTTTAGCACACAAGTTTAGTCCTTCCCGTTAACTTAATCACTTGTCGATAACGGGATAAAATAACGCTTACTTCATAAAAATAACGCTTACTTCATACGCTAAAACTTGGGAATTCTGTGTCTACCCGTTATCTTCTGAAAAATCAGAAAACTTGTGAATTCTATGTCTATCCGTTACAGGAACGTAATCCCCCCTGCGATTTCGAAGTAAATAAGGCTTTGATGAACGATATAAGTTCTTCAGTTAACTTTGGAGACAATACACTCAGGGTTAGAGTAAGAAATGTTTAATACAAACTTGAAGAGATAGCAACAGTAATCATTTCCGTTACAGTTCGCTAGTCCAATAAATATCTCTAACCGAGACAAAAAGATACGTCAGCACTTTGTCCATTAGCATATCAAGGTGCATGACTTGACTGAAGAATGGCACTAGATGCCGAAATTTTGATCTCTTCTAATTATCTCCATAACGCAACTGTTCTAGATGTGTTAATGTCTGAGCGTCAAGTCAATGAAAAAAAATTCAAATAAGAGCTTACACGTTCATAGTAGAAGTAATACGTAATGAGTTTTATCACATCGGAAAGCGTATTAATTTGATATATTAGTGTTTCCGTATATAAGGGATATGCAGTACCTTATTTTATTTATTAGGTGCCGCCTAGGGACTTTCATTTTACTTTAAATTATTATTATCCTAGAACAAAATGTTTTACTCTAGAAATTTTTAAAGAAAAAAAACCATGCCCCCGACGAGTCTCGAACTCCGGACCCTCGAGTTAATATCAAACAATGCTAACCACTCGACCACCGCATCTTCATAAAACAACGAAATGTTATTTGTATCGTTACAGCTAACGTGATTGAATTTAAAATGTACATAAAGCGTACGACACAGTACGCCTGTGTTTCGAATTACTACATGTACAATGAATTTCGTTGTTATCAAAGACAAAACGTACGATCGTAGTATGCATGCGAATGCAACGTATTTCTTTTTTCATTATAGAAAACAATCAAAATTTTAAATTAGATCATTCACCGTATGATGCGTGTATGTTACAAAAATCGAAAAAAAAGCGAATTACAAGTCTAAAATGTAATTCCTCATTGAAAAAAAAATCATCCAGCCAGATTCGAACATTGGGCACTGAATATGAAAAAATTGGAAAAAAAATCCTACGCTCTAGCCCGCACGGCTACCTAGACATTGTGTATAAAACGCTATTGTGGCCGATATGATAAAATATTATATGCTACTGTGGAGATACCCTCACATTACACTCTTGTACATAAGACACATACACGCGTTCGCTTCGCTCACTTGTTCGTGTCTTATGTACTCGAGTATAATGTTTCGGCTACTCCCCAGTAGCATAATATATATTATCCTAAGATTGATTCCAAATTTGCGGACTTTAATCCGTAGAGATTTGAAAAGTGTCGAATGACTTTTCATAGTTGGGTTTACTCAACAACAAATTCACTGAAAAATTTAACACTGAAAAAGCAAAAAAAAAAAAAAACGAGTTCAAAAAGGGATTAGTGAAACCTTTAACTTTCAAATTTTAATAAAAAATTTCTTCGCTCGCACATTTCCTACTCTTTTCATTTTTCATGTAATATTATTAAATTAATGCAGATGAAAGTGCTGCAAAAAATAGTAATGTTAGACTCAATGTTATCACTTCTCTTATAACTTCTTTAGACGATCTAAATAAACAGAAATTACCCAGCTTAGACTATAATATGCCAAGTGCATTTAGCTCTTCTATAAAGTTTGCTTAAGAAAATAATGTCATGAATTGCATCTGAGGCGCAAATGCAACGGATTTTTCAAACTGCAACACTCGGGAAAAAATCAAAAAGGGCGTTTTCTTATGATTATTTGACATTGGATTTTCCTCGGATCGACAAATTGCACGTGCAAGTATTTTTATCTTTCGTATTTCGTGTGTGCTATTAATTCATACGGGGCCGACTAGAGAGGGGATGCTCACCAGTCACAGCTGACGGCCTTTTTTATGGCGTATCACATTAAGACGTATTTGAGAGCTTCTAATTTAAAAAAAAAAATCGCCTACAACGCAAGTTATTTACTATGTCAAGAAAACAATTCTCTTGCAATTTGTAGAAATGCTCATCTCATTCCCTTTTTTTAAAAAAACGCCCCTAACCCCCCTCGCAGACCTCCTAAGCCTAAACAGGCGGGCAGTAATAATTCTAACGGGACACATCACGTTGAGTACAATCTAAAGAAGACCTGTTACACTGACCAGCTCTCGCGAACTTAAGAGGTAAGTGGCTGGGAGACTTCTGAGAAAAATTATGGGAAAGGGAAATGCCAATACATCACATGAAGCAAGAAGAATTTCCCGACTGTTACCAACAACACACCACACAGTAATCAATAGGAATGGGTTTAACACGCCCAACGAAGCTGATTTAAGCGCGACAGGGCAGACGATTTAACGAAACGAATATTTTAGTAAAGAAGCCCTAAAATTCACGAAAATTACATTATGACATTACGAACATAATAGATTACAGTGGGGGTGCGAAGTAAATCATTACATGAGGGATCAATTTTGTGAAATGAGCCAAACTCAAGGGGGTGTTTTTAAGCAAAAAGCTTTGAAAACTGTTTTTCGACGAGCGTAGAGTTTGTATCCTGAGCCGAAGGCGAGGTATACAACTGAACGAGCCAAAAAACAGTTTTTAAAGCGAGTTGCTTAAAAATACACGAATGAGTTTGCTAGTGTCACGAAATGATTCTGAATGGATGACTTACTAAGCACTCTCCACTGTATGCTATTTTAATCGGTGTCCCACCCGAAAACGCGTCATTACATGCAGATATACATGTAAGTCTCCGGTGGGGGCCCTAACATACATGTAATGAATAATTTCCGTGGGGTGCGCATATGCTATGCATGCAATGACAAGTTTTCGGTGGGAAATCGATTAAAAATATTTCTTTTCGTCTACAAGTGAAGAAAATGGATAAAATGTCAGCTTATGAAAAAATACTCATTTCGCACACACGCACACCTACATTCACGTTTACGAAATTTTTTCAAAAGAGATTTAAGAAATTTAAGAGATAAGAAATAGTTATTTGTGTACCTGTTTTGGGTGATAGATTTTAGGCAATTTCACTTCGTCCGAAACAGGTACACATACAACTTTACATGCAAAGGGGCGAAATCCCAAAAAAATTCAAAAAATGCCCCCATTTTCGGCCCCGTCGCATGTAAATTATATAACAGGTTTCGTTATAGTACGGCACAAGGCAGGAAGGATGTATAACAATTCGCTACTACCGAAAACTGAAAATATTTTCGATAAGTCTGTAGGTACAAAGGCATTCTCAGTGTCGAGTGTACGTTTTTTTTTTGTAAATTGTTCTCACGTCCGTCAGAAGATAAATGTAAATTTAAAAGATATGGGAAATTTAGTAAATGGACGTTGAATAATTCGTGAACTATACAAAAGGAGAGGAGCTGCAAACATCCAAAACTCAAAACACTTGAGAGTCTGGTTTTAAAAGATTTATTGATTCACGGCATACAAAATATTTGTAATAGAGAGAAGGGGTCAATATAATTTGTGTTTCTAAAATTTATTCGAGAGACAAATATACATTCTTCAGAAAAAAAACCAATAAAAAAATTTACCGTTTCGCATTATTTTATGGAACGAAGTAATATAGTGGACTATTAGCTCGACTGGGTCAATACCACACGATATGCGATGGGGTTTACAGACTGTAGCAAGAAACGTTATAATTGTTCTCGATTCAAACAAAGTGTTTTTATGAATGAACTTGCTGGAAGGACCACTGTTGTCATGGTAAGTCATTTATAAAGAAATTCGAAATTTTTTACTGACTCTAACTTAGGGTCTCTAAGAAGTTTTGTTCAGTTCACTCAATGGGTCTAGTTCCCAACCTTGAACTGATTTTCAGAACCTATTCGGGAAGAAAAGAATCACGTAGTTTTCGTTTAATCAAACTTTGCATTAACACGCCAACTCTGTGAATCAATTACGTGTTCTAGGCTTCATTTAAAGTAATATCCAAACATTGTTCTAAAAACAAGTGGTAAACCTTAACATTTAACTTACAAACATTAATATTTTGTGTACTTTGAGTGGACACCGTCCTGCAAAACACAAACAAAAGGATCACCGAACAAAGTAACATTTTAATTTTCGGCTACGTGGTAACTTCTAATACAATTGACTTTCTTTTTTAAATAATCACGGAACGCTACTATATCCTGACATTACTGTTGGGTCCGAATGCACGATGAAAACTGAAAATGTTTCATTTCCGATTGGAATTGTGAACTTGTCTTTGGCTATGTGCGGTCAATAATTCACCTATGTACGATATGGAACAGTGGTGCATTCAGTGAGTTGTTTTACTAAATTATCTTTAGTTTCCATCTTTCCTGCACATAAGTTTCCTCAGTTATTTGAATGTCCATAAGTTTTATCCATAGCATTAGCTCTTCTGATTTTTTTCTAGCGTCGCGTTGCGTTAGCACAAAGGTGAAATTCACCAATTGACCTCCCCTACCCGTCGCACATAAAAATGTATGTGGCACACGCATTTTTCTGCATCCCTCCTCAGTTTTAATTTTTGCTCGAATTGAAAATAAGTTCTCATAAGAAACTTTACTGCGTGGCGCTGTGCTATGATGACAAAAAAACTCAACGAGACACTCACAAATTTTCCGAGTCAGACAATTAAACGCTTAGCAACCGAGTGTAAAGTAGTACTTTGTTAGGTACTAGATGTGTAGTTAGGGTTATTCAGTACGCACGCTAATTTTTGACCCCTACCCCATGCATGCTTTTGGAACCCCGCCTCCCCCTCCCCCCCCCTAATTACGCACGCACGCATATCTCAATTTAGATAAATTTAGACATTAATAAGCCATTGTCATTATATCAGAAAGTAGCGATAGAGTGTAGTCAAAGAATAGTCAAAATATGAGATAATTCTCGTTTTGGTATGTACAATTGCACCCGTAGAATACAAATTTACTACGACTGCTATACCATCTGTATACTTCTCGTATCAACATTTAAAAAAGCCATTAACAAGTCTTCCCTAATACTTCCAAATTGTTCAACAACAGTGAATAGAGCAAAAATGTTGCTGATTTCGTCGTTTACGACTCATCAGTACACCTTGTCTTAAGACCATGTGTATATCAGCACAACTGGTCATAGAATGCTACGCAAACTATGACAAATTGTCGAACAATTTGGAAGTATTAGGAAAGAATTGTGAATGGTTTTTTTTAATGTAGTCAAAGAAGTTTTTTTGGACTTAAATCACCGATGATTCCACGGTGAATCACCGATGATTCCACGGTGAATAACCGATGGTTCCAAGGTGAATCACCAATGATTCCACGGTGAATCACCGATGATTTCTATTTTACCGCATAGGAAACGAGATAAGTATATTTGTCGGTCACTGGCATGTATTGAACCACAGAGTCATGTACGACTTTGTGTTATAAATAGGATTGCATTCATATTAAGTGTTCGCTGAGATTCAATTGCAGGTGCAAGAATTTTTCATACGATTCTGTTTGCTAGCGTCAATCCAAAGCCGTTTGGCTAGAATGTCTTTTAGGCATTTATTTTCGATTTCGATAATTTCCGCAAAATTTGTTTTTTTTTTTTTATTATAATTCCAAAGGCAATTTACACTTGCCTATATTACAACGAGGGAATTTATATTTTCTACATTATACACATTCACATGTAATCATCGTTTTCAGATTTTTCTATTGTTATAACAATGGCAAAACAGCTGAAAACGATAAAACGAGTGAATGTGTAGAATGTAGAAAATATAAATTCCTTCGTTGTATGTATTTTCTTGGACTTATTAGTGGAATATATACTTTTTCGTACGAGTTCCAACAAAAAAAAATTTATTCTGAAGGGTCGTAGTTGAACAAATAAACAGTTCGAATATTTCCTTAATTGAACACCTAGCTATTCAGTTAAGGAAATATTTGAACACCTGAGAGTTCGGTTAAAGATATAACTGAACACCTTCACATTCAGTACGGTTACAACCGACTTACATAGACAAAAAATTACAAATAATGACACTTGCGGTTAGTATATTTTATCTGCACAAATGTTGCCAACCATTGGTACCATTTTAGCGGAATGACATCGGACTATTCATTTCATTTCATTTTCATTTTCATTTCATATTTTATTTCAGGATAGAATTTACATGATATGTTATTCTAGCGTAGCTCCAATTTGCCATTAATACAATTCGAAGGAGCTACTAAAAGTACAGTCATAAGATAAGAATCAAGTGAAAAGAATGGTTTACCATAACCTATTCTTATACAGCAAACGAATGATAAGCTGAAATTGTAGAGCTAAAGGAAGCCGACAAGTAGTGTGCACTTTGCTGGGTGAATACCGACAGAGTCAGAGTCAACCAAACGAACCGTCTACGATTCGTTTTGCCCGTCCACGCAAAGCAAAATTGAGGGTAGAACCTGCGATTGTTTTTGTTATTTCAGCTCTGTAGCTTCAATTAATAGTCATTTGAAACATTTCATGCGAGAAAACTCTCTAGTAAAACCATTGAAAGTGCTTGGACAAAGACAACACAAATTGGTAGCAATTCTATATGTCGACGAGGAAGACATTGAGTGTACGATCTAGATCTGGATTTCGATTACGCGTTTGTTGAGCTGGCGAAGACAGAGAACCATCACCATACTATAGACAAAATTATGACTCCATTTGGACGGAAGTCGAATAACTAACGAAAATTTCAAAATAAATTTGTTTAGGCACTACACTCTTTTACCTAGCCCCACCACCCCCACCCCTTGCAGACTTCTACACGCTTTATAAGACGTACTACTTATGAGGCCACAGGCCGAGTGTCATAGCAGGTATCGTGTGACTAATATAACAAAGTACGATGCACAAAGTTGCACACAACGTTTTATGCAACAGATGCGTATGAAGTTCTGCTTTATGAAGTTCTGCTTTATGAAACTCAGTTAAATTTACTTTAAATTGTTCCAAAAATTAAAAAAAATTGCGTCGTCTGTTGACTTTCGTATTTTTTTTTTTCTTATTAAGTTAAAGGTATACACAAAACAGCAGCAGCGAAACCAATATCTTAAAACTAAATGTAAAATATCTTTCAAAATTCACCGTCCTCGATTTTCTGTGATGCTTTAGATCGGTCTCACACACAGCTGCTGTTTTCAGAATAATCCGGCTCTACCACCCCCCCCCCCCCCCTTAAGCGGTAAAGTACACTTTATGAATGGCCCGTATCACAAGAAATTGTGCAAAAAGTAGCTAAAAGTACCTTTAGAGAGAAGCGCAAGATATGCATGCCTAGATTCGGATCTGCTAGAGAGCATTTGTGTTTGAAAAATTGGTATCCCATGGTGATGACCGAATGAAAACATTTACCAGACATTTTAATACTTTCTCAGTAACACGTAATCCAACTTATAGCGACTCTCTTATTATTCTGTTGACACGTATTTACCTGTTTATTATCTGCCCATATGATCAAATTGCATTAAGTTACCCTTTCAACGCCCATTGCTCTATGACACGTTATAACTTAATCAATTTATTTTTTAATATTTTTATGATTTCATCGTATATTTCGCACGAATCGAACAAATTACAATTTTTAGATGCAAAGATAGACGAAAAAAAACTGGTGCATTTCCTTGAAAATTTTTCTATTCTGGTCCTTTGGGTCTTAAGCTAAGACATTTTCTGGTCCTTTGGCTCTTAAGCTAAGACTTTGAATTTTTTTAATAAATTAACAGATAGAGTCGCAAAGTGCTACCCAAATGTATGTTTTTCTTCCACTCAAGAAAATAGGGATCCCATTCTGTGTTCCGCACCGCCTGATCAGCACTCTTTGACTGCTCCTAATCCCTAAGTAAATTTTCAGTTGAGTTTCGAGTTCATTTCTTCATTTAATTTAATTTCATAATAGAATAGGAATTAGTTTGTACCTCGAGATTAATGCTTTAAGGGTAAATGGTTGCATCTGAAACTCTCTTTGTGTTTCGGCCTGACTCGATCTTAGATTTATAAAAATGGAAACTATAAGAACTATGGGCGCAAGAACTTGGTTATAAGGTATCACGCCCTGGCTGCTTTTTAGAGACACTGATACATGCGTGACAAAACTTACCATTTTCAAAGAGTGATTCGCTTAACAAAACCTTCTATTGAACTAATTTGCTTTTTATTACGGTAAATAAGTGACAACAACTGTTTGAGTTTTTATCAAATTACTAACGGACTTCGTCTAATTTTATATTTACTTCTTAACTGGTTCATCGTCACTGCTGCTACTGCTGCTGCTGCTTTCGGCAGCTCTGCCCATCTTCCTTTTTGGAATATTGTGTGGGAAATTTTTTCCAGCATTCTCCAATCCATCCTTGACACGAATCAGCGAGATCCTGTGAATGTGCTCCAAGCAAACATCTTTGATGGCATTATCTACGGCTTTCAACGCCTCATCGTATTTTTGTTGCGAACATAGCACATCGATCAAGCAACTGTGTATGTTGCCCAAAGCATTTTCTGATAATTTCGTATTTTTTAATACGCTCAATAAATTGTGTATGTCATTTTCATCGTTTGATTTGCGCGCTTGTTGTAGAATAGGCTGGAAATATATTTTCGAGGTGTCCAAAAAATACTTGTTCGTTATGTCATTGGCCGCATCGATGTTTGAATTTGCAATGTGATGCAACCAAATTAAATTCATCGGACTTGTACTTCCTTTTTCCGCCGCAGCGACAGCAAATTTCTCGACTGAAAGAAAGTAGAGACAATAATTAACAATGAAAATCAACATGAACTTTAAATTTTGTTGTTTCAGCTTTAGCTGTTCGTTCGCTACGTTTTCATACATAAGTGTGTAGCCGCGTGTTCACATTTTGCAGCGAGAGAAAGTTTGTTCACATGTAGATATTTTTGAAAGAAACGAAACGATCAGCTGAAGCTCCAACGGATGACGATAAAAGTCCACCAGGTTCGGTGGGTGTAAATCTCGACAATATAAAATTATTATCTCAGATAGACTAATAACCGTTTAACAGGATTATGATTTGACATTGCTTTCAAATAAGGGGTCATTCATAAAGGATGTCACGTTTGCTATAAAAAATGAGTATCCATAAAAAGGTAATAACTCAGTCAGGACAGCAAATTCTGTTTATAGAACTTTGGCTACCCCCCCAAATAGGGGGGGCGTTTGGGGGGGTAGCCGGAGTACTATAAACAAATTCTCTGACCAGTTAGGAGATATGGACTTTGTGGAGTTTATAGCAAGCGTGACATCCTTTATGAATGACCCCTAACCAGTTTATTTAACTGGTTTTTTGCACTTAAACGGGGGCAACATTTATTTTGGAGATATGACTTATTTCGACCGCAAATGTTTTGGTATGCCCAATAGACCGCCCTTTGCGACGTACGGGTCTAAATACATCGAGAAATTTTATGTGGTCAAAATTCTTCATCTTCAACCGACTGAAAATAATAAAAAGTTTTCATGAAGTTGATTCCATGTGTTTTGAATTATTTTGATTAAAAAAAACGAATTTTCTTAAAAAAATTTGTAACAAATTTTTAATTCCCTTGACTGAAAGTATATACAACAGAAAGTACCGAAAATGCATGTTATCGACCACTATGTGTGTGAATGAAATGTTATGAAAAATGCTAAATGTCTGTTAACATTTTTCGTTGTGCGTACGATAACTTGAGTAATTCTTAATAGATTTTCAAAATTATTTTTTTAATCCACACAGAATCAAATTTCTGAGGCTAAGTTAGAAGATGGGCTATACGGGACAAAGGATCTGTTAGTTATTAGCCTATTAGAAAAAATTAGGTCTCCTCGGTGCGGTAGATTAACGAAATTGTGGCGCAAATCTACAAAAATAATGTTATTTTATAAAAATGTATATTAAACCAAAAGAACTATCGAGATGTTACTATAGCTATCGTGGCGATAGTTCAACTGCGATAAGCTGAACTATCGTGGCGATGATTGAACCCGGGAAAAATTTTCCCGGGAAATCCCGGGACGAAGCCATCCCGTTTCCCGGGAAATGAATCATGGGCGCGCGGTAGCAATGCGCCCGTGACGGAAGTCCCCACGACCAAAAAATTCAGAAAAATTTTTTTCGTAGAATTCGGAACCATATATACAGCTAGATTTTGACTTTTTTGCCTTGCGTCGTATCTTTCTGAGCCCTAGTTTTTCGGATTCTACGTAAAATTCTGATTAAAATCGACTTTTTACTCAAAAAAATCGGTCCAGTGGATCCGGAGATATGACCTTTAGAAATCGTCATTTTCCATACAAAATGTGCACTTTCATCGAAACCAAAGTTAATGAAAATATCCTACGTTAGTTAGTTAGTTACTTAGTTCCAGAGCCATTTGTATGAAAACCCACTTTTTTGGAAATTCTCGAAAACGGCTCGATATCTTTTCTTGA
>CM055403.1:115632877-115674764 GCA_029228625.1 Pseudolycoriella hygida | reverse complement strand
GTTTTTCGGAAAAAATGTTCTTCTACGAATTTCTCCTATAGGTCCAAGGAATCAAATGAGCCATCAATCTCAAGAATCGGAGACCACTTGAATTTCATTTGGTCGAAGAATTCGCAAAGTCACTCTTATCTCCGGATCCACTGAACAAATTTGAATGAGTGAAAAGACACTTCGCCTTAGAACTTTCCGTAGAGTTCAGGAAAAATATTTCTTGGGAGGTATACGTCGTAAAGGGGAAGTCAAAACTTAGCTGTATGTATGGTTCCGCAGTCTACGAACAAAAATTTTCTTTATTTTTTGTTCGTATGTGGACTTGCGTCACGGGCGCATTGCTATCGCGCGCCCATGATTTCTTACATTCAACATTAGATCAAATGCTTGCAGCGTCGCCACGCTGGATAGCCAAAGACAGTCTATTGTACGATTATTATTTGAACTGAACATAAACGAGTTGCGTGATATTCAAAATGTATTTTTGCATAGTCCAATTAAAGATTCTTTACCTCTATTGATGGAAGACCGAAATGAAAAACAACCAGGCCAGGTTCAAGTTGGAGAAAACAGGTCAACTCGACAGCTTGACCTGAATGAGTCTTTTTATCATTTTGGCCGTTCATTATTGGAGGTAGTGACCAAACAATATTAATCCAATTATCCAAGAATAGATTTGGAATATCAGACAGCTCGTTTATGTGCTTCTGTAGTCTGGCTGGTAACCAACAAGATAAATGTATTCCTGACCTGATTTGAAGCCTTACTAAATATCACCAGACTCTTCTATTAACATTTTGCCGATCTCACGAATAACATTGTTTCCTTGCAACAAGGACCTCACGTTTCAATTGCCAAATCAGCCAGCAAAGAATTAGTTCCTTTGATTCTCTTATAATGGTTGCGTTTAAGTTGTTATTCACGTTCGGCTGCAGAACCTACGGCTTTCCTTGAGACCATGGAGGGATCCATCTGGACGCTTGACGTCGTCACATGAAAAATACCGAATACCATCTCGTTCATCGATTCGGAATTAGAATTATGATAGTTCACTAAAGCTCCTGTTACACCCCTTGAGGTATAAGTGAACACATTCCCTTAAGAATCATATGGATTCGTGTCAAAACTAATTGCTCAGGAGGAAAATTCAGTGTAATTTGTAACAGTGATTTCAAACGTATTGTATCACCAAGGCTGGCATGAGCGTCGCTCATCACGAGCGGCGCTCCGAGTGCCGCTCATCTTTCAAACTGACGAGCGTAAGTGCGAGCGCCGCTCAGTTTTAGCGCTCCTTCAGCTCTTTTTAACTAAGCTTTGAACTTGAGCTGGACTCTTTGGACCGGATGTCCGTCCATGGCATTTTATTTCATTCTATATGATATTGTAACGAAGAATAAATCCTTTTTATGGAATTCCGCTGGTCGATTCGAGTTATGTCGTTAAAATTACAAAAATTTCTTTTTGATGATGTTAAATTTCAAATAACTTAACTTTGAAGAAACAAAGGTTTAATATTACGACGAAGAGGCAATGAGGCATAAGAGAGGGCTTGAACGAAATTTCATAAATTTTTTAACGAAATAACTCAACTTATGAACAAGAACGTTGAATTTTCTGATGCATTGTAAAGTTTTCCAACCGGATTTGATCTCAGAGCTATCCCATTCGGTTCGTGATGAAATCAGTCGCGAAAAAAGTATATTAAGTAACACGCCAAAAAGGAAAGAAATTGGAACGGGAAGAGGGATCCAAAAGTCAGTAAAGAGTGATATCAGTAGCACGAAAACATTAAGTCTACCTTGTTTAATCTATTAAAGTCAGTCCTCTTATATTGATTGAAAAAGACCAAACTTTGTTGAGCAAACTGTTTGCTTAACCAAATCAACCCGAATTTTTAAAGTTCTAGGAATTCAATTATTCTTCTTTTGTTTTAAAAATATATCATACCATTAGTGTTTATCTGGTTAAACACAACCAAAATTTCACGAACTATATTAAACTTGCGACTTGATTCACGGCCCGCTTCTAACGTCTGGCCATGATATATTGATACTTTCTGCCATTCGGTATTGAACATAATATGTCTGATGTGCGGATTCGTACTATTTCTACCATATTCTATGAACTGAATACTTGTGACATTCTTTAGATTAATGAAAAGTTTACATTGTTTTCTTGAATTGAGAAGTGAGGGCAAATTTCGAGCGCTAAGAGCGCCGCTCGATTTTTGAGATTTGAGCGCGAGCGCGAGCGCCGTCCAAATTTTTCACGAGCGCTGCCAGCGTTGTGTTTATATTGCTGATATTCATTATGTACATACAGAATTGTGAAATGACGAACTTTGCAGGTTATGTTCACCGAAGCATTGTCGCGTCGATAAATACTATTCGTTAAAGACGATTTTTCCAGCTTTATAGCATTATCCTTGAAATGGTCAAATCTACAGGTTTTCTTAATAAAATTCATGTCCAACCTCACTTTAGGAGATAATGATCAAAAAAGTTCATCATTTGACAATCCTGTAAACAAAAAGTATCAGCAATATCAATGTGATACAAACACGTCTGATATCGCTGTTAAAAATTACACTGAACTTTCCTCTAGTGATGGGTTTTATATTAAAGCAATCACAATGATGTATTTTTTTACCTATAGCCGAAAATGATCGCTTTTAAATGGCTTTAAATGTCATCACCAGGAGCAAAAATATTTTGGATCATAAAATATTCACAGGGGAATCGTGGGGAATGTCTTATGACGTGTATGACGAAAGGAAAGGCGTTCACATATTCCGCTTTAGAGCCACAGCGTTCGTCTTAAGTGAACGATATCTAAAAAAGTTGACAAGTTTCGGCGATGAATGAATGAATTAATGAATGATTAATTTCTGGGTTTACAGTGTGGAGTTGGTAAACAAAAGCACTAGAAAAATAATAAACATTGGAAAAAATCGAAAAAATGCTTCTTATGCATTGCACTTTGTCCCTAGTAATGGAATAGTTTTAAAAGCTCTTCGCAGTGAACATTTGTTAAGTAACTATTTTTTGAATGATTTAGATATAGTGACTGAAAGATTATTCATAAAATTATTGTGATATTTAATTTACAAGTTTTCCTTTACACGGATTTTCCAGGTAATTTATATCTCTTATTTAAGGAGTAAAGGGACATTTTTTCTAAATAACAAGAACCTTTTTTTCGACACTAAACCAAAATGTTTGTCTCGTTGCAAAAACAATGAAGTTTTGACCTTTTATTCATTAATGTGTTTGCAAGGGTACGATATGCAAACATTGTGTTGTTGTTTACTTATTTTGTTGAAGGTTCAGTTGTTTGTCATTGAGATTTCTTTTTTTTTGTCGATAACAAAAGAGAGTCATCACTTGCAGATTGATAAATAAACTATAAGAGGGCTTTATTCCTGATAAACAGTTCTACAGAATTACAAATTTTACTTTGAATTTCCAATCCTGACCCTCGATTTTGCCAGTTCAATTTCCAACTTATTTATACGAGATTTTAGTTCCTTCCTAACAAACTCACATCTTTCATTAGTAGATTTAATTATTTTGTACGATTCGAACTTTACATTCTCTAATTCAGAATTTGTTCGTTTCAATTGTTGTTGCATTTGATGCATCCGTTTCATGTTGTTTTCGTTGATCTCCTTTGTTCTTTTCAGCTCAGCATCCAAAGCGTCACACTTAACTTTATAGGATCCACCCATTGAATTAGCTAACTCTTTCTTCACTTGCCTCAATTCCTCACAAATATCCCGATAATTCTGTTCCAGTTGTTTCTTCGTCTCAATCGTGTAGATCAACTTCTTATTACTTGCTTCAAGCATATTGGACATCGGCGCGAGATATTCCAACTTCTTCCGTAAATTGTTCTTCATCCTATTTATTTCCTCACAAGTTCGTTTCTCCGAATATTTGCTCATGTCTTTCATGGATGTAATTCGCTCATGTTGTTCCATCACATTTTGTAGCGTTTCCATATACTTCTCGCGATAGTTTTCAATTTCCAAGCGTTGTTCCTCAACCAATACACGAAAATGTTCACATTGCTCCAAAAGAATAAAATTTTCTTTCTTCAGTGCTTCGAGCTCGTCGTTTCGGTCCGTGTTTTCGGATGAATCAAAATCATGATTTTTTTTATGAAACAACTCTTTTTCCAGAACTCTTAACTCCGAATAGAGATGATCAAATTGTCTTTTTATGTCTTCATCTAAATTGTTCTGAGTGTCTCTGCTGGTACTCTGCTTCGCCGATCGACTGCTGATATCATTGCAACATAAATCAAGTAATTTTTGTTGAATTTTTTGTAATTTTTCTTCCGCTTTTCGCTGTTGCACCAGTCCCGGATGATTATGTGATGGTATTTGAAGAGATTGTTGAAAAATAGAATCAGGGGAGTGGCTTGGGTCGTACAGAATTATTGGCGGCAGATTGTCCTCACCTTCTGTGGTAGGCAAATGTATAATATTTGACATTGGTTTCATTGACTTTGAATGGAATTCTAACTTAGCCTTCAGCAATTCGTCAAGTTTTTCGAATTCAATGGTCAGTTGTTGTTGTACCCCATGCAAATGTTCTTCTGGACCTCCATCACTGATCAACATTTTGAGTTTCTTTTTTAGTTTTTCAATGATCTGATTTTGTTTCTCAAGTTCTTTGTCAATTTTATCGGGAAACGGAAGATTATCAACAATAAACATTACTTCGTCTTCCATAATGTGCAAATTTTTATAAAACAATTTTGTTGTACGATTTTTGACAAAAAATGTTATGGCCTTCTGAATGATTTATGAAATACATTTCGATTTTCAGAACGAGCCACAAAATGACACATTTTGCTGATGATTTAGAAAATTGGATGCAAAATTTGCCGCCGAAAATCCGATCCATACCAGTCATCAATCTAGCAATACCAGGTATGTATTTCACTCGGTGAAACTAAATTTTAATTTCAAAGTCAGTCCGTTTCTAGATTAAGGCCAGGTTTTACTTTATTTAGGGTCCGGTCCAAAATCATTAAACTAGGTATTAGAGGCCCACAAGCTCCCATGTACCACTTCATACAAAGCTTGAAATAATACGTTCGCAACACCGAAGTGAACGCGAAAATTGTTTAGCAAGACGTACGCAAGATCTGCCTCGTTAAGCCAAAACAACGTATCGCATCAAATCTGTGCTTTAAAGCTTTTTGATGAGCTTTGGGCTTCTTTAGAATTCTGTCGGAAAACTGGAATATTTCGCTGGAATGCAAAAGATGCTCAAAGCGTACAAGATATTCTTGAACAACTTTCCTGTACATTTCACTATATTGCAGGGCGTATTTTTGAGAAAATGGTTTCAAAAATAGGCTCTCCTGCATTCCGATTGTATTTTCACATTTGTAATGAAAAACGTATATTTTTCGTCCGTCATTTCGGTGTCGCATGAGGTCACTTTTCGCACTTGTTAGTAAAAACCGTTTGAAATTTCGACAAATTTTCGCAAGTGGAAACACGAAGGTGATTGTAAAAAACGTTGTTCGGTACAAGTTACGTATGCTGGTTGATTAACGAACACGATGTGCGTCAAACTACCTTCATACGAAACTTGTATCAAAAAATACTATTAGGCAACTAAGAGCAGAACTTTACACGCCTCTGTTGTATAAAAAGTTGCTTGCAACTCGTGCAAAATACTTTGTTTTGCACTCGGTGTGTATTCTGAAAGCCTGGGCACCTATTTTCAATAAAGGAGAAGTCGTGCGATATTGTCTCACATACCTTCTCCTCTGCTCTAACTCACACGAGAAAGAAAATGTCAGATAAAAGAGAAATGTGCGTTCTGGCTTGTTGAAAATAAGAGCCTTATGGACTTGACGTTTTATACAGTGCATCTAGTACTTTAGGTGGTGTCGCTTAATGGATCGTTTTTAGAACGCGATGAGAATTTTCTATTAGTGTAAATACATAATATTTATATGGAGAGCTTGACAGTTCGTACGAATACAATGGCATTACAGAATTTCTGCGATTTCTTTTTTCGCAGGTCGAAATTTTTCATCGAACGCGATTTTTTGTTAATATAATTATAACTAGCTGAAACTCCCGCCCATAGGGGCTACGCAGGCTTTATCGTTTTCGCTTGTTGTCTATTCAGAGAGCCTAAGCAAATAATTTTTCGTTTTAAATAATGTTGCGTAATGTTGAAGGTCGTTATTTCACTTCGTTGATATTACCGCTAATAATAATAAAATCGAAGCGGGCGCGAAAGGCACTATAAATTAAAATACTTTCCTCGCCGCAAAATTACTCCACTACCCCCGTATACCACTTTCCCCGTATTCCTCTTCCCCCGTATTGCACTTACCCCGTATTCCAAGTTCCCCTTATACCACTTCCCCCGTATTCAACGTTCACCGTATTCAACGTTGCCCGTATTACACTTCCCCCATATTCCACTTTCCCTGTATTCCACTTCGCACGTATTTCACGTTCCCCGTATTCCACGTTCCCCGTATTACACTTCCCCCGTATTCCACGTTCCCCGTATTCAACTTTCCCCGTATTCAACGTTCCCCGTATTCCAAGTTCATTCTAAGACGACATTTCGGGCGATTTCAATTGTGACCCGTTTTTTACCCATAACTCCTTATTTTATAACGGAACATGTTTTCTCGGCGTTTTGAACTATCCCCGACAACATATCAAAAATTAATTTTTCAGTAATTTTCGGGCAGCGGAGCAAATTTTTGCCCATTTTTGCCTCCTTTGATCGACCCTGGACACCGAACCACTCAACCGATTTTCTTAAACGTGGTTTCGCTAGCTTCACAGGACCGAATCGACCGAATCCTTTCATTTGACACCTCACTGGCCTCATTCCGGCAACTACCCGCCGAGATATACCAGAAGAAGTGCTCCCGTTCCGGACAAAACGGCTGAAAAATGGCCTTGATCTCGGTAGTGGGAAACTTTTTCACCCAATATTGTCAGCAATTTTGTTGCCCCAAGCCTCCACTAACGATTGGCACTCAAAAATTAACTCTACTTTGTCCATCAGCAAAAATTCCCTAGCAACAAAGCGAGGACACCCCAAAATTTTAACAGTTTTCGCTGCCTAGCTCCTCCGCACGAAGTCGGATCAAAAAGTTTTCTTCTACAAAGTTGTAGGCCATCAAAAACTCTAAGGCTTTTTTCCCCGACACAACATATTGACTGACTTTTAGGCGATTTCAATTTTGGCCCGTTTTTTACCCATAATTCCCTTATTTCAGAACAATATCCCATCCCCGAACATGTTTTCTCGACGTTTTGGACCATACCCGACAACATATCAAAAGTATTTTTTTGCTTCTCATTAAACGCAAAAAACGGGTTTGTGACCGACAGACAAATAAATAAATAGACACATAAATAGACTAATAAATAGACACATAAACAGACAAACTTTAGACGTTTAAGAACTTAAAAAGTAAATACTTCTGTATTGTGTTACGTGCATGGCAGAAACATGACAAAAATATAAAATATGTGTTAAATTTGTGGTTTTACAAGTAGAAAAAATTCACATCGCGACAACATTCAGACATTCAGACATTCAGAGAATTTGTTGTTGAGTAAACCCAACTATGAAAAGTCATTCGACACTTTTCAAATCTCTACGGATTAAAGCTCGCAAACTTGGAATCAATCTTAGGATTACAACTCATTACGAATTACTTTTACTATGAACGTGTAAGCTCTTATTTGAATTATTTTGTCATTGACATGATGCTCAGTCATTAACACATCCAGAACAGTTGCGTTATGGAGATGATTAGAAGAGATCTACATTTCGGCATCTAGTGCCAATCTTCAGTCAAGTCACCTTGATATGTTGATGGTCGTGATGCAAAAAGTGCTGACGTATCTATTTGTCTCGGTTAGAGGTATTGATTGGACTAGCGAATTGCAACGGAAATGGTTACAGCTGCCATCTGTTGAAGTTTGTATGAAACATTTCTTACTCTAACCCTGAGTGTATTGTCTCCAAAGTTAACTCAAGAGCTTATTACGTTCATCAAAGCCTATGCGATATTATAGTGGCAAATGCCAACATATTGTAACTATGTTATGTGAGGTTTTGGTTCGGTTTAAACTGTTGCACACATGTCGATTTACCCGTTCCATCCAATGATAGCAAATCGGTTAAATCATGGGCGGCCGTTACGGAGAACAATTTCCGGCTATGTGAGGGAGCAGACGGGTGTCAAATGGTGTGTTAAGCGTAATATAGTACTCCTTTATGTACCTTAGCCTCTGTCCACCTACTCCTACATCCTATCCTACCCGTGGTGACACCTGTTATAGTGAGCAACCCGCATGAACGATCAGGTAACCAACCCTGGTGTAGTAGTGTGGGTCACTTAGCATAAGGATGAGGGGGGCTGCCTCGGGTAGTACCTAAACGGCACGTATAGGGAGGGCCGAAGGCAGCTAGGCGCTATCAAGATGGGATGGCGACTTAGTATGGTGGCGGATGATCTCAACAGCAAGAGACAACGGCAGCATACACAGCCCTAGTCAGATGGGCTACCATCACCACCTGGTGACTTCCCTACGGGTCATCGGGAGAAGGAAAGTAGGTTGGGCGCTTGGCTAACTCCCAGACACCGTAAAAACAGTCTTGTTATGAATTCCCCAACACAGCCTCGGATCGGACAGGATAAACGGCAACGACTCAAGCATCGGAAAAAGGACAACGATTTACAATTAGGAACATGGAATGTAAGATCTTTGTTGCGGCCAGGAGGATTGAGATCTCTCACAAGTGCGCTAAGAGCGGCAAAAATTGACATAACAGCTGTGCAAGAAACGAGATGGCCTGGAAAGGACACCATGACCAGTAGCGACTATAAGTTCTACTATAGTGGGAAGAGTAACGACAGTCCAAGAGAGTATGGAACAGGCTTCATGGTCCTCGGCAGAGCTAGAAACGCGGTGATTGGTTTCAGTCCTGTTGACGAGCGATTGTGCTCTCTACGGATAAGAGGAAAATTTTTCAATTACACTCTTATAAACGTTTATGCGCCTACGGAGGAAAGCGACAACGAGGTGAAGGAGCTATTCTACGAGAAACTGGTGGATGTATATGATGGAGCGCCGAAACGAGACATTAAAATTGTGCTTGGAGATTTTAATGCTAAAATAGGCCGCGAAGTATTTTATCGTCCCACAATCGGTAAACATAGCCTTCACGAAAACTCGAACGAAAATGGAACGCGGGTGGTTGATTTTGCAGCATCAAGAAACATGGTTGTCAGCAGTACCTATTTCCAACATAAAGACATCCACAAAGCGACATGGGTATCACCGGATAAACGAACCAAAAACCAGATTGACCATATTTTGATAGATGCACGTCACTGTTCAAATATGTTGAATGTCAGAAGCTGTAGAGGACCGAATGTAGATTCCGATCACTACCTGGTGAGAGCGGCAGTTAGGTCTCGAATATCGGTTCAACACAATCGACAACCGGCATTGGAAAGGTGGGACGTGGAAAAACTACAGAACGAAGACATTAAACGTCAATATGTCGACAGGCTGGAGACGAATATTATTGCCGGAATGGTCAGCGAACAACGAAGCGTAGACGATGCGTGGAATCAAATTAGACGGAATGTAGAGAGCGCCGCAGCAGAGACAGTGGGAACGAGAACGGGAAATAAAAGAAATATCTGGTTTGACGATGAATGCCAGAAGGCCATGGACGACAAAAACGCAGCTCGCCTGAAAACTCTAAGTAGATTCACTCGAGCTGGCCAGGAAGAGTACCGTTCTAAAAGAAATTTCGAGAGAAAACTCTTCCGACGGAAAAAGCGACAGCGTGACAAGGAAGTTTTGATCGAAATTGAGAAGTTTGGCAATCGGAAGGAGACTCGGAACTTTTACCGGAAAGTGAACGAATCCAGAAACGGTTACAGTCAACAACCTTTGCTGTGTAAGGACAAGCATGGATTGGTCTTAGCAGATGAGGAAAGGTGTATCGCGAGATGGGCTGAGTACTTTAAGGAACTGCTTAACCCGAACAGACCGCTCAACCGAGACGACGAAAACGACGAATTGCCATTTCAGACTGCGCAACCATACATAGAAGAACCAACGATGCAAGAAGTTGAAGCTGAAATTTTAAAGCTCAAAAATTTCAAAGCCCCGGGGACTGACAACCTACCCGGTGAACTTTTCAAGAACGGCGGCAACGCGCTATGTATGGAGATGCACGAGCTCATCATACGCATCTGGAATGACGAGGAGTTACCGGAAGAGTGGAAGACCAGCATACTTTATCCCATATACAAAAAAGGTGACAAATTGGAGTGTGGTAATTTTCGAGGAATCGCTCTGCTGAATATTGCTTACAAGATATTTGCAAATATTCTATATCAGCGCCTTCATCCATACACGGAATCTACGATAGGTGAATACCAAAGTGGTTTTCGTGTAGGTCGTTCAACATCGGACCAGCTGTTTAATATCAGACAGATCTTGGAGAAGTGCAAGGAGTACAACATTGAAACACACCATTTGTTCGTTGACTTCAAGGCAGCCTATGACAGTGTTAGAAGAAGTAAGCTATGGAGAGTCATGGAGGAGTTCGGAATTCCCAACAAACTGATCTCGCTAACGAAGCTAACACTAAACGGAGCTAACAGCCGAGTAAGGATCCGCAATCAAATGTCAGAGACTTTCGACATTGAGGAAGGCCTACGTCAAGGAGATCCTCTTGCAACGCTGCTTTTCAATTTAACACTCGAAGCAGCTGTTCAAACCATGGACATAGACTCCAGCGGCACCATTTTCTCCAAGTCCAGTCAGTTGCTTGGTTTTGCAGATGACCTGGACATTATTGGCCGAACTATGGATGTTGTTAAAGATAAGTTTATGGCCTTGGAGAGGAAAGGTACCGACCTTGGGTTGAAGGTCAATGACGGAAAAACGGAATACATGATCATCCCACCTACGAATCGATATCGGGAAGATAACGTAACGATCGACACACACACATTCAAAATGGTCAATAAGTTCGTATACCTTGGATCAGAGCTGAACATAAACAACGACATTGCGGACGAAATAAAAAGGCGAGTAACTTTGGGCAACCGGAGTTATTACAGCCTGCTGAAAATTCTAAAGTCCAAGTCAGTAAGCCGAAATTCAAAATGCGCACTTTATAAAATTGTGATCAGACCGGTAGTTACGTACGGTTCGGAGTCGTGGTGCTTGACACAGAAAAATGAACAATCTCTGCATACGTTCGAGCGAAAGGTACTGCGTACAATATTTGGACCAGTATTTGACCGAAAACTGAACCGATGGCGCAGACGATATAATCACGAGCTCATAGAGCTTTTTGGAGAGCCCGACATAGTCAGAACAACAAAAATAAATAGACTACGTTGGCTCGGTCACGTACAACGAATGAATGAACATCGTATTCCAAAAAAAATTCTGAAGTCCAAACCTGAAGGCAAAAGGAGTGCAGGGCGACCCAAGGCCAGGTGGAGCGACGCTGCTTTTGCCAACTTAGGAACTGTGGGAGTAACCAGCTGGGAGACGTTAGCTGCAGATAGGCCCGGTTGGAGAAGCATGTTGGAGAAGGCCAAGACCCTTAATGGGTTGTAGTGCCGGTAAAGTAAGTAAGTAAGTGAGGGAGCAGACAAACTCGTAATTACTTCAGAACACAGATCTTTTTTGACTCTTTGTTTCTCCCCCGTTACTCTTCTATCATTCCTCCTAGTTATGTATTCGATTTTTAGCTGGATTCCCACATTTACACGTTCCCATTCAGATTACACAGCTGTTAGACCAGTTAGCCAAACGAACCTCGTCATGTGTGCACACACTACGATACATCTTCTTGCCTATTATCCACAACTTATGCTTATTCTATACGAGCCACGTGAATGCAGTGTATCCCACAAGACCAAGATTCCTTTGTCTAGGGCGTTTGTAGGAGTAACTATAACCATCAACCTGTTTGTTGGACCACATGCTTAACGTGAATTCCGAACCACGCCTTTATTGTAGCTACATGTAGGATTTTTTATCTGGTTTTAATTATATTCAGTTCAGAGGACTGAACTTCGCCGACGACAAAAAGATCGTTCACAACAGAATTTCCAACATCGACGATACCCTTGCACTCCAACAATCCATCAACAATTTCCACGATTGGTGTTGCGAAAACGGATTTAAATTAAACGAAATTAAAATCGAAATTTCGTCGTCATACTTTATGGTAATCGACGTATTTCTTAGCGAAATGAAAAAAAGGTTTGACGACAACTCAGCAATATTGGAAGCTCTGTCGCAGGCAGACGAATACGATGCAAGATTGCTACAACCATTAGTCGAACTTGGCATAAAGTTGCCGTCCGATCAAGAAATGGCAGTAGCAAAAAATTATATCGCAACCCGAAGAAAGAAACTTGACGAAGAAATGAGTTCCAAAGACGATAGTGAAAAGAAAGAATTTAAAAGTCGTTTTCGTATTCTGGAAGAATTAAATGTCATGAAGGAAGCATTTCCTAAAGTTTATAATCTATGGGCGACCATAGAAACCTTCGGTTGCAGTAACGCAACTGCAGAATGTTCGTTCTCAGCCCTGGAGAGACTAGGTAAAAAAACACGAGTAGGTATGGCAACTGACCGGTTGCGTCATTTGACATTTTTAGCGTTTGAATCAAAAAGGCTAAAAAATATTGACGCAGAGGAAATCCTAAAACTATTTAATCAAAATCCAAGGCGCCGAATTCAACTTTATTGAACTGTTAAAGATAAATTTTTCGCTTTTTATTTAATTTCTATTTGTGTCGTAATGATCAAGGAAGAATAAAATGAATTTATGATCTACGCATCTAAACTAGTTTTGTTTTGTGTTCAAAGATCGTTCGGGCACTGCCCACCCTGGAATTTGCCTCTAGCTACGGGCCTGGTCTTACGATCCCACCATGAATTCGCCTCTCCAGTTTAGCTACCCCGGCACGATGTTCACATTCAATCGTTTGAAAGCGCACAAAGGCAGTTTGTTCTATACGCCAATACCGACCGCTATACGACCTCGAAAAATGGAACTCAACGCTTACGGCCCTACGTCGATAGATGCAACGAACTACGTCTACCTACAGTCACTAATATGACGTAGAGTGAATGCAGTTGTTTTTTTCATCCACGATATATTCACCGGCAGAGTAAACTCGCAGCCACTTCGAGACCGAATAATTTTATACGATGGATCCAAAGCACTTCGCCACCCTTCATTGATTCGTCTAACAACATACAGGCATGAATATCTGACGAACTCTCCGTTTAACCTCGCATGTCATCTGTTCAATTTAGCTACAGCCCATGTTGATCCAAAGCTACCTACAAGAATATTTCGCCAAAATGTCCTAGAACTCGACGATTCAGTGTTTGGTTCATTTGCCTCTTGTTAAATCCTTCAATTGACACATTTTGTTGATAGATTTCAATTTAATTGTTTTTGTTTAACGATCCACCCTAGGTGGTTGAGATTTTCGATTAGACCACACCACTTTGGTGAGATTTTTTTTTCTCCTTTTCATGTTTGTATTCTCTCTTTGTCTCTATGATTTAATTTTTATTTATTTTGTCATCTATTTTGTGATTCTACCTTTTCTCAATTGAGCTGTTTATTTTGTATTTTAAAATTTTATTTTTCATATATTTATATTTATGTGTATATTACGTGATATACTCACATGTACTCGGCTAGAAAATAGTAGAGAATAAAAATATTATTCATCATATACGCCTTATGATAGGCTCAGATATGATCACACATACTTCATCGTACATGGGTGACGTCATGCATGTCATTCTTCTGTATACGATTCATTGTGGACACCAAAAACCAAAATTACCCATTGTTTGAAGAACGATAGGAACGATACTTTCATGCTACAAGTAGAAGAAAAATCCTCAGAATTTCCTCTACCAGGATTGAGCCCGGGTATTCTTGGTAGAAAGCCAGTACTTTACCACTGAGCCAACCCTTTCCGCTATACATTCTCCGATTACGAATATTCGTTAACAGTTCAGACGCTACAAATGTATGGGTTTTCAAAAATATAACATTTGACATTATAACGCAAAAAGTAGCTCGCAGGATTGTGACATTTATCTATGTTTGGCACGATTGGACATAACAAATATGAAAAACTTGTGCTTAATTTTTCGGTTTTATATAGGAACGGAAAAGTGAAAACCGACAAGTTTCTGCTTTGTATAGTAAATTCGTATGATAAATCAGAAACTTGTCGGTTTTCACTTTTCCGTTCCTGTATGACCAAAAAATCGCAATCGCAGAATGTTTAACGACTTCTTTAACCATTGGTTTCGGTCAACGTACGTTACACAATTGAATCATCAATAAACAGGTACGTTTGTACAGTCATATGTACAATATACAAAACAGATGAATTTGAAGTACGTTGTAGACGTAAAAATGTTCTGCACACTTGTATTTACGAAAATGTTTTTTTGCGTAGTACTTTTCCATCATCATCAAATTTTATAGACCTTTAGTCCTTTTCGGTGTGAGTTCTTTAAGCCACAGTCTCCTAATTTGTAAATCTGATTTAATTGAATTTATAAAACTTTTCTCCTTGGTCTCCCCATCCAGTTATGTCCATCCTTTGAACGTGTCCGAACCAGCGTGGACGTCTAGCCCTTACTGCCTCTTCATCTTCTTCCTCAAATTCCCTAATTCCCTAACTAACTTGCCATCTCCTGAAAAAATGGTTCCTAAGTACTTGAATTCAGAAACCTGCTCCATCTCCTCCCCATTTAAACTAAAAGAGATCTCCTTCCGAGATTTGCTGACATGCGTAATCTTAGTTTTCCCAACGCTTATCTTCATTCCGACCCTGTAATCCGCGGTATTATTCCCCAACAGAATCAAGTCATCCGCATAGGCCAGGATTTTCATTATTACCTCACCGACTCCTACATTTCCCTGCAAATTGATGATTCTGTCCATGAAAATTATGACCAGAAGCGGGTAGAGACAACAACCCTGACGAACGCCGTCATTAACATCAAAAGACTCGCTAATAGTCGTACTTTTCTAGAAAGTAATTTTGACTGGCACCCGGTGCCAGTAGTGATATATATGAATAATGGCACCCGGTGCCAATAGTGATATATATGACTAATGGCACCCGGTGCCAATAGTGATATATATGACTAATGGCACCCTGTGCCAATTGTGATATATATGACTAATGGCACCCGGTGCCAATAGTGATATATATCCTATTCGCACCCGGATGAAATAGTAATTTGAGTGTTATTCTTATCAGTGAATCACATAAAATTTTATTATGTCAAAAATGTGTAACTAGTTCAATTAATAATTCAGAAAACATATGATATGAATATTTTTCATTTAGAGCCGAGACTGACGTTCCCTGAAACTTTCATGAAAATCGGCTATCTAGTTCTCGAGATCGAAAATTATTAATAGATACAGAGGCGCCGACTTTCATTTATTTTACTGGGGGCTGGTCTAATAGAATTTTTTAGCGTACCGTAAGGTCGGCTTCGTCCGGTTTTCGCTGTTTTTAGCGTATTTTTGCATTTTTAAGACTGCTAAAAAATGAAATCGTAACGAAATGACGATTACCTGATGACTTGCCTAAGGGTCATCCGGGGAAACGGAAGTAGGTTGGGCGTTTGGTTAACCTCCAAACACCGGAAAAAATGGATCGGTTATGAACTCAACAACACAGCCTCGGATCGGACAGGATAAACGGCAACGACTCAAGCAAGATCTCTCACAAGTGCGCTAAGAGCGGCAAAAATTGACATCACGGCAGTGCAAGAAACGAGATGGCCTGGAAAGGACACTATGATCAATGGAGACTATAAGTTCTACTACAGTGGGAAAAGTAATGACAGTCCAAGAGAGTATGGAACAGGTTTCATGGTTTTCGGCACAGCTAGAAACGCGGTGATTGGTTTCAATCTTGTTGACGAGCGATTGTGCTCTCTACGAATAAGAGGAAAATTTTTCAACTATACTCTTATTAACGCCTACGCACCCACGGAGGAAAAAGACAACGAAGCCAAGGAGCTATTTTACGAGAAACTGGTGGAGACATATGATGGAGCACCGAAACATGACATTACGATTCTGCTTGGAGATCTAAAAGCCAAGATAGGTCGCGAAGTCTTCTATCGTGCCACAATTGGTAAATACAGCCTACATGAAAACTCTAACGACGCGGGTAGTTTATTTCGCAGCATCAAGAAACATGGTTGTGAGCAGTACGTATTTCGAACATAAAAACATCCACAAAGCGACATGGGTATGACCTGATGGGCAAACCAAAAACCAGTTTGATCACGTTTTGATAGATGGGCGCCACTGTTCAAATGTATTGGATGTCAGGAGCTGTAGAGGACCAAATGTTGGGTCTGACCACTACTTGGTCAAAGTGGTTGCTAGGTCTCGCATATCGGTCCAACACAACCGACAACAGGCATTGAAAAAGTGGGACGTTGAAAAACTGCAGAACGAAGACATCAAACACAAATACGTGGATAGTTTGGAGAGAAAAATTATCGAAGAAATGGTCAGCGAGCAACACAGTATAGACGATGCGTGGAATCAAATCAGGCGGAATGTAGAGAGCGCCGCGACAGAGACTTTGGGAACGAGAACGGGAAATAAAAGAAATAACTGGTTCGACGATGAATGCCAGCGAGCTCTGGAGAACAAAAATGCAGCTCGACTAAAAACTCTGAGTCGATACACTCGAGCAGGCCAGGCAGAGTACCGTTCGAAGAAAATTTCGCTCGAAAACTGTTCCGAAACAAAAAACGGCTGCAGGATAGAAACGTCTTGATCGAAATTGAAAAGTTTGGCAATAGGAAGGAAACTCGGAACTTCGATAGGAAAGTAAACGAATCCAAAAATGGTTACAGTCAACAACCTTTGCTGTGTAAGGACAAGAATGGATTGGTCTTAGCAGATGAGGAAAAGTGCATTGCGAGATGGGATGAGTACTTCAAAGAACTGCTTAATCCGAACACACCGCTCAACCGAAACGAAGAAGAAAACGAATTGGGATTTCATACTGCGCAGACATATATAGAAGAACCGACGATGCAAGAAGTTGAAGCTGAAATTTCGAGGCTCAGATATTTCAAAGCCCCGAGGACAGACAATCTACCCGGCGAACTTTTCAAGAACGGCGGCAACGCGCTGTATATGGAGATGCACGCGCTCATCACGCTTATATGGAATATCGAGGGTCAATACCATACAAAAGTGGAAAATGCGTTATGTGCAAACGCTCTACCGTGTAAAATGTTTAGATATTGGAATTCTTTTGTACGAAGAAGTTGAAGATTGAACAATTTTAGAAACTTCTTTCATACAACAGAAGCCTCGTATGTGCTTATTTTAGCAAGAAAACAACGTTTGCACTCATCCCACCAATGGAGTTACCGGAAGAGTGGAAGCCCAGCATACTTTGTCCCAAATACAAAAAAGGGGATAAAATGGAGTGTGGCAATTTTCGAGGAATTGCTCTGCTGAATATTGCTTACAAGATATTTGCAAATATTCTTTACCAGCGCCTTCATCCATACATGGAAAACTCGGTAGGTGAATACCAAGGTGGTTTTCGTGTAGGTCGTTCAACATCGGACCAGCTGTTTAATATCAGACGAATCTTAGAGAAGTGCAAAGAGTACAACATTGAAACACACCATTTGTTCGTTGATTTTAAGGCAGCCTATCACAGTGTCAGAAGAAGTAAGCTATGGAGAGTAATGGAGGAATTTGGAATCCCCAACAAACTGATCTCACTAACGAAGTTAACACTGAACGGAGCTAATAGCCGAGTAAGGATCCGTAATCAACTGTCAGAGATTTTCGACATAGAGGAAGGCCTACGTCAGGGAGATCCTCTCGCGACGCTGCTTTTCAACCTGACCCTTGAAGCAGCTGTGCGCACCATGGACATAGATTCCAGCGGCACCATTTTCACCAAGTCCAGTCAGTTACTAGATTTCGCAGACGACCTGGGCATACTTGGACGGAAAATGGATGTTGTTAAGTTTATGGTCTTGGAGAGGAAAGGTACCGAACTTGGGTTGAAAGTTAATGACGAAAAAACGAAATATATGACCATCTCGCCTTCGAATCAACACCAGGAGGAAACCGTAACGATCGACACACACACATTCAAAATGGTCAACAAATTCGTATACCTTGGATCGGAGCTGAACACTAATAACGACATCGCGGACGAAATTAAGAGACGAGTAATTCTGTGCAACCGGAGTTATTACGGCCTTCTGAAAATATTAAAGTCCAAGTCAGTAAGCCGAAATTCAAAATGCTCAATATTCAAATCTGTGATCAGACCGGTGGTTACGTATGGTTTGGAGTCGTGGTGCTTGACACAAAGAGACCAACAATCGCTGCACACGTTCGAAAGAAAAGTACTGCGGACAATATTTTGACAAAGGCAGAAACGATGGCGCAGACGATTCAATCATGGAGAGCCGGACATAGTCAGAACTACCAAAATAAACCGACTGCGTTGGCTCAGTCATGTACAACGAATGGAAGATCATCGTATTCCGAAAAGAACGGAGGGCAAGAGAGGTGCAGGGCGTCCAAAATGCACTGCCGACTTAAAAACTGTGGGAGTATCCAGCTGGGAGACGTTAGCTGCGGATAGGTCCGGTTGGAGAAGCATGTTGCAGAAGGCCAAGACGCTTAATGGGTTGTAGTGCCGGTTAAGTAAGTAAGTAACGAAATGACGATAACAGACCCGATTCTGAAAGCATGAACCTTTCAACTAAACTTTAAATGTGACATTTTGTATGGAACTTTTTAAAACCTATGAACACACGCGGCCAATCATTTTTAGCAAGTAACTCTAACCTGTCGCACCTTTTTTATAAATGAATGTAAAGTTTCAAACTTTCATAATCGAAACTGCATTCGTCATTTCGTTTCGATTTCAAATTTTCATAGCAGTTTGAAAATGCAAAAATACACCAAAAACAGCGAAAAAACGGTCAAAGTGAGGGTATCCGGTCAAAATTAGCCGACTTTAAGGTAACCCACATGTGGGTAACACTTATATGCTCATATTTCCATTTGTCAGTTTTTTGTCTCGAGATTTGCAAAAAACTAGAGGGGACAGGGGGGAGGTATTACGCATATATCGACTCCTAGAACATCTAGAGTGCTCAACATTATGACATTCGATAGCTCTCTGACTTTAGATCTGCTAAAGTGCCACAAAGTGGAGCAGACCTACGCAGTTCGATAGTTTTTATCATGAAATTTGTAGAAATATTTTCGTTGCGATTAGAATGTGTACTCTTTTCCCTATAACGCTCCCTCTCTCGGCAGACCCCGATGGCACCAGCGTGGGCGCGCATTTTCGGAACCCCTTGTTGGCACCATTTTCGGGTGTTTAAGAAAATATGAATCTTCAAAGTTTTGGTTCCGAATGTGATACTGCGCTTTTATTATATTTTACTTGGGAAGTTACTTTCTCGTACAGGATATGCTAAGACGACTAGGTCCTGTTGGGACTGCCTCGATTCGTTTTTTAGGTAATTCGAAGATTTTCTGATTTTAGGGTTCGTTGTAAGTAAGAAGTTTAGTAATGGACTAAGCGAGTATAGCGCCGCAGGCGAAAATTTTTAAGATCTTTGCTAGTTATTTAATGAAATCGTGATATTCACTTGAGCGCTGCAGGTCAAGATGTAAATATGTATCTTCTAATTCTCATCCGGTTCCCGAAATATAAAAATTTAAGGAAAAATTGAAAATCTGCTGGGGGCTGAGCCCCCCTTAAATATTTTTACTGGGGGCCACAGCCCCGCAGCCCCCGTTAAGTCGGCGCCTATGAATAGATAGATAGTCTTGTTAGCCACCTTGTTTTTTGTGACATTTCGTAAAAGGAAAAGCTCCCTAGTTTTGTAAGCCACCTAGTTTTTTATTACATTTCATAAAAGGAAAATCTCCCTACTTTTGTTAGCCACCTAGTTTTTTGTGACATTTAGTAAAACAAAAATCTTTCCACTTTTGTTAGCCATCTAGTTTTTTGTGACATTTCGTAAAAGGAAAGGCTCCCTAATTTGCTAGCCACCTAGTTTTTTGTGACGTTTCGTAACAGGAAAATATCCCTAGTGTTGTTGCCACCTAGTTTTTTGTGGCATTTCGTAAAAGGAAAATCTCCCTTAGACACAGGTTTTCGATGACTTTCGTCTATTAAATTTATTCAGTAGAATAATCGGAAACGTTCAAATTACTATCTTATCTATTTATGTAGGTGCCAATAGTGATGTATATGACTAATGGCACCGGGTGCCAATAGCGATAATTGTGTGTACCAGGTGCCAATAGTCACTTCGTTTAAAATTTTGCAGATTTTATTTATTTTAATCTTTTCAATCTTCTTTATCTGAACGACTCATGATAATTACCCAGGTGATATCGAAAACGTTTCCGACATACCGGATTCTGAGGCCCATAATTTCTTGAGCAAAACCGTTTCCCTCAACATCCTGCTTGCATATCAACAATTAAATCTTCCCAGACGGTTATAACCTAACCTGACATCAGGTAACATGTCAAAAGTTCGTAAAATTCGATGGAAAAAATTATTTTCGATCAGCAAGTAAAATTTTTTTTTATTCATTTCATTTGAACCGTCGAGCAGAAAAAGCTAAACTTTTGGTTCACAATTACTGCTTTCAAACAAGCGGTGCAGACTTATTTTGCGTCCAATTTTAACTCTGCCTAAATTTGTGTTTGCTTTTCCATTTAAGTTTGTGATTTTCAATAAACACTTTGACTCCGTTTTAGGAGCTGTAAGTAATTTTGTGAGATTTTCGGAGGATTTTTACTTTACCTAAGAGTGTGAAGTATAGTTCCGCTGTGATGGAAATTCACGTCAAGACCACAATAGTGCTTACGAATAAAGAATGAAAAGATAATAATTCGTTAATGTTTTATTATCACTTGCACAAAATCTTATTTTAATTTGCTGATAATTCAAACAAAAGTTCATTGTTTATGTCTGAGCTCAGTACGTGCTAAAGACATAGCAACGGCGACGCCTGACGAACACTTTTCCAAAAATGCAATAAGGCCATAAAGCCCTTTTTTGTCAAGCAACTTGAGAAGTTGTGAAAATACATGTGCCAGCTCCACTAAAATCGCATTGAATATTCGAACAATGTCCTCCTTAAGAAAACTGGTCAGTTGTCCAAACAAACCCTTTGGATTGGTCAATTCTTTTAACACTGTTTGCAAAACATTTCCCGTACCTCCCAAAACACTTCCCACCACACCTTTCGCACCGACAACACTGTCCAACAAACCACCTACATTGACTAATGCTCCTTCATTTCCTACCGTTTTACCTGTTGTTCCAAGATTGTGTAATCCTACTTCTTTTATATCTGTTATTCCCTTTGTTCCAAGTTGGCCGCTAAGTAAACCGCTGAGAAGATTTTGAGCAGCCTAGAATGTAACGACTTTCTATTTGTTATCTTAATAAAATAATGAAAATCTTACTGCAATAGCGGAGAAAGCAGCAAAGACTATCAGTACTCTCATGATGCTAGCTTTGAAACTAAATGAAGTTTCTTAAACTTGACGAATTGTTACAGCTTCGCATTCACTTATTGATGCGTCGGGCTACAGTTGAGCTAACAAAATGAAGTCATTCCGAGGGGAAAATAATACGAATAAAAGGTGGCCAAACACACATTTTTAACGGGGGGAATGTTAAGAAAATGTGAGTGATCGAAAGGAAAATAGTGAGCGAAAAGAGGAGGTGCCCATAAACCAAGGTGAACAATGTACGACTTTCTGAAGTAGGTCTTTCAGGGTGAGAAGGCCATAACGTAACGGTAAAGGTTGAAAGCATTAAATGAGCAAATCATTTATTTTTTTAAGTTCTCGAACTAACTATGAGCTAGTGAAATGCGAGTCCCAGTGGACGAAACAGGCTTTTCCTCTTTCATTTCCCCCTTGGCCTAACCTTTGTACTTTAAGCTTCACTTAGCTGGCTCAAAAGCTTCGAGAAGAAAAAAAATAAAATGTAAATTAACAAGACTATCAAAACAAAGCAAGGTTAGTTCTGTTCTTGTGAATCACTGTTTGTTCTCCAACTTATTTTTTTAGTATTGTTGACGTTAACTATATATAGAGAAAATGTATTAAACTTGAATAAAGTTTTATGCTCTCATAATCGTTGTAATTATTTTCAATGAATTCAGCCATTTCACAAGTTTCTTAAAATGATCCTTCCAAGTGATTTTACTTTTACCTTTTTATCTGCTTCCAAATGAAGAAAAAGTAGTTTCTCTAGTTTCTCTAGTTTTCTAGTTTCTCCTACTTTTTTGTCCCAGGTTTCCATATTTAATGGCTCCTATGATCATGATCTGCTTCCCTTCACTGTGATTCCGAGCACGAAAAATTCACGAAATTAGTGAAAAAAATTGTGATTTCGTGATTTTTTTTTGTAAAATTCGTGACATTTTTTGTTGAGAATAGGCTCTGCACAAATTTCACGATTTTTTGTTAAATTACATCACGAGATTTGATAGCTTTGTTGAGTCTGAGCTCAGATGATGGGGTAAACATAGAGATTCTCATCTTAGAAGTCACAACTCAAAAAATCATCGCCTTCCTAGGTATTTAAACAAGGGAAGAATTTAGACCGATAATTCTAAAATAGGTATTGACCGCAAAAAGTGAAGAGTTGATCGCTAAAAATTAAGTATTGACGGCTATAAAAAAAGAAAACGGAGACAGCGATCACGTTTTATATCTTTAGGCGATAATTTTTGTAGTTGTTGCCATCAGTTCTTATTTTCCTTACACAAATTGTTGTTAAATAGCGATCGGTCAAGTAATTTGGGCTAATGGCTGCTACCTCTGCAGAACGTACGAAAGAAAAGGTTTCTGCCTCTCGTTTTACTTTGAGAAAGTCTTTTTTTCCATTCTTTTAAAACTGTTAAGTAAGTTGGTAAGCTGGTCATTGGGAATATTCCGCTCCAATGCACCTAGTAGGAGTTCCTAAATTTATTGACATTCTTACATAAAGAAATACATTACGTGTAATCTTATTAGGTCTCAAGTCATTCATGGCGTTACTAATTGCAGACAAAATTGTTTTCTTTAAGGAAGTCACGATTCTATGTCTTATGGTATTACTAGGACGCATACATCTGTTGCACCAGATGCAACCCCAGTGGTTGATGGATTATACAAAGTATTTCCTTGTGTGATTAAGCGATGGGCAGTTACACAGAAATTAACTG
This sequence comes from Pseudolycoriella hygida, assembly GCA_029228625.1. Classification (NCBI taxonomy): domain Eukaryota; kingdom Metazoa; phylum Arthropoda; class Insecta; order Diptera; family Sciaridae; genus Pseudolycoriella; species Pseudolycoriella hygida. The sequence continues at coordinate 115,651,399 of CM055403.1, read as the reverse complement.
CAACCCAGCAATTGAATTGCGGAATCAGGTAATAGAGCAAAATGTATTTTTTATTTTATTATAACAACATAACCAAAGACCCGTACGTATCAGAATAGATGTGGCAAAGAGACTCGAACGTACCTAAATATACAAATAAGCAAACAATCCAACGTTTTCTGTTCTTTAAAACTGTAAGAATTTCAAAGATCCATCGAAATTACCCAAGGTAATGTCAAAGGCCCTACCGAAGTACGTCTCATACCATTCAAATCTAGAAAATCTTATATATATTTGACTGGGCCATTTTCCCCTAAAATCCTGAAACACGTGTTCTCTAAAATTTTATTCTCTACAACTTTGCCTTTGGAAGCAACTTTCTACCTCTCATCTGGAGATACGGGTCATCCTACCCAATTATGGAAGTGGCCATATACCAGGATTGGGCCATATTTCCCCAAAACCCTGAAACACGTGTTCGCTTAAATTTAATTCTCTACAACTTTGCCTTTGACAGTAAATCTTCGTATTGCATAGTTAAGGAAATATAGACGAAAAACTGTTTTCGTATATGGCCAAGAATCCTAATTTCGTCCATTCCAGACCCCTGGCCCAATTCCTACAAAAAAAATTTCCCCGCTTGGTGACATTAAATGCTTTCATTTGACACCGCAATAAGCCATTTCCGTACTATACTTGCTGAGATATTTGCAAAATAGCTTCACTGACGCTAGAAAATTTCATGTCCGACCTCCACTTCTTCGACCATATCTCCGGAACCACTTGATCGATTTTGCTCATCTTCGAACTTGAATCATGGGATAATAAATGTATCCCCCCAACTCCCACCTCGATCTACCCCATGTTACATTAAAATTGTTTGTAGTAAACGTATAGGACCTTCGTACTTCGTACGGGTCCAAAAATATTATTTTACGGTCCCACATTAAAATGTGTGAACTCACAAATGTTTCAGAGATGAGTCAATTTTGTACATGTACTATATTTTATTGACGGTGCGCAGGGCTAGTCCAAATCATAGTTACGTCATGTGGAAAATATTTGTTTTAACAGCAAAAAACGTAAAAATTCTTCAAGTCATAAATTTATTCAATTTCTCTACTCTATCAACTGTTGATGGCCTAGAATGTTTTGTGCTTAAAACCTTGACACATTTAAATTATACATTTTAAGATATCCTACTTAGCACCTAGAAAAATAGAATATGCATATCATGCATATCCAACCAACAAATACATCGTAGACTAGCCTTTTTCATTTGAGAGCAACTTCTTTTTTTCAACTTCCGAAGTCTTTTTTCTGGTAAATATTTGATGTAGATCAACGTTTGTAATATAATGTTTTTCGAAAATATTGGGTCTAGATGCCCGGCACGCGACTTTTGTTCTTCTATGTTAAAGCGTTGGTTAGAAAGAGGCCACAAGTCATTCAATTTGATATGCTGCTGATGAAACTGAGAAATTGAAGTCTCTTAAACGAACAAAATCTTCGGTTAAACTGGTTCTAGCGAGTTACAACATAGGTGGAGTTCAATTGTAATCTACATCGTCAATGCGTTTATTGGTGTCTATCGACATTATTGGAAAATCTAACTCCTATAAACGAGGAGTGACTTCTACAGTTCATGGAATAAATTTTGAAAGAAATTATCATTTTTTCAAATTCGTTCAAAGAACTAAAAAATTCATTTAATTTTGATACCAACACTAACTACAATGTGTCGAAAAGTGAAAAAATCCGGTAAAATAACAAAAAAACGAAGTTTTCCGGATTTTTTTTTATCATTTAAAACAATCGTCCTCAATATGTCCCGTAGAAATTAGAATTTGTCTTCGAAATTTGCGTGCACTAAATTAGAACAGAGGGTGATTTTTCAGAAACGGTTTTCCTGATGACTTACGGAGGAGAAATAGTAGGGTGCAGCGTTTTAGAAAAAAACCTTTATTTTCAAAAGCCTCCCCCCTACGAATGTCGGGCAACTCAGTCTGATCATTTTATGGAAGAAATTATTTTTTCGTCCTGGGACTTTTCACCAATCTCGCACAATATGACCGACATGCAGTACGTGGTGCATAAATAACTATCACAGGTACTTGAATGCTATGTGCTCTCTGTTCGAATCTAGTGACTGACCAAATTTTTTTCTCGTTTTTCGAAACGGAAAAAAATTGTCCTCAGTTTTTCCTTTTGAATGGCATTCCGAAAAACACACACACACGATTCACACAATGCGTCACAAATGCCGTACCCTCACAACGTAATAATTTTTCTGCGCTTTAGGATTTCATACGCAAAAAATTGGCTAGCCGTACTCCATACATCGTGCAAAGATAAATTTTTGGGGTGTGCAATCTGAAAGCGCAGAAAAATTATTGCGTTGGGAAGGTCCGGCATTTGTGACGCATTTTTTTAATTAATGTGAAAAACTTTCAAAAGAATTTTTTGCATTCCGAAGCTTTGAGCGTCACCCAAATTGATAGCAGTTGTTTTTGAAAGTGGGACAAGGACTTGCGCCACATTTCCCTTTTAAAAGGGGTGTTGTTGTGATGTCAATTTTTTGGGAAGTAGAAAAATTGACGATTTATAAATAGAAAATGATCCCCTCAACTTCCTCCACAACATATCAAAAATTTATTTTTTGAGCCGCACCGCCCAACCGAATCGCGGCGGCTATTACTTCCATGGGTGAAAATGATCCACTCAACTTCCTCTACAACATATCACAAGTTTTTTTCGAGTTGCCGGCTATTCTCCACCTACTTTCCCTTTGACACTAAACCTCTATCTCGAATTAAAAAAAAATTGTCCGCAATTTTGGCCCTGATAGACTACGCAACCAACCTGACAACTTTCTCTTTGACCCCAAATATCTACCTCGAACACTCAACCTTTGTCTCATACAAAATGTGCTACCATGCACATCACACAAAAACAGAAGCCCTAGCTCCCAAAGGAGGCTCCTAAAATTATCGAGCACTTTTCGAGCGCGAGTCAAAAAATCGTTTTTCATACATGCCAATGGAAACCAGTTACTGACTAACTAACTTAGTAGCTAACTAACTAACGTAGGATGTTTTCATTAACTTTGGCTTCTATGAAAATGCCCTTTTTGTATTGAAAATGATCATTTTCTACTTCCTTTTATATAAATTCTTTATTGAGACGAAAATTTACAATGTTATTCAATGATTGAGTGTTACAATTTAGTGCTCAGCATATTCCGCTTTTCGTCCTATAAACAAAATGTTTAGTTTGCATTATACATAGAAAGTTTTATTTTGACGTTTGAAGACACCAAGTTGGTAGGCAGAAGAAAATTTGAAAAAACTTCCGATAATTTAATTTTTTTTTTAGTTTTGATTTCTTAACTACTTAACTACTTCTTAACTACTAAATTTGACCAACATCACAGTGACAACTTTTCAATACAGCAGCCGTATCAATCTGTTTTCTGAAAGAAGCGACTTAGTAAAGAATGCCGCATTAGTCTTATCTTCGTTTAGCTTGATTTTCCAAGTTTTGCCGAAATCAGACAGCTGCTTGGTAGCAGAATTCAGGCAGTTGATAATAACTTTTGGGCTCTTTGCTGTCTTGAACACTGAAGTATCATCAGCGAACATGCCTTTTTCACATGAAGAAAACTTTAAGTCCGATGTGTATACATTGTATAGTAGAGGGCTGAGTACACTTCCTTGGGGAACTACCGTTCACCGAGACATAGAAGGATCTCCTCTGTAAGAAGGACTGGACCATCTTAGTCAAGTACGTTGGGAATTTAAATTTCCACGTCTTATATATAAGGCTTTTGTGCCAAACACAGTCGAAGGCTTTTTCAATGTCGAAGATCAGCACACCTGTTGATTTCTACTGAGCCGATTTTAATGAATAAAAAGACACTCCGCCTTAGAATTTTCTGTACGTTCCGGGAAAAATATTTGAGGGAGGGGGAGGAGGGGGGGGCGAGTCTAAGCTTAGCTGTATATGGTTCTGCAGTCTACGAAAAAAAAATTTCTTAATTTTTTGCTCGTTTGTGCACTTCATCATTAAATTTTATATACTTTGACATAAGCGAACGTCGCACAAACGCTCGCCGTAATTATATGGGCGTGATAGGAATCGCATCGCCTAAGGTTGGTGTGAAAACTGAACTTGGCAAAATAATTTTTATTTCGAATAAACCTTAGGTGATGGGATTCGCATCGTGCCCAATATAATTAAACTTCTCGGGTTCTTGAAAACATTTGAATCTTTAAGACAAATTTTATTAAAAAAAAAACTAGATTTTACTGTCACTAAGTTAGCACAAAATTTTTCATATCAAGATTTTTCCAAAGTACATTTTCCTTGTACGAAATATAAAGAAATTGGAAGAGGAAAATTTGCTTTCATTACATTTCGTTCAAGGAAAATGTAGAAACTTGATGTAGAATGTAGAATCTTTGAACTCTAAACTTTAGACTCTCGAACAAATTACATCTGATTTACAAAAAATCTTGGAATTTCGAAAAAATCTTAAATTTTCCGAAATTTTGGAAGTGAAATGCTCGAAAAATTTAAATGTTAACTTTACACTTCCTCCACAAACTTGACGCAAGTTACTGTTGCGATACGATGTTCTATTGTAGAATTTATATTTTACAGGTATTTTGACCTGCGTATTTGTCTTAAAAACAAGGACAAGAATTTTTATTTCGTTCATGGCCTATACTGCGAGGAAATAACCGAACCTTTAATTGAAATCCAACAATTCCTGGAGAATCATCGCAATGAATTTGTGATATTAGACTGTCAACATTTTTACAATTTTTCCGAAGACGATTACGAAGTTTTGGCCAATCGCATGATACAAATTTTTAACAACAATATTTATGGCCAAGCTAACGGCAAACTGACGGATCTCACTTTGGAAACAGCCGAAGCAAAGAAAACTCAAGTTTTGATCATTTACCGCAGTTCACGACACATTCCAATGCAATTTTGGCCAAGCGACATGTGGCCAACACCTTGGCCTAATCAAATAAAGATATCGAAACTGAAAAAGTATCTGGACAACTCATTAGAAAATCGATCACCAGATTGTGGTTTTGTGACGCAATGCGTGGTAACGCCACCAGTCGACTTTATTGTCCCGAGGTAACAACATAATTTTGCAATAATTTTTTTTTTGAAGGTAGAATTGTGTTTTCAGGTTTTTCATGTCCCTTCGTCGTGCATGTGCGGAAAGAGTTCGAAAGGGGTTGTTCGATTGGATAAAGATCCAATCACCGGGAGAGTTTCGACGAGGCGAACAACCCACATCTAACGTTTTTATTGCCGATTTTATCGATCTCAAGGATACTGAGTTTTGTAAAATCGTTGTAAATCTTAATGAAAAGTTATTGATTTCCTAAAAAAGGTACACCAAATTCCATTGATATAAAGTGGACAGGGAGAAACCGTGCTCATGTTAAGAATAATGTTAATAAATTGTTCGACTTTTTCTGTATTAATGCGGTTGTTTCCAGTCAACTGGTAATTTGCTGAATATTTTTGTTATTTATTTTAATCTTAATTATTTTTACCTAGCTGAAAAAATCTTAGGCGCTTGACAGAATCTTTACGTCAAACGAATGTAAACAATGTGACCATAAGTTGATACAAAAGTAAAGTAAATACAACTGCTATCACTATGTTTAATTTATTCATAAGTTGAAAAAACATTACGCCCATTGTACGCAATCAAAAAGGCCCGACGTCACTACGTAAATATAAGCCTTAAACTTTCAGACACTGTTCTTTCAGCTTTCACAACGCAAAAATTTGTCATTATGTATGGCGTATTTTTGAACAGGAAATCAAATTTTTGCGTATGACAGCTGAAAGCGTAGAAAAATTATTACACTGGTGGGTCCGGCATTTGTGACGCATTTTTTTAATCAAAATGAAAACATTCCAAAAGAATTTTTGCGTTTCAAAGCTTTAAGCGTCACCCCAAATTGATATCAGTTGTTTTGGAAGGAGGAAGAAGGACTTGCGTCACATTTCCCTTTTAAAAGGGTTTTTGTTGTGGTAGCAGTACTTTTGGAAGTTTCGGCTACTACTTTCATGGGCAAAAATGATCACCTCAACTTCCTCTACAACATATCAAAAGTTTTTTTTTGAGCCGCCGCCGCCGCCAAACCGAGCCGCGGCGGCTACTACTTTCATGGGCGAAAATGATCCCCTCAACTTACTCTACAATATATCAAAAGTTTTTTTTTGAGCCGCCGCCGCCGCCAAACCGAGCCGCGGCGGCTACTACTTCCATGGGCGAAAATGATCACCTCAACTTCCTCTACAACATATCAAAAGTTTTTTTTGAGCCGCCGCCGCCGCCAAACCGAGCCGAGCCTCGGCGGCTACTACTTTCATGGGCGAAAATGATCCCCTCAACTTCCTCTACAATATATCAAAAGTTTTTTTTGAGCCGCCGCCGCCGCCAAACCGAGCTGCGGCGGCTACTACTTCCATGGGCGAAAATAATCACCTCAACTTCCTCTACAACATATCAAAAGTTTTTTTTTTAGCCGCCGCCGCCGCCAAACCGAACCGCGGCGGCTACTACTTCTATGGGCGAAACTGATCACCTCGACTTCCTCTACAACATATCAAAAGTTTTTTTTTGAGCCGCCGCCGCCGCCAAACCGAGCCGCGGCGGCTACTACTTTCATGGGCGAAAATGATCCCCTCAACTTACTGTACACATATCAAAAGTTTTTTTTTGAGCCGCCGCCGCCGCCAAACCGAGCCGCGGCGGCTACTACCTTCATGGGCGAAAATGATCCCCTCAACTTCCTCTACAACATATCAAAAGTTTTTTTTTGAGCCCCCGGCCCATTTTCCGCCATTTTGGCGGTCACCCCTATACACTACACACCCAACCCTTTGACACCAAACCTGTATCTCGAACACCCACCCATGTCTTATACAAAATATGATTCCGTACACACACACACGCAAACACATACATATGGGCTTTATATGGCGCCTTCTAAGAGCCCTGGCGCCCAAACGAGGCCGGTACCCCCCCCCCTTTTTTAAAATCTCCATATGACGTAGAATGCCCAGCCGAAGGTTCCTGCAAAATTTCAAGAAAAGATATCGAGCCGTTTTCGAGAAAACTCAAAAAAAGTGGGTTTTCATACAAATGGCTCTGGAACTAAGTAACTAAGTAACTAACGTAGGATATTTCCATTAACTTTGGATTCTATGAAAGTGCACATTTTGTATGGAAAATGACGATTTTCTAAAGGTCATATCTCCGGATCCACTGGACCGATTTTAATGAGTGAAAAGACATTTCGCCTTAGAATTTTCCGTAGAATCCAGAAAAAATATTTTCCGGGGGGTACGTCGCAAAGGGGGAAATAAAAACTTAGCTGTATATATGGTTCCGAAGTCTACGAAAAAAATTTTTCCGAATTTTTTGTTCGTATGGGGACTTGCGTCACGGGCGCATTGCTACCGCGCGCCCATGATCGGTAATTTTTTTTTGCCGGCAGTTATTTTGGCCAAGAGCCCGGATTTCCCTCTAGTTCAGTTTGTGGACTACAGGTTTTTAGACCCAGATGTGGCTATCTTCCTAACACATAGATTTCGTACTTTCCACTCTAGAGTGAAATATGTTTACTATAGTGACCTCCACTACGCACGAAAATAGAATTTAGTCCGGAATTCCCCACGTAATTTCCATATTTTCTTGCCAATTTGAAAAAGAAAAGAAAAAATTCATTGTTTCCTTACCTCATCTGCTGACACTGTACGAGATTTAGCAGCCAATGGGTCCGTACTGACGTCGCCTGTTATTCTATTATCTCCCATTAGATTAACCCGTTCAATGGCCCATCTGAAAGTAATGAAAAAAGATACATAAATAAATCGTATTACCTGACATGATGCCGTAAGTAGATTATTCTAGTCGTTTAATATTTTTCAACGTAAATACATGTAAAAGTGGAACATGTAAACGATGGCATGTTCTAATTATAAAAAAGGATTTTATTTTCTCTCCGTTCCAATTTCTATGCAAAGTGTTTTTCCACATAATGATATGGAACATACATTTTGGAATTAGTATAACTTCTCTTTTATTTTTGTCGTTATGTGATTGTTGTATACGTACGTGATTGCTGCACCACAGAACGAGCATTGTTTTATCATTTCGTTCATTTTTAAAAACGTACGAAGTGTAAGCGGCTTATGGTTTTGTTATGAAGTTCGTAACATTTTGACACATATATAAATAGCTAAAATACGTCAAGCTTGCTATAAAATCCACAAAGTCAATAACTCTAAATCGGTCAGAGATTTTGTTTGTAGTACTCCGGCTACCCCCTCCCCTCCCCTAAACACACCCAATGTTTGGAGGAATAGACGCTGTTCTATAAACAGTATTTGCTGTCCTGACTGAGTTACGACCTTTTTATGGATACCCATTTTTTATAGCAAGTGTGGCGAGCACGGTGCTGCTGAACAAGTTTTTTTTTTTACAGGCTCGGGCACATGGGATCTATGTGCGGAAAATTGTTTTCAGGGCTTAAGCAACAATTTTTTGTTCTGGCTCAAAATCTTTTGTCGAGTACTTTTTGAAAAAACTGACGAAAACAACTTTTCCCCATACATTTTCAAAGTTTAGCAGAAAATGATTAAAACAAATTCTTGCAAATTGGCTTTTTCATATTTTTTATCGACAAACAACATTATTCTAAGTAAAAAATTGCTATGCGGTATACCTCTAAATATTTTTTTTTATAAAGCAATTCAAAGTACCAAATTTAACTAAAAACGAAAACTAAAGAAGATTTTTATAAAAAAAACTAAAATATTTAGAGCTTAGTAAGCTTCCATTTTGACGTTTTTTCTATCTATCTCTATACTAACCATTGTTATAGATATAGTAAAGTAGCTATTGAATTGCAGCTGGTGACAGCTACGTGGAGTGACGTGCAGCTAGGTGCAGTGACGTGCAGCTAGGTGCAGTGACGTGCAGCTAGGTGCAGTGACGTGCAGCTAGGTGCAGTGACGTGCAGCTAGGTGCAGTGACGTGCAGCTAGGTGCAGTGACGTGCAGCTAGGTGCAGTGACGTGCAGCTAGGTGCAGTGACGTGCAGCTAGGTGCAGTGAAGTGCAGCTAGGTGCAGTGATGTGCAGCTAGGTGCAGTGAGGTAGAGCTAGGTGCGTTAAGGAGCAGTGTCGTGAAGCTAGGTGCAGTGTACAAAAATAATAAAAAAAAATAGTGTACAGACGGGCAGGAAGTGTGAAAACTTAAAGTAACTATCGCTACTTAATGATTCAATGAATGTAAGAACATTATTGACAAAAAATTCAACATTAGAACTTTATAATCATAAATTCAACTCAGACTTTGGTTCCTTAAAACGTCTCTCCGTTGAGAATTTGCATTACATTCAAGGGATTATGTGCTCTGCTCCATCAGGCGTATTAGAGTGTGAAGGGATTTTTTATGCTGCCACATAAAATTGTATTTCCTTTGCTGTATTCTTTTAGTAATCGTACGGGTCTGAGTGCACTTTAAGTCCCAGACAAACTAGTTTTTTGTTGGCATATAAAGCAGCTTTTTGCATCAAATATTATGTTGCATTTAATTGGAGCTTTTGAAGCTAATATTTGGAAATTCATTTCATTGAAAATAATTTAAATTACGATTCCATTGGCAATGAATTTTGGTTTTGTATTTAGGAGATTATCTTGAAATTTATAGTGTCAATTTTGCCTTCAAATCAATGATTTTCTACACAAAATTTATGTTATTTGTTTGAATTCAGTATAAAATTTGATGAGCGAATTGTGAAATCAGCGTAATTGGAGATAATATTTGCATGTTACATGTGACAGTCGCAATAATCAAATTCAATACAAACGGATACTTCACAGTTTCATCATACACAACTGAATGGAAGTTCACTTATAAAAATAAAACTGGTTCCAATAAATTCGATTTTCTAATGTAAATTCAGCGTCATTCCCTCATAAATTTGATTACCAAGCTGAGCATACGCAAAGTATAAGGCACAGTATCGGTGGTTCTGTTACGATGGCAATATTGGGTTATGGATTTTTATATTTTTCGTCGGTTTGTGAAAGTAATTTGATCCTAAAAGTTCAAATTGCGGAAAAATACAATTCTCAGGATATTAGATAATTGTTAAGTGATGTTAGGCAGATTGAAGGGGAGAAAATCTTCTTTAAAACGAACAGCCAGCCAATATAAAATTATTCCCAAGGGAATAATCTGTCTTTTTATTGTTATCCACATCCTTGCGAAGGCCGCGTGTGGAAATTATGTTTTTTTCCCGGAATCCAAATTCGATTTCCCGATTTTTCCCGGTATTCGCTAAAATCAGGCTGAATTTCCCGATTTTGGTAACCAAATTTCCCGATTTCGAAGATAGGACGTACCTTCCTCGTTTAGTTGTGGATTAAGGTATTCACCTCAAAGCACAACTGATTGATAACTTAACTTAACGTTAGACTATTTACGCGAGCGTAGCGAGCAAAATTTTTTAAAGCGTTTCTTCCACTTTTTTTTTGCTTGATGCGTGGGAATGCAAGGCTTGTCTTTAATTTCCTTAAGTTTATTTCAACAATAGAAAAATTTCTCAAAATATAGTTTGGAAACTTTTGAAACTAATTTTGAATTTGATGAAGTAAGCGCCGCACGCGAAATTTTTTAGCCAAGGGGCTCCTTGCATGTAAGATCATTTATAAAGTATCCGAAAGTTTGTAGCGTCGCAGGTGAAAATTTTGAAAATTGTTTTTTTTATCATTTCTGGGACCATAAAATCGTTCGGGACCCAAAAAAGATTCTGGGCCCAGCGAAAATACTCCACTTTCGCTTTCTATATTCGGTTCAATAGATTTTATTAGCGGCGAACAAAACTAATTCGGTTTTGTAAAGTAGTAAATAAAACTTCCGAGCGGAGCGAGCGAATTTTTTTTTTTTTTTTAGAATTTTCAGTTTTTTTCTGATTTTTAACTATTTCAACCTTTTAGCTATTTTCCGTTTTTAGTGACTTTAGTCATTTCCCGACTTTCGGCCATTTTCCGATTTTTTGTTATTTCCCGTTTTTCTGCCATATCCCGTTTTTTGTCATTTCAGTGATTTCCCTATTTTCAGTTATTTCCCGATTTTTAGTCATTTCCCAATTTTTAGTAATTTCCCGATTCTTATTTATTTCCCTATTTTTAGTCATTTCCCGATTTTAGTCATTTGCTGATTTTTAGTCATTTCCCGATTTTTAGTCATTTCCCGATTTCTAGTCATTTCCCGTTTTTTAGTCATTTCCCGTTTTTTAGTCATTTCCGAATTTTAGTCATTTCCCGATTTTTAGTCATTTCCCTACGTTTAGTCATTTCCCTACGTTTAGTCATTTCCCGATTTTTAGTCATTTCCCAATTTTTAGTAATTTCCCTAATTTCCCGATTCTTATTTATTTTCCGTTTTTTAGTCATTTCCCGATTTTTAGTCATTTCCTGATTGTTAGTTATTTCCCGATTTTTAGTCATTTCCCGATTTTTAGTCATTTCCCGTTATTTAGTCATTTCCCGATTTTTAGTTATTTCCCGATTTTTAGTCATTTCCCAATTCTTAGTTATTTCCCGACTTTTAGTCATTTTCACATACGGGCGAAGGCGCTGACTTAATAGGGACAAGATAGGTGATGCCCTCTCGCAAACAAAAGCGCTGATTTAAGTGGTATAAGTTGTCACACGATCAGATTATCAAGCAGTGTCGAAAACAGGGCTGTGTTGTAAACAAAGTTGTGTAAAACGTTGTATGAAACACATCTGGTGACAAAAACACCTTCATTTCGACGTTTGTTGCGTAAATGACTATTACCCTGTTTTTGCTGTCTCTGGAAACAAATATTAGACTAAGCGTAGCTCATTTGATAATCATTTGTTAAATAACGATTATCTATAATGAGTAAAAAAAAAAACATTTAATCTCTAAATGGCATGATCTGTAAAGAGATTACCATGTATGCCTTCATGCATAACTTAATAAAATTTGTTCATACACCACACTAGTATTATGCATGGTATTCGTTTCAATTCAACGATAAAATTTAATAAAATTGAAATTATATTCTCGTTGAACAGTAAACTTAATTAAAACTTCATAAGAAATTTATTTTAACACGGCGACAAATCCTAAATGAAGCTTTGCGCCATATAACCGTAGGATAACCACCTCTATATTTAACAACGAAATAATGAAATTTTAAGTTAAATATTCCATTGTATCATTGAAACGGAGTACATAAATTATGGTAATTTAATGCGCTACGAATATGGAACGGAGTAAGGAAGATTTTCCTTTTTTTCAGTTTTTTGCTTGTCAACTAAGTTATGAAGTTGAATGTTATTGTGCTCCACTTATTTTCAAAATAAATTTACTAGACTCGACATATGCATTTCCATGCGCAGAATCACAAGCTATGATTGTGCACGGTAATAACTGTATAGGATTATTGTAGATTAGTTGATGTAATTGATGATGTAAATATTGTCATGAGAATGTTGAACCTTCACCCGAAAACAATTCGCAAATCTTAGGGTCACGGCGTTAAATTGGGTGCTTAACAATAAGTCGGCTTACCAGTTTCTTGTATAGTTGGTTGTTGGAGATTTAGGTGTCCTGAAACTTACCGGACGCTACTTTCTTCATTTTCATGAAAGATGCTTTTTTTCTTTTCGTTGTTACAAGGCGCAGCTAGCTCACACTTTACAGGTCATTTCCCAGATAGCAATTAACCCCACGAAATGTACACAAGGTAATAAAGTGCTGATCCCATTTAATGTGCTCCAGTTCCAGGACATTTAATATATATTAAAAAGCGCCCCTACCGTTACATCTTTTCTTTGGAACGTGAAGTGCATTTAATGAATGTACATCTAACGTACACATAAAACACTTTGAATACACAACTAATGTACCTTGAATGTACTTTTTAGTGTGAATTACTAGCACATTTCATGTACATATAATGTTATGTAAGAAAAGAAAGGAAAATTTAATTTAGTTTTCCGACTTTGCTATTTCGGTTTTTCTCATTCTGATGATCGCTACGTCCTCCATCTACATTTTTTATGCCAAGCTCTCATTTTTTATTAGAAAAATTTCTGCAATAGCGGGGCTTGAACCCAAGACGCTCGGGACTATCAGTCGACTGCTTTGCCAATTGTGCCACCGGATACTTGTGTGTTGGTGCGTTAAATTTGTATAAAGTATTAAACTATAGAAAATACATTAAATGTACTTTTTGTGTACTGAGAGAAAAAGTTTTGGAATATATGCTAGTAAATGAAAATTAAAAAAACTCCACAGAGTGTTATTTAAATTTATTTGATCGAACAAACTGTAGCTTTTTTCTTTGAACACATTTTTCTTTTAAAATTTGATACTTTTTTTTAATGTTACCCAACCAAAAGCGGCCGTGATATCCATTCACGGAATAAAAATATACATTTTTGAAAAAATAAGATGAGCATTTTTCGAAGCACATAATCTAAAAATGTACTTGAAATCTAGTGCAATAATTTTCGACATTTAATGGCAGAAAAAATGTGCCTTTTATTTACATCGAAAATGTACTACATCACAAGCACATTTTTGGTACATTCAATGTGATAGGAATAGTGTACACCTTATCACGCACATAAAATATGCGCAAAATTTACTTGTGATCTAGTGCAATAATTTCGAGTTGTAATAGCACAAAAAATGTGCCTTTTGTTTACATCGAAAAATGTACTACATCACAAGCACATTTTTGGTACATTCAATGTGATAGAAATAGTGTACACCTTATCACGCACATAAAATGTGCGAAAAATGTACTTGTGATCTAGTGCAATAATTTTGGGTTTTAATAGCACAAAAAATGTGCCTTTCATTTACATCAAAAAATATACTACATCACAAGCACATTTTTGGTACATTCAATGTGATAGGAATAGTGTACACCTTATCACGCACATAAAATGTTTGAAAAATGTACTTGTGATCTGGTGCAATCATTTCGAGTTTTAATAGCGTAAAAAATGTGCTTTTTATGTACATCGAAATATGTACCACTTTACAGGCACATTTTTTGTATATTTTATGTACATATTCTCAACAACATTGAATTTCGCATATTTAATGTACATTCCAGTTGGCAACTACATTAAAAAGTGTCATCTGTGTTATCTGGTTTTGGTACCTTGTTACACAATTTCTTACGTTGTTATCATAAACTATCCTTTCCCACGCCACACCATCATTTGCCTAAGATTGTCTAATGTAAACTTCTAGATCTGATTCAACTGAATCCATAACCCTCCTTCTAAGTCTTATACCAAATACCCAGAGCAGTTATTCTCCATTCGTAAACTACCTTCTCCCATGATTTCCCGAAATGTATGACCTTATTCTTGTCTTATCACTTATCACCTTATTGTATTAAATTGTTGTATTGCTTGGCCAATAAACATAAATTTATCAAAATTGTTGTATTGCTTGGAAGCGGCCAAATTCGTTGACGAGGCAACGAAGGGAAATGCATTACGTGAGTAATGATTTTATTCGACGAACAAAGTTAGCTGGTCACCTTATTCACTTATCACCATCCTGATGAAGTACTGTATGCGATATGAAGGCAATCAATGTCATCTTACAACTTCATGGTGTTCTCCGTCATCTTCTTACATAAATATTTTTATCCAATTTCGTTGCGAATATAAAACTTTTTCGTTCTGTTTTTGGTTGCGAAAAGGGGTACTTTTCGTAACTAAAAAATCAGTTACGAAAACAGTTTTTTGTCTCTGCTTTTGAAATGCGAAATAGTTATTTATGCGACTAGTTGCGAAATGGAATTGTGTTTGTAAATTATCAAACGAGAGAAGCGAGTTGGATAAACACATCGTGTGAAAAAAACAACCAATTCCGCAAAGTGTTTCATACAAGACTTTATGCAACACTTTGTGTAACCTATATTTTTGAATGAACTTTTTATTACCCAAATGTCTGATAAAAACTGACTTTATCGCTCGTTTGATAAATTCACATCTAGTGACAAAATTAACTCCATTTCGCAACTAATTGCATAAAAAACTATTATGCGACGCCGTTGTGAAAAGTGAACTTTTTCGTGCGTAGTTTCGGTGACGTTTGAGAGGTCTTTATATAACTGCTTTTACTTTTTATCACTCATTTGTGTGATAAAAAGTTACTTTTAAAGTAGGCCTCTTTTTACTCTGAAACGCTGCACAAAAAACCTCATCATTAAAGAAATATTCACGAAAAACGACCAAATATCGTGTAGAGTCGCGTGATGTGAGTTTGACACTAAGGACACTACAGCCCGAACAACTCAACAGATTTTCTATAATATAATTTTTGTGATTTTTTGACGTCCATATCTTTTATTTAAAACCTTCCATAGCGATTTCCGTTCTAATTTCGCAGAGACATAAGTGAAAAAGTGCCACAAACCTTCAAAAAACCAGGTTTTCGACCACTTTTTCGACCATAACTTCGAAAATTTTCGACCGATTTTGCCCAAATTCAATCCCTTAATCAATTTGGTGATTAGCTTTCAGAAAAAAAAGTTTTTGAAAAATGGATAAGAATTCTATGTAGAAAAAACACGCTTTGCTTCACGCTCCAGTTTTAGGGCCCTGGCTTAGTCTAAAAGCTCAAAATTGAAAAAGTTTCTTCCATAAAATGCCAAATACGCTCATTTTTTTCAAACTTTTGTACATAACTCAGGTATGTTTGAAAGATCTGGACATGGCCGACAATTTATGGAAGAAACGTTTTCGAATTTGAGTCCTTGGACATAGCTAGGACACTAAGAACTAGTCTCTACTAGGGCCCTACGTGTTTTTTGTACATAGCTCGAGTAAATCTCTTTCGATTTTCAAAATTTTTTTAATCGAAAGATTTTGATTAGAGGCTCTTGGACTCAGCTTAGGGCTCAAGTGGGGCTTAGATCGGTCGGTCGGCCCTAACCAAAAAAAAAAATTTTTTGCTATGTTGTAGAGAAAATTGAGGCGAACATTTTTCTCTATTTGGGGGTCAATTCTGCGCTTTCGAAAAGTTTTTTTTACACCGTTTCTTCGGACGGGTTTTTCAATATTGCCCTATCGGCAATTTCCAATACAATTTATTGTGAACGTAAGGCAATATTTACTTAAATACCTCCGAGTCTTTTCGTAACATCAACTCTGTTTGCTTCATCTATTCTGATACGTACGGGTGCCTTCATATGTTTTAATTCTGATTCAAATATCATTCGTCTTACAGCTTTAATTTTGAATAATTTGTTATTTACGCAGAACTTAGGTTAGGGTGTAGCCAAGGTTGACCGAGGACCTAAAAATTAATTAGAGAGCGTTGAGCAGAACATTTCAGCTGATGAAACCGTGTATTTAGAGGTCATGGCAATGCCCAGATTGATTGATAGGGGAACGTATGGGTCTTAATTTATGCTTTAATCACATGATGGATAAAATGTTTACCAGATTTTGTTGTACGAATTTATGCCATTCAGAACAACACAACAAGTACAAAATGAATATTTTTCCACGCACATATCTATCGTCAATACCTAAGGCTGTTTTTCTTCTACGAGAGAAAAACGAATTCTGTTAACAGATGAATGATAAACATAATACGCTACAATCGCAAATTAAATCTTTGAGCGACTCTTGACAAATAAAATGTAACATTCTATCCAAAATGATAATTGGATTTCTTAAATATATACTTTATACATAAATTGTGTTACATTTAGTAAAAATTCAAAAAAATATATGAATGAAAAACGAGTCATTCATCAAAACAGAAATTTTATGTGTGGCAACGGAAAAGTCATTAATCATTTTCCATATCAGGCAGATTAAAAAAGTTTTCATTTCATTTTAACCGTATAATTTGAGTGAACAACAAAAAAAAAACCGAATGTATAAATTTTTCGTTTAAGTGTGCGCTCGGATGGTGTAAAGTTTATACGTAAAATATTTATTGTAACTCATATTATGGAAAATTTTAATATTTTTGGAATTTCATCCAACCGTGCTAATCGCTCCTTGGAAATACTGTTGCAAAAATCGCAATAGCATGCGAGTGCATACGTTTCTATTAATGGAGTTTAACAATTAAATTGAAAAAGCACAGCAGAAATAAATATAACTTTTGAATGGTTTTTAGCATAGTTTCGTCGGGGGAGGCTCCCGAAATATAGTTGGGGACGGGAATTAAGCCAGTATTACAATTTTACCGATTAAAACGTATTCCAACAATCTCTCATTTCACATGTCTCACAACGTTAACAAGGAAACATTTCAAACATATGCAACAAACATAACAAAAGACTCGAACTAAATCTAAATAAATAAAGCCTCATGAAATTACGTCGACATTAAATTGTGTTGGAAATTGCCGAATGGGCAATATTGAAAACCCCGTCCGAAGCAACTGTGAAAAAAAGTGTCGAATAGCGATGCGCCCGTGACGCAAGTCCCTATACGATCAAAAAATTAGGAAAAATTTTTTTCGTAGACTTCGGAACCATATATACAGCTAAGTTTTGACTTTTTCCCCTTGCGTCGTACCCCCTGAGACCCAGTTTTCCGGATTCGACGTAAAATTTTGATTGAAATCGACATTTTACTCATTAAAATCGGTCCAGTGGATCCGAAGATATGACCTTTAGAAAATCGTCATTTTCCATACAAAATGTGCTATTTTATAGAAACCAAAGTTAATGCAAATGCAACGTAGGATTAGTTAGTTAGTTAATTGGTTCCAGAGCCATTTGTATGAAAACCGACTTTTTTGGCTCGTGCTCGAAAACGGCTCGATAACTTTTTTTGAAATTTTGCAGGGACCTTCGGGTCGCCATACGAGATTTAAACAAAGGGGGGAGTACCGGCCTCGTTACATATAAAGTCCAAAAGAACGTTTTGTATGTGTGTGTGAGTGTATTCAAAGTATGGGTCTGATATGAGCAAAATTTTTGGACTGTGTTAGGATGGAGATAAATGTTTGGTGTCAAAGGAAAAGTTATTGGGTTGAGTGTGTAGTGTGCCAGGGTGACCAACAAAATGGCCGACGGTGCTATGGGACGGACTTCGGGGGAAAATTAATTTTTTTTTTTGAGTTGGAGATAGATGTTTGGTGTCAAAGGAAAAGTTGTTGGATTGGGTGTGTAGTGTATCAGGATGACCAACAAAATGGCCGACGGTGGTATGGGACGCATTTAGGGGAAAAATGATTTTTTTTAAATTAATTTTTTTGTTGAGGATAGATGTTTCATGTTGTGTTTTGTTTCTTTGCCGGTTAGTGTAATGTTAAAATATTTTTCTTGGCTGTAGCGGCATCGGGTAGATGTTGCCGGAAAATTTTTTCCCCGTAGATTTTTTTCGCCGAAAATTTTTTTCGCCGAAAACTTTTTTTCTATGAAATTTTTTTTTCGCCGGAAATTCTTTTTCTCTG
>CM055403.1:115597063-115611306 GCA_029228625.1 Pseudolycoriella hygida | reverse complement strand
GTGGGGGGGGAGTCGAAAATGTGACGTCATATTTTAGGGGGTGTAAGTCAAACGTGATGCAATTTGTCACCTTTTTTGTATAAGAACAGAGTATGCTGGTCTTCCACTCTTTCGGTAACTCCTCGACATTCCATATAAGCGTGATAAGCTCGTGCATCTCCATACATAGCGCGTTGCCGCCGTTCTGGAAAAGTTCTCCGGGTAGGTTTTCAGTCCCCGGGGCTTTAAAATTTCTGAGCCTTGAAATTTCAGCTTCAACTTCTTGCATCGTTGGTTCTTCTATGCATGGTTGTGCAGTCTCAAATGGCAATTCGTCGTCTCGGTTGAGTGGTCTGTTCGGGTTAAGCAGTTCCTTGAAGTACTCAGCCCATCTTGTAATGCACCTTTCCTCATCTGCTAAGATCGATCCATTCTTGTCCGTACACAGCAAAGGTTGTTGACTCTAGCCACTTCTGGATTCGTTCACTTTCCGGTACAAGTTCTGAGCCTCCTTCCGATTGCCAAACTTCTCAATTTCGAGTAAAACTTCCTTGTCACGCTGTCGCTTTCTCCGTCGGAATAGTTCTCGATCGAAATTCCTTTTAGAACGGTACTCTTCCTGGCCATTTCTAGTGAATCTACTTAGAGTTTTCAGACGAGCTGCGTTTTTGTCGTCCATGGCCTTGTGAGTATGGACGATAGATGGCAATTAAGAAAAACGCCATTCATTCTCAGTTATAATTCGCTAGACGCAGTTTTACCGAAGATTGTACATAAGAGACATCAATATCTCGGTTTCATCACCCCCAACATATAAAGTTGAATGACTTGACTGTCGATTGGAACGATATTCCGAAATGTTGGCTCTTCGAATGTATTCTTCAACTCGACTGTTCTAGTTGAGTTACATCTGAGCGTCATTACAATGACAAAATAACTCCATTTCAAATAGTATCTCAAGGTGTACTGTTTCGATTGACCGCTAATAAAAAAGAAATATGGCTACTTTCAGCCTGTCAATGCGTCCATGGCCTTCTGGCATTCATCGTCAAACCAGATATTTCTTTTATTTCCCGTTCTCGTTCCCACTGCTGCGGCGCTCTCTACATTCCGTTCAATTTGATTACACGCATCGTCTACGCTTTGTTGCTCGCTGACCATTTCGCCAATAATATTCGTCTGCACACACTGTCCATATATTGACGTTTAATGTTTTCGTTCTGTAGTTTTTCCACGTCCAACTTCTTCCATGCCGGTTGTCGATTGTGTTGAACCGATATTCGAGACCTAACTACCGCTCTCATATATGCGAGCATATTTTTAAAATTTTTCGCAAAAGGCATCCATAGGATTCTATTTTGAGCATTCACAAAATAGTTTCAAATTTGTATGTATATCACGTCCTTAATGAAATATCAAGTACATGCCTATAGCTAGAGCTACGTCCACTACATGGATTCTCCATCTCGAAGCAGTCAAACGCTTTCCGAAAATTGACACTTCGTTTAACAATTTGCGTGGTGCGGTTTCGACCCACGAAAAACCCCTTTGCGGATCGATCGATCGGCCGGATTTTGCTCATCTTTGAAAAATCACGATATTTTATATGTATAAATCACGAGAAATTCTTGGGTCGACATGTTACTTAAGGAAAGGCAACATTCTCTAAAATTTTCCATAAATATCTATCTGGGTGAAACCGTTGAGTGTTCTCACTAAAAAGATATCTTTTGGACGGGGAAGAGTAATTTTTCTTCAGTTCTTTTCTTAAAACTTTGTTTACCGGTATTTACTGGAATTTATATGAAGACTAGTTGAAACCCCCGCCCCTAGGGGCTACGCAGGCTTTATCATTTTCGCTGGCCTAACCAAATAATTTTTCGTTTTAAATAATGATGCTTAATGTTGAAGATCGTTATATCACTTCGTTGATATTACCGCTAATAATACTAAAATCGAAGTGAGCGCGAAAGGCACTATAAATCACAATACTTTCTTTGCCGCAAAATTACTCCACTTCCACCGTATACCACTTCTTCCGTATTCCACTTCCTCCGTATTCCACCTCCCCTGTATTCCACTTCCCCTGTATTCCACTTCCACCGTATTCCGCGTTCACCGTATTCTACTTCCCCGGATTCCACGTTCCCAGAATTCACGTTAAGCATGTGGTCCCTAGTGCTAGGTCATTACAATACCATGTAAAAGTACTTTCACTAGCTATAGCAGCAATGGTAGCCGAATCTGTCACTTAAAAAGTGTCCTCCCGGCTGAACAATACCATACGCTATTATTATTATTATTATTAACGTTGCCCGTATTCAACTTTCCCCGTATTCCACGTTCACCGTATTCCAAGTTCCTCCGTATTCAACGTTCAACGTTCACCGTATTCAGCGTTGCACTTGCCACGTATTCTACTCAGACACTTTGCCAAAGAAACCAATAGTCTATCTCTTATACCTTCCTCGCACTTCTAAAACCATCCGAAATTGATGAAGGATCCAAATCCGAGATAATTTTTTCAATTCTAGCTAACGATCTGCATCAGATTAACAACATTCGCAATCACCAAGACAACGTTCTTGATCTGGTTTTCTTTAGCAATCCAGATATCGCTGCATCTGAAATGCCACTAAGTAAAATTGACCTTTATCATCCACCTCTAGAGGGCTCGATAGACTCCATAGAACAGAATCCTATCCAATGCGAACCTAACTTTAGACATGGTGACTATGACGGACTGAACGATTATTTGAATTCGGTCGATTGGTCAGTAGTAAAAACTCAATCATCTAATGTCGATGATGTTGTCGACTCATTCCATTGAGGCGATCATTTCAGATGTGTGACCTACCTTGGTTTAGCAAGCGTCTTAAGAAACTTAAAAACAGGACCAGTAAAGCTCATAAAAGGTACCGTGCCAGCATTGGTACTTCCAGTGAAACATCTCTAAGGTTAAGCTTCTTGTCCATCAGTAACAAATTCAGAACTCTCCAAAGCGAGTCCTATGAAGTCTGATCCGTCCAAGTTCTGGTTTTATGTGAAGTCAAGGAAAAAGACATCTGGTTATCCTTCAATGATGTATCGTGCTGAAGTAAAAAGCAATACTTCTAATGAAACTTGCAATCTCTTTGCTGATTTTTTCGAAAGCGTTTATTCTCCAGATACTGGTAACGTCTCTTCATATTCTTCTAACGTTGAAAAGCGTCTGAATCTCGGTTCAATAGAGCTGAACATTGATGAAGTTGTGACGCATCTGCAGAGCGTTGATACATCCAAAGGTGATGGACCAGACAGCGACTTCACTTCTTGAAATTTTCAATCTGTCAACTGAAACTTTTCCTACTCGTTGGAAGACTTCATATATCACTCCGATTTTTAAGAACGGTGCAAGAGGGAACGTAGAGAACTATCGAGGAATAGCGATTTTACCCACGTTTGACAAGTTGTTTGAGTCGATTGTAAGTGAGATCTTGATAGTAGAATGTGGAAATGTAATTTCTAAATCTCAACATGGATTCATTAAAAGTAGGTCTACCTCAGCCAATCTAATTGAGTTTGTGAGTCATGCTCTACAAGTGATGGAGTCAAAAGCGCAGCTAGATGTTATATACACTGATTTTGCAAAAGCGTTTGATAGAGTAAAGCATTCGATGCTCATTCATACATTGTATCTTATGGGATTTCATTCTAGTCTTCTAAGATGGATTACCTCATTCCTAATGGGCAGGAGACAATATGTCAAAATGTCTGGATGGACGTCGCGCACGTTCCATGTATCATCGGGAGTTCCCCAGGGTAGCCACCTCGGCCCACTGTTATTTATATTATTTATGAACGACGCCACTAAAGTTTTTGCCTCGTCATCTACTTATTTCTTATATGCAGATGACTTGAAAATATGTCGGGTGATCCGTTCTGTCCGCGATGCGGTAGCTCTACAGCGTGATATAGAGAAGCTTGTCATTTGGTGTAATGACAATGAACTCTATCTAAACACTGATAAATGTCGAACAATATCTTTCACTCGCAAGATGTCAACGATCGAATTCGATTATGAGATCGACAATAGTTCGCTTAAACGCGTTGAAGTTATTCGCGATTTGGGCGTTTTAATGGATGAGAAATTAACATTTTCCAGTCACGTTCAGAATATTATCGCAAAATCTTATTCTATGCTTCGATTTGCAATACGCTTCTGTAGTGTGGCATCCATATTATGAAACTTACATTGACAAAATTGAGTCCATTCAAAAGAAGTTTTTAATTTATGCTTTAAGACGAACAGTTTCCCGTGACGAAAACTATAGACTTCCGCCTTACGTTAGCAGGTGTAAGTCGATTGGTTTGGAGGTCTTAGCAAGACGCTGGATAAACGCTTGTGCTTTCTTCGCTTTTGATCTATTGAGTATGCGCTTGGATGCTCCGACACTATTGTCAAAGTTAAGAGTCAATCAGCCTGCAAGGTTTTTACGGCAGACCGTCAATCGTAAGTCTCAGCATCTTTTGGTTCAAAGTCACAGGACCGACTATGGCAACTATGAACCTATGAACAGCGTATGTATGCAATTCAACAAGTTGCGGAATTATAGGTAAAAGCCAAACAGCTCGAAATCAAACTTAATGGAGTAAATAGACTCACTTGAAAGCGAAAGCTCATTTTCCAATGTAAACTGGTTCTCACTCGATCAATCCTAGTCGGTTTGGTTTGTACTCTAATCAAAGCCTAATTGGCCTCTGCTCACGCGGTCTACGTGACCTGGAAACGTCACAAAAAAACTTACTTTTTTTCAGGTGGAACCACGTAAATTGGTACTGACCCACTCCGCTAGAGAGGCGCAGATTAGCATTCATTGTAACGTCGACACATGTATATTATATTTGTTTGCTTGTAAAATGTAAGTAGTCAGGATTATTTGACGAAATAAATAAAAATTGACCACATGTCCAACTGTCCGACATTTTCACCATTACTGATGAGTTTTACGCTGAGACTTTGTCGAAGAAACCAACGCCGTATCTGTCATACCGAAGAAACGTTTGAAAACTGATTTCACCCAAATTTCATTCTAAGACGACATCTTGACTCACTTTTGGGCGTTTTCAATTTTGACCCGTTTTTTACCCATAACTCCTTTATTTCAGAACAATATCCCACCCGGAACATGTTTTCTTGACGTTTTAGACCCTCCCCAACAAGTTTTTTTTTGCTCCTCACTTTTTTCATTTTTATGCGAAATAAACACAAAAAGTAACGGGATCGTTACTGACAGACAAATAATTAAATAAATAAATAGACACATAAACAGACAAATTTTAGAGGTGTATAATTAGTGATAAGGTCTGGAACGAAGACTTCGATGGGTAGAAATGTTCCATTGGACATCCTCTTAAGTACATTCATCATCTTTTAATTTTACTACGTTATTTGATAAGCTAGTTTCATTGTTTACAGAATAGATTTTATATGTAAATTTTCGCAAGCATGCGAAACGTTTGAAATCATTAAAGTAGTAAAATTAAAATGATGAATGTTCCTCAAAAATTGATTTTTTTGCTATCGGCCTTAAGTGTGTTCCGGAATGCACAATTACCTTGGTAAAAATGTTCCCCTCGACTTCCACTACAACAATTCAAAAATTAATATTTTGGTCCTCGGCTGACCTTAGCGTCGATATGTAGGCCTTAGGTGGGCAAAAATATTTTCCTCTACGTCGTCATCTGCAACATTTCAAAAATTAATTATTTGGCACTCGGCCAGCCGTAGCACCGACCTTAGGCCTCGGTTGAGCTGTGGGACTTATGTTACAGTAAGACGCATCAAGGTGAAGTCAGGTGCACCAAGGTGCAATCAAGTGCATCAGGGTGCAGTGAGGTAAACCAAGCGCAGTACGGTGCAGTAAGGTGCACCAAGGTGTAGTCAGGTCTTTGGCCTTTGTTGTGATTTCTTATTAGAGCAAAATTTGACGTAGTTTTCTCAAATATTCTTTATTTTTTATTGTTACAAATTACACATCACTTTAAATACACTTAGAGAACTCTACATAAATACATCGCATTTACACCAGCTGTTTTGACTTTATTTGCTTCGTTTTTGCTATCAGCTGACGTGCGATGCACATATTTAGAAATTTATTAGAGTAACCTACATATAATTGCAGTAAATTAAATGGTCCAACCAGTCAAGACAAGCCACCTGCGTTAAAGACTCAGGAGATGAGTTCTCTTGTTACACAACAATAAAAAATTTTAACATGAAAGTCGTAATTTTTTGCAATTTCAATAAACCTTCTACACTTTCCGAGAGAGAAAATCTTGAAAATTTGTAGAAAATGTATACAATTGTAGGTAGAGATTACTTAATGGTAAATACAACTCCGAACTAGCGGAATGCAAGGTTTTTACATAGGGGAAAATAGACACCAAATTTGAATTTATCACGTGAGCATTATTTAATACGAAAAAAATCGTCGTTTCCATTCCTAAAGGATATAAGTACAACTGTCAACTTTTGACAGCTGTCAGATTTCGGGACCAAGTTTTTCAATAATTATTTGAGTCCTTAAAATTCTTTGTATTTATGTCAGTGTGAGGAATCGCTTTTGAACCTTTGGGCCAAAATTCATATCTGACAGCTGTCAAAAGTTGACGGTTGTACTTACATCCTTTACCAATGGAAACGACGAAATCGAATTATTAAAGCGTTGGTCGTTTACTTTTTGACCACGATTGTCGTAAAGACCCAAAGTTCATGAAAAATTCGTTTTCCTTAAATTTTTATAATCAAGTAAAAATAGCGATAATAATGAGTTCGAAACCATAAGTTGCATTAAGAACAAAATACAAACAAAACAAAAAAAAACACTAAGCCTCAAAAAGAATTAAAAATTCTCCTTGTTGGATCGACATGAACCAGGATTTAAGGTAGAATCTGCTTCCTTCGGGGTTGACTGTAAGCGAAATGGTTTGAATAATTCATGGTCATCGGTGAAGAAAACGTATACAAACCTGAGACATCGTCCTTAAGGGGACTTTCGAAATACTTGGCGTGGTTGTGGGCGTATTTTGTACGGACGAAATTTCGGCAAACACACGGCTGGAATTAGCTTCAATTATTGAGAATGACTGTCCTGGCGATTCATGTAACTCATTGCTTCCATTTGCTGAACCATTAGCAACTTGGGCGTCATTGGACTCTTCTTCTGTGATGGTTGAATCAACTTCACCTTCCTTTTGCGGAAAAAATAAAGTGAAAATTAAAATTTGACCTTTCTGGTGCACGGTAAAAACGTGAATGTGGCACCCTTGATCCGTCGAGAGGTACTCGGTTGATGTTGATGAGCTCAAACAAATATACAAATATTATATGCAGCGTCACCCTTATGTTTTGTGTGAACTTAAATGCCTGAGGTTTGAACCGGATATAAATAGCAGTTGAATCTACCTCTCGAAGCAGGTCAGGTCTACCAGAAATTATCTGAACCTGATATGACCAATTTCGACCTGATTTTGGTTTTCAGGCAATACCTGAACCTGACCCAGTTGACCTGAATATTTTGGGAACTTCAATCTGGGTTATGTGATACAATTAGTGGATTGCTCCAATCGATCGATTTTTTCGTTGAATTCCCGTTATTTGAGCAAACATTTTAAAAATTTTACTGTTAATTTTAATAAGAACTCTAGTTTTTATTGGCAAGCGGGCAACGTATAAATTGCAGATTAACGTGTGTACCTGACATAGTCTCAACCGCACGGCCCCCCTGGGCGAGAAATTGGGATACGCCCAATTAGCGCGAGTCACCAGGGCGACTCTACCTAAAAACGGCAGGCAAGTGCAAACCTCCGTGGCCTCCAGGAAGGACTAGGGGTGCAGTCACCCAAATTCAACACGTGAACTGCTTTGAAACAGTTCACTATCTACCACAGCCCCCGCGTTGCAGCGCCACTAGGCACCTCAACCAAGCGCTAGGACCGGATGCGGCCATAGCGCAAGACGCACTACATCCGAGGGCTCCCCAGCCCCGCGGTACCGAATTTACCGTTAGACCACTTCGGTAGGGATGTGCACTTCATTCCTGGTACCACTAAACCAGCTCAGGAAACCATGGTGTCGCCATGGACCAACGGGACGAAGCAAGCCAAGTCCGTTGGCGACCACCCCTGTGGTATGGCAAGCGGTGAGAAGGGTCAGAATCGGGACGCACAAAACATGGACAGAAGAAAAGCAGAACACTACCACTACCAAATCTGGATTTTGCAAGGAGGGCCGCCTGCAGAGCGTTTAAAAAGTTAACGCAGTTGCGGGTTTTGAGAGCCTCTTCACACAAAACACAACGGCAATATTCGGAAACTACAAAATTCGCTATGAATGCGTAAGTGGAAAACACGTGGGAGCACGCGAGCATTGCTTGTGGAAGGTCATGTTTATTTGGGTGTGCAAACTTTTAAGGGGCCATTTACAATATACGCGAGCTATTAAGGGAGGTCTGTGGGTTCGCAAAAATCGCGCTGTTTTTGTAGCGTGCGTACTTAGTGAATTGCCCCCAAGAAAACATCTCAATTCATCGCTGATTGCTGGATTGATGGGACTTTTCGTATCACTAATTTGGTCTCTATTCTACGCCCACAAGCTTAGAGGTCCTTCATAAATTACGTAACGCAAGAGAGGGAGGGTTTGGTTTGTTTTTATTTGGTAGTTTCAAGGTCTCCATATAGCAAACTAACAGGTGAGGGTGAGGGGGTATAAAGCCAGCACGACCTTAAGTTATTCAAAAATTTGAATTCAAAAACGCTCACATAAATCACCAAATTGCACGTACAAACAAATTAAAAGTACAATTGTGGTATCTCGGACCAGAACTCGCTGCTCACTTTGTTCTCAGATAAATGGTTAGTAAACGAGAAATGTATCAAAATAAAACATTTTTATGGACATTGACAGCTAATGGAAATGTGATAACGTACACCTCAAAGAGATAAGCTACTTGATAACATCATAGTCCTTATTTTCGCTGAATAAAATTTATGATACACGATGACCCTGCAGTCTGGACAACGAATTCCGGATTTAAGAAGGTAAATCTTTAATTGATTTGAATAATTCAACGAATTTCAATTGCGTCATATCGTCTCGAAACTGAGGGTAGTAAACGATGTCACGGAACGTGTCATTGCATGAATCACAAAGTACAACAGCTCTTTAACTTATAACGAAGATAGGAAGCAGAGAGTGGTCAAAATTGCGGAGTATCACCCGTCACTGTCTTTTCGAAAAACTAAGAAGTAAGAATTGTTGAAGCAAATAATTTGGTTTTCTTTTTTCTTGTTATGTTTTGATTTCCTGTTGATTTCTTCGTTCATTTACCCAATTTCTCGCACGAAAAGTTCAAAATTTTTAACTGTAGATCTCTACTCCAGCAACGCGTGTGAAAAATGTCCGGCATCCTAGATACCGGAAAATTTGGGAGCCGAAAAACTGGATACCGGGAAATTAGAAGAAAAAAGAGGTACGACACGTCGAAAATCGGGAAATGACTAAAAATCGGGAAATGACTGAAAAATGGGAAACGAACAAAAATCGGGAAATGAACAAAAATCGAGAAATGACTGAAAAGCGGAAAATGTTTGAAAAACGGGAAATGAACAAAAGGCTAAATTTCACTTTAGGTTACAAACTTGGACCCAATTTTTTTAGGTTGGGGAATGTGGCGGAAAGTCACCAGATGACAAAACAAGAAAAATTAGGCCGCGGAAAACCTTCACCAAAGCTCCCAGACGTCGAAAAAAAAACTTTTTCGTTTGATTTTCGGTAGATATATTTCAAATTTTTTAGGTGTGGGAAGGTGAGAGAAGTTAACCAGATGAGAATGCAACAAGAATTAGGCAGCGGAAAAGCTTCACAAAAAAAACGGGAAACAGCTAAAAAGCTTGAAATAGTTAAATATCAAAGAATATCTAAAAATTGCCAAATAAATTTTTGCTCGCTCCGTTCGATAATTTTAGAGGGATAGAGGAGCATGTTCCCGGGGCTCCGAATTTTTTTGGGTGGTGAGCGATTTTTGAGGTCCCACAAATGATGAAGAAAAGGACAATTCCATCAGTACTTCTACTTCGTAAATTATATAGACGCTATAGAATTCGAGTGTACACCAAATATAGTTTCACTCACCCAATATGAAAAATATACCACTTTGCATAAAACAATGGTAACTGAATCAAATTCGTAATGGTAACGCGACGTAGAATGTGTTGTTAAAAGGGAACGCTCTGTTTTATCTCAATTCATTATGGATAGTGTGATTTAGAGTGAATGAAATTAAAAAAACTCTTAACATACCGATGAAATTGGCCAAAAATTTACTGGGTGCAATTTCGAAATTTTCGCTTGCATTTCGCTACAAGAATTTGGTTACTTTATTCAGAGTGATATCGCGAAATCTTTAGGTGGTTTCAATACATGCCATTTCCGAATCAAGCGATCTATGGCTTTTTCGATTCTCCTTCGAAAATGAGTAGACAAGTGTCTTTCAGTTTTTTGTAAAATTTTTCGTTTTCGAGTAATATGTGCCGAAAGTGGTATACTACAAGGGAATCTGAAAACTGATTTTAATTATTTCTCAGAAAGTAGTTGATGGAAAGGGCTGATATTGTGTACGAATATGAAGTAATACAAGAATTTTTTTGGTGGGGTTAATTGTTGACAGCGGCACCAGCTTCGGCTGTTATTGGTGAAAATATGGCCAACTTTCACAGGCTAATTTCAACTTGCAGCAGCGGCCGGTGTGATGCGAAACTAACCCCACACAAAAATCGGTGGCCATGCCCTCTATTAATCCGCGTAAAGGAGAAAAACAAATTTTTTGTTCAATGAAATGTTTGTTCTTGAGCCTTTTTGGTATGCATGGTGTCCGTAATGAAGCCCTGAACATTTTCTATGAACATATGAAATACATCCGTTCACAAGTTTGGGTAGAAGAAATCTTTTTCAAACATTCTCGCCACCCCGGTGGAACCTTTTAGCATATAGAAACCATGTCAGTCGATCTGGATAACGCTAAAATCGGTTCTGCTGACTAAATCGAGCCGTTTTCTTTCATCCTAAAGCAAAAATAACCCTTTCGGGCAGATTCACATAGCTTCCGATTGCATAGATTACGCTATCCACGATAGTGACAGCTGTGTAGAACAACCAAAATTTGGTGCTGTCTATTTCTTACAAAAAAAATTCTACCACTTGGTCGCCAAACCTGCCGGTAACTGTCTCTTGGCAATCCTTACACGAACAAGTATCAGTGAAAGTTAAAGTTTTGTTAAATCACAAGTGAAAATGACAAGAAATCACAGAAATTTTATCACCCGAAATAACCAAACAAACGTAAACAATCAGCCAACCGTACGTAATCTTGGACCTCCTACGTCACGCATTGGTCAATTGAATGTTGAAGGTATGAGCCGTGCAAAGGGCGAATTTCTTCCAAAATATTTGGCGGAAAATAACATCACAGTGTTTCTTGCACAAGAAACTCACATCGCATCGACGGAAGACATGAACGCTAAAGGCAAGATAAACGGATATGAGATGATTGTGGGTGAACATTCCAGTATTCATGGTATCGCGACGTATGTTAAACAAGGAACAACCGTTTCTGTAATCGAATGATCCACAAACAACAAAAACTATACGTCTGTGATAAAAACAGGCTTGCTGTTTATAAGTCACCGTAAGCAAATTGAAACGAACCGCTGATCAACACGCAACCACATACAGCACTGTACGCCGGAGATTTCAACAACCATCACACAGAGTGGGGCTACAATACGAACGACAAAAATGACGAGGCAGTGGTATCATGGGCGTCGATTAATGAACTGCATTTGGTATACGACGCCAAGGACAAGAAAACTTTCGTTTCAAAAATATGGAATACAGAGACAAATCCCGACCTATGTTTCGTTAGTACTGACAATGAAGGCATCCCGTTACACGTTACTAGAGAGATCCTCCCAGCCTTTCCAAATAGCCAACACGGACCTGTCGTAATCGAAGTGATAACCCAGTGATAAAGTTCCTAGGCCAAGATGGAATTTCAAGAAAGCCAACTGGAATCTGCGGATATTATGGAGATGGAGATTATGGTTATCAAGATTTTTCACTAATGTCTTGACAACTAACTATCTGTCACCACCGTTCAAAAAGACTAAGATAATTGCGCTGCTGAAACCTGGAAAGCTTGACGACAAACCGGAAAGCTATCGACCGATTACCCTACTGTCAGTCGTATTCAAGCTTTTCGAACGACTGTTGTACAACCGAATCGCAACCGAAATCGACAAGCTGACTCCCGATGAACAAGCAGGCTTTCGACCGAAACGCAGCTGTGAAGAGCAGGTCTTAACATTGAGCAACCACATCGAATCTGGTTACCAGCGTAAACTGAAAACCGGTGTTGTGTTCATAGACCTAACAGCTGCTAACGACACTGTGTGGAAGAGGGGTCTATTGTACAAACTAATCAAAGCCGTACGATGCCTTAGAATCGTCGATATGATTGCCAATATACTCAGTGACCGTCTATTCCAAATCTTGCTGAATAATCAATGCTCCAGGAAGCTGAACAACGGACTGGCGCAAGGCTCTGTTTTATCATGCACATTGTTCAACCTGTATATCCATGACTTACCACCATCCGTCGCTAGAAAATTTTTATACGCTGACGACATGGCCTATGCCTATCAACATAATTCGTTCATGGAAATAAACATCGCACTGTCCAAAGATATGGTAGAATTCGTCCGCTTCAGCAAAAAATGGCGATTGGTCCCGAACGTCACGAAGACAGTGGTATCGTGCTTCCACCTAAACAACAAGCTTGCAAAGATGGTACTCAGAGCATTGTTTGACGGTGTTCAACTGAAACATGACTTTGAGCCAGTTTACTTGGGAGTCAAACTAGACCGCTCATTAACTTATAACAAGCACATCGACAAACTGCAGCGCGAGTTAGCTACAAGAAACAATTTGCCAAGGAAACTTGCCGGTACATCTTGGGGTGCATCATCAGCAGTATTGAGAACGACAGCTCTTTCGTTAGTGTACTCGTGTGCGGAATACTGTAGCTCATCGTGGCTCAATAGTGCTCACGCGCAGAAAGTGGACGTTGAGCTCAACAAGTCGATGAGGTTAGTTACGGGTAAGGTCAAATCAACACCGTTGGACTGGCTTCCTGCACTCAGTAACATCGCACCACCTTCAATCAGACGCCAAAACAATCTGTTGTCATTATACAGGAAAACTTTGGCTAATCAACGCGTGCCACTGCACAAGGACCTAGAGTTACCACCAATTGAGAGACTAAAATCTCGCAGACCGGCAGTAAATTCTGCCAAATTACTTCACACTAACGATTTCAAGCCGAAAGAAGTTTGGAAGGACATATGGCATGGAAGTGGAATCAACAGCATCGTGTTCAACTTCGACAATCACACTGCTAAGTCCAAAGAATCTACACTCCCCCGAAAACAGAGGTCTAATCTGAACAGACTAAGAACAGGACACGGACGATGCAACGACATGCTTAACAAATGGAAGCTCATCAATGATCCCAGTTGTTCATGTGGTTGCCAACGCCAAACGATGATGCACATACTGATGGATTGTCCGAACCACAAATACAGTGGCGACGTGTCCGATTTCTTCCGATTGAATGTTGAGGCGCTACTTTGGCTAAAAAATTTGAATCTGTGATAATCTAAATGAATTTCTATGTTTAACGTACATTATTGACTTCACTATACATATTTGTGCAATGAGGATAAATAAATAAATAAACGCTATCCACGACCAACGTCGACGTAGACTAATACTCAATTTTTTATGAATGTAACTAACATGTGGGATTCACGGGGCTCGTATAGAATAAGCATAAGTTGTGGCTGGTAGGCAAGAAGATGTATCATAGTGTGTGCACACACGACGAGGTTAAGGCCAGTAGGCCACCTCAAAACCAGAAAATCTACATCTACCTCTCAGATAGAAAAAGAATCAACAAAATCGGATAGAATTTACACGTAGAGCACTCATTTTTATGGCTCTTGCTAAGTCCAAGGGCCCAAATTAAAAAAAAATCTTCAATAAATTCTTTGGTTTCCATATACCTATCGACTAAAAAAAGATTTATGATATTCGGAAAAGATTTACCCGAGTTATGCCTAAAAAACACGTAGGACCCTTGTAACGACTCAGTTTTAGAGCCCTGAAT
>CM055403.1:115563563-115596563 GCA_029228625.1 Pseudolycoriella hygida | reverse complement strand
TAATTTAACTCTAATTTGACCTAATTTTACTCAAATTTGACCTAATTTGACTCACATTTGGCAAAAATTGAGTCGAATTTGACCTAATTTAACTCAAATTTGGACTGATTTAAATCAAATTTGACCTTATTTAACTCAAATTTGACCTAATTTGACTCACATTTGGCCATAGTTGGTATAAGTTTAAAACGTGCACAGACAGACAAACAGCCCGAGCATTCCTATAAAGTAGCTACTTCTACTTAATAATCGATTATTGATGAAGATTCAATTATTTATAATTGTTAGTGAAGATTGATCATCAACCAATCATGATTGATCATGAATCAATCATGATTGATCATCAACCAATTATGATTTATCATTAATCAATCATGATTGATCATCAATCAATCATAATTGATCATCGACCAATAATCATCGATCATCATAAAATCATCATTAATTCTTTAGAGTTTCGAATAGACGAATTTTGAAAAAAAAATCCCTAAATATTGGGAATAAATGTTAAGAGTAAAGTTCAAATACGGACCAAGTGATACCGGAGATGCGGAAAATGATTATAAAGGTGTCGAATGAAAGATTTGGGTCGCATGAAAAGGAAAATTTTATGTCAAGAACAGTTGAAAGCCCAAAGTGTGAGCCTAAGTTATTAAAATAAAGACAATGGATTTCGAAAGCGAAGGAGTAGAGGCGTACCCCGGATACCTGTATTTATGAAAATTGACTTTTTTCACAAAATTTGCGTGGTCTACTGCGCAGCACCTAAAGTTCGATAATTGTTCTTCATTGCCTCGACATTCCGTTTTCAAATGCAATAAACCTAAACAGCCCCAGGACTAAGGAATGCAAAAAGAAACTAAATTCGAAAACCGCGGTTTCGCTTTCTTAGTGCTAAGTCGGTTTGCAATCCCTACTTTAATTGGCAAAACAATTCCACACACGAAATTCACTAAATTTTATTGAAAGTTATTCAGTTTTCATGTATACGTGCCGGTATAGCGTATCCCTTTGTTAAAGTTAC
This sequence comes from Pseudolycoriella hygida, assembly GCA_029228625.1. Classification (NCBI taxonomy): domain Eukaryota; kingdom Metazoa; phylum Arthropoda; class Insecta; order Diptera; family Sciaridae; genus Pseudolycoriella; species Pseudolycoriella hygida. The sequence goes on along the minus strand of CM055403.1, from coordinate 115,595,539 downwards.
CTATTAGCGCTGTTGAGAAAGCTCACTTCAGAAAGTAGAGCTAAAAATCACAGTATATACTTCCAATTTGGTTGGATTGAAGCTGTCAAAAGAAATAATCGCAGTTGAAATCGCTGCGTTTTGACCAATACGAGGGGCGCCCTAAAAGTTTCGGAAATCGGCTATAAAACGATTTTATTGCTTCTCAAAATAATCACCATTGCAATCTATACACTTTTTCATCCTTAAAAACCAGTTTTCGAAACATTGAGTCCATTCGGAAGTTGGGATTTGGGCCACTTCTTGTTCATATGCCTCGACAGCAGCTTCCGCAGATAAAAATCGCTTCCCACGCAACTTATTCTTGACACTCGGAAACAAATAAAAGTCGCACGGTGCCTAGTCGGGACTGTAGGGTGGATGCAGCATCAAATTGATTTTTTCCTTCTCCAAGAACGTCGTGGTCAGAGCACTTGTGTGGGAGCTTGCATTATCATGGTGGAGGACGATCTTGCGATTTTGACTCTTTCCACGTAGTTCTTCAAATACTTTTGGCAAACAAATCGTAGTATACCACTCTGAATTGATTGTTTTACGATCCTCAAGTGGTACAGTAGCCACATGACCACATTTCCTGAAGAAAGTAGTGACCATTTTCTTGGCGACGCTTCGAGCTTCGAGCTTGGTCAATGTTTCCATGGGTGATGGCTTGGGTCTGGGTCTGGATGGGTGTACTTGATCTGGTACGATTGTACGAGAAGTGATCTGGTGCAACCGTCCAACTCGAATGCTCTCAGAGAGTTAGTGAACCTCTATTTATAGAGACGATTTCGTTTGAAAATACGCGCAAAATTGTCTCTTTACATGATGCTCGAAAAAGGGTGGAGCATATATTTCGATTTAGTACATTAAATTAACGCTCGTGTGATGCGTTACCGATGAGGTGTGAGTCGAATTCTTTTAATTATTTTAGAATTTGTGGCTCGTGAAGCTTTAATATAATATTATGATGTGTGTGTTGGTTATCTATTTATCGAACCAGTGGAATTTGAGTGGAGTATTCCACGACCATAATGAGATGAAAGTGGTCTCATTATAGCGGCATTCGACCAATTGCGGTTGGAAACACTTTCCGCCGCCTGACTGCCAAGTTGGCGAGCGCTTCAGTACGACCAGACATGGCAACGAAATTTGCCCCCCCCCCCCGGCAAGTCGGTTATGGAACGAAAGGAGGATGCGAAGCTGCAGCACACGCGACACGAACATTTATTAAACGAAACAGCGAAATGTTGTGATCCTAAAAGTAGACTTCCGAAATGCATTCAACGAACTGACCGTGATAAATTCCTAGAAGAAATAAAAGAGAATTGCCCAAGCATCTACCCATTTTTATGGCGTTGCTATGCGAGATCTACACTTCTTTTTTATGGAGAGGACACAATTTTATCGCAGAATGGAGCCCAACAAGGTGATCCGTGCGGGCCACTAATTTTTTGCTCAGCCATTCAAGCAGTTGTAGAAAGTCTTGTCTCAGAATTTATAGTCTTTTATCTAGACGATGGAACGATTGCAGGGAGCTACTACAATGTCCTCGAAAATTTCAAAACAGTCATAAATGAATGCGGCAGGTTTGGTCTGGAAATAAACCCCACTAAATGCGAAATATATTTTTGCTCCAATTTAGAACAAGATGTGGTAAACCAATTCAACGAAATTTCACCGAGGATAATAGTCGTTAACCCTTTTGGGACCTCCAATCACTGAAAATGCGTTTCACAGCGTTTTCAGTAAGAAACTGCGCCAGCTGAGAGTATTATTTCAAAGACTGACAGAACTGGATAATTATCATATCGCATATTATCTGCTGAAAAACTGCTTGTCAGTTCCCAAGCTCGTATTCTTACTGCGAACATCTTCAACGTGGAAGCACAAAGCGGTTCTGGAGGAGATGGACGAGTCGATCAAGTTCACGTTAGAAACACTTACAATCTCCAAATTGGACCACGATCAATGGATTTTAGCTTCGCTGGCAGTACGATGTGGGGGTCTTGGAGTCCGGAGAGTCCAGGATTTGGCTTGGCAAGCTTTCTTATCATCAGTAAATGGACTATCTTCAATGATTGGCATTATGTTACACTTACCTTCGCTCGACATTGAAGAAATATCCGATTACAAAGATGGTATCGATTCATGGCAATCTCTTAACCTCGGTACGAATTAACCCGAAGTTCCCGAAGTCCAAAGATGCTGGGACGCTATACAAATACATCGGCTGTTCAACCAACTGGAATTTGATAATTAAGAAGACAAGGCAAGAGTACTAGCGATACAGAAACCAGAATCAGGTGCATGGCTACATGCTCTACCCTCAAGGTCAATCGGAACCCTGCTTGACAATAACTCCTCGTTCCGCATAATGATTGGTCTACGTTTGGGCACCAACATTTGTACACCTCATGAGTGCGTTTGTGGCGCTCGAGTAGACAGAAAAGGAATTCATGGTCTTAAATGCAAGAAAAGCGCCGGAAGATGGACACGTCATTCTGAGACAAACAATGTAATAAAAGGAGCTCTGGTGACAGCAGATATGCCAGCGAGATTGAAACCACCAGGTTTATTCAGGGGTGGTGGCAAAAGAGTGGACGGCACAAGTCTGATTCCGTGGTGTAGAGGGAAAACCCTGGTGTCGGCTGCAACATACACCGACACGCTTGCTCCCAGCAATTTGAAATTTAGTGGGAAAGTAGCGGGAAAGGCAGCAAACGGCAAAACGATTCTAAAAACAACAAAATACAAGGCCTTAATCAATAGAAATTTCCATTTTGTACCCTTTGCAGTCGAAACGATGGGGCCATGGTGCGATGAAGCTAAAAAGTCTTTTAATAAGTTAGGTAAAATGATTTCACTGAATACGGACGAGCCAAGATCTAAGAACTTCCTTAAGCAACGCATAAGCATGGCGATACAAAAGGGAAACGCTACAGCAGTAATGGGGTGTTTCCAACAATCAGAAAATTTAGAGGAAGTCTTCTATTTGTGATAATTTTTTTTGTGATTTTTCTTTTAATTGTAATCTTTGTGATTTACGTACTAATGCTGATCAAATATAGGCCCACATTCTAAAGAAAATCATTAAAGATCTCTTCGGAAACTGCTAAGAAAATTTGCTGAAAGTCATTGGAACCGAGTTAACACAGCACACTTTTTCGATGTGGCTTTTCTTTTAATGTTCATAAAATGGTAGAAAAATTCACATGTTTTTCACATTTTTTTCTGATTGAAAATTGAGTAAATGTATATTGTGTGTACTCAGGATATAGATGTGTCCGACACAATTGAAGTCGTGATGCAGGTGCACAAGGTTGTTCCCATATGTCTTGCTTTCAATGAATGAATAACTAGAAATTCCAACTTGTTGACAATTATTTAAATAAACTCGGAAGCATTACTTAGAACGTACAATTTCTCGATCATTTACCAAAATCCGGCGATGTCTCTTTCTCAGATACCTAACATAAAAACATGGTACGACACTTTCAAAATCATACACAAAATTTTCATTGAGAATCCGGAGAATCCGAACTTTGAGCCATCTGATGCAGATTACAGGTCGTACATAAAGAACTTTCACAAAATCATGGACATTGACGAAAAGTAAAAAATTATCTTCTTTCCACTTGGCTTATTAACGGCGTATATTGATTGTTAGGTTCTTTACTGAATGCTGTGAGCACGGTCTGGAATTGGGTTTAAAACATTACAAAAACATGCTACCACACCATTACAGCAGCGAATTTCACGAACAGATGGTAATTTATCGAAGTTATTTTTCTCTGATGTGTTTCACGTTTTTTTTTTAGATTTTTCAGAGCTGCGAAATTATTTCGAATTATGGTCGACCTCCACAAATCGACAGCTATCTGACTGAACTAAGGCAATTGTGCGACGAAATATGGCGCAACGGGAAGCAGCAGTGCGAACTTTTAAGTTTGCGCAACAACCCTTGCATTATGCCGAAACATGATTCGAACGAAGATCATTCAAGTGGAATTGTGTACATTTCCACTTGTAATTGCGGTCGAACGCAGGGACGTCGTGATGATCCATACACCATCCGTCAGGCGAACTACGATTTTTACCAAGTGCTGGCAAAGAGTTGTCCGGCTTGCTCAAAATTGGATAAATTTGATTTCTCTGTATTCGAGCCATCGACTAACGACTTCCGAGCAGCTGAATTGGAACGAACTAGCACTGAACTCAAGGAATCGTTTGATAAGCAATCGCTCAACGATCATTCCCCAATTTTCACATCAAGCCAGAGTCAACCAGCTAACCTTAGTCTTGGTTCGATTGATAATGAAGATCAAAACAACACATACGAGAGCGACGACGACTCTGTCAATGAAATTGTGATTAAAGTTGGTTCAACACCAGCGAATGTTGATAAAAATATGTTGCGTCAGCCGTCTACCACCGAATATTTGCCGGGAATGATTCATATGTCTAGTCCCGTCGGATTGCTGCCACAATTTCCCAGTTGGTCGCTTGTATGCGTTGGTCCGAGTTCTGTATACAGTCACAACAGTGGCTTACCGGAACACGCACAAAGTGGTTTTCTCTCTCAAGCAAACTTCTTACTGCCCTGGGATGTCCATGTACGCGTCACAACGTCGACTGCGTCGTGGGCTGCAACTTATGAAAAAACAAGAAGTCGAAAGAAACCACATTCGCCGCATGATCTGGAAGGACAAGTATTTGTCTTGAAAATATTTGTTGGTTGCGAGTATGAATGTACACGAGGCCATCGGTTCATCATGAACTCACCGGATCAAGTTTTGCGTGGCGGATCAAGTTCGTAAAGTAATTTTATTTAATTTTACAAGAATTGAGAAATGATTTTTGATTACAGCGATTCCACGGGACAGTGGCAGTAAAATTGTATTTAACGATATGCCTCTGTATTTCCCCTGTCCATGTCGAAGTGGTAATCCGAAAGTTGCGCAACTATTGAGAGTTCACATTGTGACCCCTAAAGCTCCCGTCGATATCAGCATTGATCCGAAGGTTCGAATTGCTGATCAGAAAAAGAATTACATTTTTACGCCCGGCAAAAATCAATCTCCCAAGCTTACGCAAAGCAGCTATTGGATTTTAAGACTTCCATACATTTATCAGGGAGACGATGGTCCATTGGTTCCGCCATCGGAGGTAACAGCTTCAAACGCTATGTTGTACGGCTGCTTACTATCCGGAATGTATGAAATATCAGAATCTTGCACAGATTAAGAAATTGGAATTTTATTGTAAATTAAAGTCTTTGTTCGACATGTGCGCATAGCTAAGTCTTAAGCTAAAGCAACATGAGGCAATTGTAAGGCTTTTAGTATAAATGAAGTATTTGTACCTTCCATGCGTTTCAAAAATAGATGTGAAGTAGATCACAAATAAACTGACGTGGTTTTAGCTTAACACGACACTAAAGGTGTAACAAAATTGTGACAATTATAAGTAAATTTAATGATGATACTCAAAATCTGGGTAAGGTACACAGCAACCACAGACGACATCTAAAAAGAATAAAAGATTTTCCAACGTAAATGTGAGTAATTCTTACAAATAGGCCGTTAGTAGAACGTGTGAGTGTATTCAGAAGTGCATTTTATATACAGTGTAGAGATTGACGTCAAAAAGTAGACTCAAAACCATTAGTATATTGCCACACGTAATAAATTTCCACCAAAATGATCTGGGTTCGATTAGGAAAATTTTGTGAAAGGCTCTGCTTATTCGGGTGTCAAATGGAACATATCGATAACTCAGAAAATGCCGAAAGAAATCGTGGAAATTGGTTGAGTGACACAAAAAGATCGGTAACATACGCAAGGGACCCGTACGCATCAGAATAGATGTGGCAAACAGAAGCATATGAAGGGACCCGTACGTATCAGAATACGTCGTCATTTTTGATTGGAAATTGTCGAATGGGCAATATTGAAAAACCCGTACGAAGCAACGGCGCAAAAAATCTCTCCAAGCCCTTAAAATAAGCCCAGAATTTAGAACCGACCTAGAGCACTTAGCAGATGCCTCTGACCCACACCTTCATGGACAAAAAAGTTCGCCTCTTTTTCTCTGCAACACTGCACAAAAAACCTCATTATCAAAAAACGAAAAAAAAACAAATATCGTGTTGGGTCCCACACTAAGGACTCTAATTTAATTTTCGTGATTTTCTGATGTTCATATCTTTCATTCAAAACCTTGAACAGCGATATCTGTTCTAATTTCGCAGTGATATAAGTGAAAAAGTACCACCAACCTTCAAAAAACCACGTTTTTCAGATCTTTTTCGACCGTAACTTCGAAAGTTTTCAACCGATTTTGCCCAAATTTGATACCGTAATCAGTCTGATTATCTTTCAGGAAAAAAAAAAATTGAAAATCAGATAAGATTTGCCCAAATTATGGAGAAAGAACACGTTGGCCCCAGTAGAGACTCAGTTTTAGGGTCCTGGCTGAGTCCAAAAGCTCAAACTCAGAAAAGTTTCTTCCCAGACCTTTCATACAAAAAAAATTATGAAAATCGGAGATTTACTCGAGTTATGTACAAAATACCAAAAGCCACTTAAAAGGTCCTAGCTCTTGGACCGACAATGCTCAGATTCCGAAAATGATTTTTCGATTACCTTTCAGGGGAAAAAAGTTTTTGAAAATGCGGACGCGGACGGACTGACGGACATTTTTTTTATTGCTGATTCGTCATCTAAGGACCATGATTGGTGCTCCCCCCTACTCCCGGGTCGAAACTCGACTGGCTACAAACGTCTTGGTAAACGCAATAGACCCCTTTTCGAAGAACCTCGTTCTTTGTACGGGTCTAAAAGAGATTTTGCAGAAAGACTCCAACTAGATCTAAATAACCATTTGCCTTGACTCTTGAGTATATGAAATTACGTCCACATCAAATCGTAATGGAAATTGTCGAAAGGAAGATATTGAAAAACCAACACACGAAGAAACGGTGTAAAAAACTTCTGTAAATCCTCACAAAACCCCCAAAATTATAAAAAAAAATCCAAACAAATTTTCAAAAAAAATTCAAACTTTTCAAAAAAAAATTAAAAAATGTTCGAACAAAACCCATACTTGGATGTTGCAGCGTAACCCACATCGCAACGATACACTGTAGTACACAGTTGCTTGGATGTTTTCGTTTATAGAGCAACATAGTTGGAAAATTGAGGAAGCCAAGTTACTCAATTTTGACAATTTATGGTATATTTTCGAGAAAGTTCTGGAAAATTCGAAATTTTCATAGCTTTTAAGAACTTTCGATGTCACTTTCGATACCAGGCGCAGACCCCTTCGCAACTGAAGAAAATTGCATCACTCACTTGCTTTTATAGCGTAAAGTGTAAATTCTCCCAAATTCATGCAATTTAGAGGTAGATCTGGTAACTTCACAAAATTTTCCAGATTTTAACAGAAATATTCAGAAAGATCTGGAAATTTCAGAAAAGTTCTGGAAATTTCTGTAGCTCTGGAAAGTTTTAGAGAGATCTTGACGGAAGGACGGAGGGAAAGTATTAGGCGGAGGGTGCCTGGGTGCCGAACGGGGGGTACCGACAGTGGTACAAGACCGAGGGTTGCCGATGCATATAGCCTACCGGGGGTGCCGACGGACGTAGGTAGCAGACCGGGGGTGCCGACGGTTCACAGACAACAGCGCTGACACAATACCTGAAAACTTTTTCACAAATTTCTTGAAATCCTAATGTCGTATTTTCTAAAAAGAAAGTTTCAGAGAGTTATGGGCGGCTATTGTTAAAATTAGAGCCAAAAAGAAGGAAAATTCAAAAATTTTTAAAATATAATCTTGAATATAATGTTAAATAAGAATAGAGATCTATAATTCAGAAATTTGAGTTGTGTTGCGGTATCCCTAATTGGAAAGCGTGGTGCCCTTCATACGTTTGTAGCTCAGTACGTTAGTAGCTTTTGTAAGAACGGACGAAGTTTCAATTTTTAGTAATAACACATACCTTTCACGAAAAAGTTTTTGAAAATCGGTTGAGTTTTACTCGAGTTATCGTGTTGACAGACGGAAGGACATTTTTTTAGACCCGTACGAAGAACGACGATCTTCGTAAAGGGGTCTTATGCGTTTACCACGACGTTTGTAACCAGTCGAATTTCGACCTGGGAGTAAGGGAAAGCACCGATCATGGTCCTTAGATGACGAATCAGCAATAAAAAAAATGTCCGTCCGTCCGTCTGTCAACACGATAACTCGAGTATAACTTAACCGATTTTCAAAAAAAATTTTCCCTGAAAGGTAATCGAAAAATCTTTTATGGGATTGAATCTGGGCACTTTCGACCCAAGGGCCACCGAGCTAGGGCCGTTTAAGTCAAATTTTAAAGCAGTGAGATAATTGAAAATTCAAAATTTAGATCTTTTCTCGCAAATTTTCGTGCCTATAAAAATCATATAATTTCAATAGATGAGTATAAAACATTCGTAGTCAGCGACGTGATCTCAGTTACAGGCTGGCATGACATCGGTAAAAAAGCATCTAGCTGTTTTGAATCTTATTCAATCATCAACACAAATAATTTTGAATTGCGAATCAGATTTTATAAACACAATCTACGAATGTATTTACAACACGCTGAAAGGAAATATTCCATTGAAAAGGAGTGAAATAAAAAAATTGAAAAGTTCAAAAAAATATTAAGGAAAATTTGCCGATGCGATGGTGGGTTAAAAGAGAAAAGGAAAATAATTGAACAATCTGGAGGTAATTTTTTGCCGGATTTACTCCGCCCGATTGTCAAAGCAGGAGAAAAACAATTTCTTTAATGAAATTTACGAAAAGGTGATGACTGTGAGAGATAAAACCTTTTCTCAATAATTTTTGAATAATAGCTAAAGAAAACTAACAAAACAAGCTACACGAATTCATTCTTTGTTCAACTATTGCCGAGTATGGGCCTGGTAATAAATTATCCTAAGATGTTCACCACTTGTACGATTTTTGATCAAAATTTCGCGAATAATTTCAACCTGAGACGTCACATTGAAATAAAACACGCAGAGACGGAAAAAGGTGAAAACGAGAATGAATTTGAGAGAGAAAATGAGAGTGAAGAGGGCGAAAACGAAGAGTCAAACGAAAGTTCGGATGATGATGATGATGATGATGATGATGACGATGATGATGATGACGATGATGATGCTGATGACGACGAAAACTTCACATACGACGAGGTGCGGGCAATTCTTCGTTACGGTTTTAGAAGAAAAAGAGAAAATAAGTGAAAAAAGGACAGATCCAATAGTTTTATCGTCAGTCGGGGTCGAGCAAGAAGCTAGCAGAGACGTAAAAATCACATAAAATGAAATCACCACCGAAACAGAGCATGAGTGAAAAATCTAAAATTTTGAAAAGGAAAAGAAACCATCGCAGATGTCCAGCCCCGTGTCCATGTGCCCGCTTTATTTTCGCAATTTTCAAAGGTGTGGCAACAACGAGGAAGAATGTAGCCGGTGTGGGGAAGCATGAGGAACCAAATTCTACTCTCAGAAACCAAAGAACGGCTGTCTCTACAAAAAGTGTGACTGCAGCGAAGAATTTACCCGATGATATGGGAAAGCATAAGGAATCAGAGTCTACTCTCAAAAAGGCTGAAAAGAAAAAACCTCGTGTTATTCGTCTACCGAAAACCAGTTACATTAAACCGTTCCTCACAACTTTATTAACCGAACTATCAAACACTGGTGAAGTGTGTATGGATGCAACAGAAATAGGAAAAGCGGTAGACATGGTCTTGACCGTGAAAAAGGACCTGGAGAGTGGTAAAGAGTGGAATGAAAAAATTGAGGTTGCAGAAAACTTACATTTGAAGCTGTACAAATCAGGGCTAGTCTTATATCATAAATAATAGTCTTACTTTAATCATTCTCTGTAATTCTGATAACTTTTACCAAAAATAAATGTGTCAAAAAAATAAAAAAAAGTGTTTTAATAAAGGGTTATAAATAAAAACTACGAATTGATTTTCATAAAATTGTCGATGTAAAGGACAGTAATTGACCAGTTATTCAAAAACCCTACTTTAACAATAATTTTTCATGTAACAAATACGATGACTGAGAAAATATCATTTTTATAAAACGATATCTAAATTCCTATAGAATTCAGCGGTAAGGGGTGTAAAATTTTTGACAAAATCCCTTCAATGATGAATCTATTAGGTAGGGTCAAGTATTTTAAAAATAGCACACGTGGGTCTTTTATTTAATTGTGAGGTAATAATCATAAACATTTATTGACATCCTAATAACTCAGAAGAATTCAATAGTAACCAATTTAGCCCGGTCAATTGGCTTTTGTCATATTGATATAAAATCATACGGGATTTTCTCCTCGAGTATGTGCTGATGTATAAAATCTGATATTAAGGTAATTTTTATCTCCAGATGCATGTGATTTTTGTCAAATAGTTATGAAAATCAATGTTCATGACTAATTTAAATTATATCTAAATACTTTTCTGTAAATTTCACTCAAAATATTGTATATCCGCATTTTATCACCGTAGGGTTTGGTCATCTCTATGATGTTTTGAATATCTGGGTATCGCTAAAACCGCGGGCAGCTGCGCAAATTCAAAATAAAAATATCAATCTGCTTCAGGCCATTAATTCTGGGCATAAATGTCATTCTCATAATATTTATTACAGGGTATTAGACAGTACTCGCCAAAAAGTGGCAGCTGGATGACAATAATCTGAATTAGACCCATTGTTATCATCACCCCGTAGGTAATAAAATATTTAGCCAGACCATTAATCTGAATTTGGACCATTGTTATGACTATCCCGAAGGTAATAAATCATTTAGTCACAGACCATTAATGTCAACTACCCCCTATTCTCCCATACTGAAGAAAAGTGCTCAAAACCCATTAATTTCACCCCTCCAGATGTTTTTGAACATCTGAGTATCGCTAAAACCGCGGCCAGCTGCACAAATTCAAAAATTCAAAATAAAAATATCATTCTGGTCCAGACCATTAATGTCATTCTCATAATATTTATTATTACAGGGTATTAGACAGTACTCGCCAAAAAGTGCCAGCTGGATGACAATAATCAGAATTAGAGCCATTGTTATCATCATCCCGTAGGTAATAAAATATTTAGGCAGACCATTAATCTGAATTTGGACCATTGTTATCGCCATCCCGAAGGTAATAAATTATTTACCCACAGACCATTAATGTCAACTACCCCTATTGTCCCATACTGAAGAAAAGTGCTCAAAACCCATTAATTTCACCCCTCCATTGTTATCACCCCTCCTCTAGGTAATAAATCATTTAGTCACACCCCATTAATTTTTAAACAATAGTGGCCAAAAGTCGCTACACATCTTCTATCTCATTCTACGTAGTGAGGTGTGTGCGAACGAAGCGCCACCAATCAACATTTTGTTGTTTCTCTTATTTTATGATAAATTTGACTTACAAACACTGATATTCTTATTTTTCGACAAATTTCTGAAAATGGAATAAATCACAAAAAAAAAATCAAAAAAATCACCAAAAGATCAAAAAAATCACCAAAAGATCAAAAAAATCACTAATAGATCAAAAAAATCACCAAAAGATCAAAAAATCACCAAAAAATCACAAAAAATCACGAAAAAATCAAAAAATCACAAGAAATCTTATTCAATTTTGGAGTCGGTACCCCTTGTTGAGATATAAATCATCCCTCTGAATTTTGGGAGTGGCGTTATCCCGACATTAGGCCACACACGCAAGTTTTTTCGTCTTTTGCACAGTAACATCCTCAAAAGTAAAATTTTTGCAGTGTAAAAACTGAAAGTGTTGAAAAATTATTTCCTGGTTGGGTCTGGCAATTTTTAAAAACACAATGTGGCTTCGGCATGAGGGCCGATTGTCCCCACAAAAAATAATATCCGCAACCATAAAATCCCCTCAGACAAAATATCCCCAGATACAATAACGACAATTTTCATTAAAAAAACGGACGAAATACCCCTAACCAAAATATTCCCTCAGACCGTAGTTTTGGAAAAAATGAAGAAGTATTTGATGAAAAAATATGTAATTTATTATTCAATCTGGAGTTTATCTAGCGACGGACGCAGGGTCGAGGGTCGGCAGCCACCGCAAAGGGGGAAAAGGGGGGGGGGAATTGTCCCCCTTACAGGGTCTAAGGGCCGGAGTCCCTAGCGGGGTTTGGGGGAAAGCCCTAAGCAAGGAAGACCGCCTGTAAGGCGTGATGAAGCAGGCGTGGGGGTGAGGGGCGGAGCCTCCTAATATACAGTATAATATTTAATTAATAATACCTAACTATATTCACCATTTCTAAGTAGGCATTATGTCAGGGGATATTTTGAGATAATTTGTAGAGGGATATTTTGTCTAAAATCGTTTCAATATTTTTATCAACCTTTTTTTTGCGGTGTTCATAAGCTGCGCAGAAAAACACATAGGCAGAGGACCCGTACGCATCAGAATAAATGTGGCAAACAGAATAGATGTTGCAAAAAGATTCGAACGTATCAAAGTAAATGTTGCCTTAACTCTTAAGTTTATGAAATTAGGTTATTTGTACTACCGCCGATATTAGAAGCGACCTAGAGCTCTTAGGAAAGGCCTCTTACCCATACTTCCTTAGATAATACACATACGGATCCCTTACGTATCAGAATAGATGCCGCAAACAGAGTTGATGTTACGAAAAGACTCGAACGTATTTAAGTAAATATTGCCTTACGTTGACATTAAATTGTATTGGAAATTACCGATAGGGCAATATTGAAAAACCCATACGAAGAAACGGTGTAAAAAAACCTTCCCTAAAGCACAAAATTGACCCCCAAAAATGTTCTCCTCAATTTTCCCTACAACATAACAAAAAACCATTTTTTGGGCTAGGACCCACCTAGGGCCCTAAGTAGGGGCCTCGGACATAGACTTCCATAGACAAAAATGTTTCCCTCACTTTGCTCTGTAACGTAGCAAAGAAAAAATTTTTTTGGTTAGGACAGACCTTAGGACCGACATGAGGCCCACTTGAGCCCTAAGCAGAGGCAAAAGTTTCTTCTATAAATTGTCGGTTTGTCGGTCGTGTCTAGATTTTTTAAACAAAAAAAAGTTTTTGAAAATCGGAAAAGATTTACTCGAGTTATGTACAAAAAATACGTAGGGCCCTAACAGAGTCTGTAATGCCCTAGCTAAGTCCGAGGACTCAAATCCAAAAACGTTTCTTCCACAAACTGACGGTCATGCCCAGATCATTCAAACAAAAAAAAATATGAAAATTGGAAAAGATTTACGCGAATTATGTACAAAAAAACAAAAACAAACAGAGTTTGTAATGCCCTAGCTAAGTCCAAGGCAAATCCAAAAAAGTTTCTTCCACAAACTGTCGGAGTTATGTACGGCCCTAGATCGGCGGCCCTTGGGCCGACAGCAGGACTTATTATTCGGAATTTTTTTGGAATTTTTTAAGAATTTTGAGAATTTCAGGAATTTTTTAAGAATTTTAAGAATTTTTTAAGAATTTTCAGAATTTAAGAATTTAATTACACGATCATGACTAGTTGGCTTCTTTACAGTTGCTTCTTCGAAAACTCCCTTATACCAAGAGTGTTGTTTCGCTTTCGAAATAAATTTAGATCTTGTTTTTTTGCGACATCCACAGATTAATAGCCGGGGTGGGATCAAAATGTTCAAGTGAAGAAGTAATTGTACAAAGTATAAGCGGATGAAGCAGTTCAGCAGAATTTACACAGCACTGCAGCTTCTTGAAGAGAATTTGGTATTCAAGGCGAATATGGATTCCGTTAAAACTCATTGGGACGGAAGCGTCTCGTTTCTTTTGAAATGTCCGGTCGAAGGCTGTGCATAACCCGAAAAAAGGCGATGTGCAGTAATTGGCGCGGTATCACACTCCTAAACACGATCAACAAAATCATCTCAATTATCATACACGACCGAATGTCAAAAGTGCTGGAACCAGTAATTCACAAGTAGCAAGCTGGTTTTAGGCCACAAAGATCATGCATCGACAACATCAACACACTCAGAATCATCATGGAGCAATCAGCTGAATTCAACACCCAACTGTATCTGCTTTTCGTTGATTTCGAGCAGGCGTTTGATAGCTTGGATCGAAACGTAATGTGGAGGATCTTGGCGAGCTACGGCGTTCCTTTGAAGATTCGGAACATCATAGCCGGTCTTTACCGAAACGGGAAATGCCGTGTCGTTCATCGTGGAATGCTCGGACGATGGTTCGCTGTCGAATCCGGCGTAAAACGGCTCCCGTCAAAAATCTCGAAAATTCAAATCCTGAATGCAAAAATCCCGAAAATCCAAAATCCAGAATAACAAAATTCCCGGAAATCAATAATCCCGAATGTACAAAAATCCCGAATAACCATACCCCATAACCCGAATGATAACAAAAATTGTGAAATATTTAAAACTCCGAATTGATACGAGTGAATTTGAGTTTGGGGGGCTCTGCCCCCTCACCCCCGCGCCTGCGACGGGCTTTTTTTTACGCCTGCGGCTGGCTTATTTTACGCCTTGCAGGCGGCGTAACATGCATGGGGTGTTAAGGTGTTGAAATATTGGCAAAATTAAAATGAATTATCTGAGAAAGTATTTTTTTTTATTGAATACCCTGAGGTACTTCCGGATGACCTAGTGCTGAATTGCAGATTTTCTGGATTTTTGTTATTCGGGATTTTTGTACTTTCGGCATTATTGATTTTCGGGAATTTTGTTATTCTGGATTTTCGGGATTTTTGCATTCGGGATTTTTCGAGATTTTTGACGGCCAATGCGTAAGACAAGGGTGTGTGCTATCGCATCTTCTGTTTCTTCTGGATTGGATCATGCGAAAAGTAAATGCCGGTGGTCGAGGTATTCAATGGACGCTGACTGAACGATTGGAAGACATAGGTTTTGCCGACGATCTAGTCATCATGGCACAAAGAGCACGTGATATGGAACAATCATTTCAACGACTTGTCAAATATGCGCGGCAAGCTGGGCTTAAGACGAAACTAATGCGCATAAATACAACGGCCCCGTGCTCTTTGTCGATCAACGGAGAATCAGTCACCGAAACTGCGAGCTTCTGCTATCTTGGAAGCAACGTATCAAGCGACAGAGGAGCCGATTCGGACGTTAAAAATCGCATACAGAAAGCGAGCCAGGCTTTCATTTCATTGTACAATATATGCATTTCGTCCCAGCTGACCAGAAATTTGAAACTACGCTTCTTCAAAACAAATTGCATCTCAGTTTTGCTGTATGGCTGTGAAACTTGGAAAATGACATCGAAAATCGAAAATGACATCCAAGTTTTCGTTAATAGATGCCTCAGACGCATACCGAGAATACGCTGGCCGAAAGTTATAAGCAATGAAGAGCTGTGGAAACAAACAAATGTGGAACAAATGAAAGTCATGATCATGCGTCGAAAGTGGAAGTGGATTGGACATACACTAGGAAGACCTGATGGAGATATAGCAAAAACTGCAATGGACTGGAATCCTCATGGTAGTCGAAAAGTTGGCAGTCCAAAGATAACGTGGAGAAGAACCGTCGTCAATGAAGCAAGTGCTGCTGGCAAGCAATGGTTGGAAGTAAAGGCACTGGCAAAGAACGGAATTCGATTGCGAACTTTTGTAGAAGATCTATGCTCCCACGTGGAGTAAGAATAAATATGATGATGATGTATCCGACGTATTATTCATTAAAGAAAACCCCTGGAAAACCTTAAAAACTTGCCGCGCCTAAATGGTATTTATCGGGAATGCAGAATCATTTGTTAAGTGCGCATTCCGATTGTTGGTTCATACAGACGGTGCATCCACATCTACAATTGATACAAACGGCAACGATGATCAAACAGCAAATGAGTTTACTTTTAGAAGTGACCTAGTGACGATAAGTCAGTTAGGCGATGTACAAGTTCTGCGCGCTGAAACCCAAACTACAGCTGCTAATCAACCTTTACTTATTGACCTTCTGAATGCAAAAGATGAAACCCAGAGTCAACCAGACATTCAAATCGAAAAAGTAAACACAATTCGTGTACCAAAGAGTGGTACTACGAAAAGAAAATCGTTGCCCGTCCAAGTGAGACAATACAGTAAGCGATCACGAAAATAAATGAATTTTTTTCCTTAATTTTTACTTTTTGAAATAAAACACATTGAACTGAACGATTTGAGATTTTTTTTAGAAATTCTGAGAATTTTCGGAATTTTTTAAGAATTTAAGAATTTTTTAAGAATTTTTTGAGAATTCTAAGAATTTTTTAAGAACTTCAGGAACTTCAGGAGAAAACAAAATTCCGAATAATAAGCCCTGGCCGACCGACAGTGCCCAGATTCAATCCCATAAAATATTTTTTGATAACCTTTTAGGGAAAAAAGTTTTTGAAAATCGATTGAGATCAAAACAAATTCATGTTATCAGTGTACTACAGCATCCTAGCACTCGGTTATTTTTCCAAAAAACCCTGAAACACGTGCTCGCTAAAATTTAATTCTCTACATCTTTGCTTTTTCAACCTTCTAAGTCTTATAGCTTTAGAGCTATTGAGTCATCTTGACTGGTCTGGAAGCGACTAAATTCTAGAAATCCCAAGAATGGTCAGTTGTTTTAAGGAAAAAAATACGTGTCGACTAAAATAATGATCTTAAGCCACCGTCAAAATTTTGGAAAAATCGATCGAGCCGTTTCCGAGATCCCAGGAAAGTAAGAAAGTAAAAGAAAAAGAAAAAGAAAAAGAAAGGTTGACGGAATCGACCAGTTAAAAATGTTCGACGGAAAATTTTTGTATGGAAAAATGAAAACTTCAAAAATTCGTATCTCCGGATCCACTGAAGATACTTCGTCGTAGAATTTTTCGTGAGGAGGTCAAAAAGTTGCTGCATATAATATATTCCTTAGTCTACGAAGAAATTTCTTGTGAATTTTTTGGCGTGTAAGACTGACGTCACGGCCCCTTACTGCCGTGGGGCCATGGACCTTAGTTTACGAACAAATTTCTGGTAAATTTTTTGGCGTGTAAGACCTGCGTAATGGCCCACAGTGGTCCGAAATCCGGAAAAATCGGCACTAACAGAATAACTCGGTTGGGTGATGCGATATTTGTGATTTAAGTTTTGTTGAATAGCTTATAACATGGGCCTATAAGAATCACGAACAAAACTTCTGAAGTGATAAAAACTTGGGGGTCTCGGTCATGATCAAAGTTGAAATTTTTTTACGAAAATTGGAAAAATTTCCTGAGACCCATAATGAAAATAAATCAGTCCATGTTTCATGTCAATCGAAAGAGGGCATCAATAGCTTTCCAACGATACCCATATGATCTTGCTACAAGGTCTCTAGCGAGAGGTAGGAGGTCTTAAATGAAAACACGTTTTAGCCTATATCCCTGGAACCAAACGCCGGATAGAAATGAATAAGGTATCGTTTGAAAGGCCTTTCTAATACCTTTCAAATGACATCAATATCAGCAATGTCCGACGCATCTTCGAGGAGATAGAGGTACAAAATCGATTAAGTTAAAATTCCACTAGAAATATCGACATTTCCACCTAGTCTGAGTGCTCATTATCGTCATGGAAGATAGCTCATTGACATGAAACATTGACTGATTTATTTTCATTATGGGCCTCAGGACATTTTTCCAATTTTCGTAAAAAAATTTCAACTTTGATCATGAACGAGACCCCCAAGTTTTAATCACTTCAGAGGGATTCTTTTGAAAAACAGCCTGCCGAAATCGGATGCATCTCCCAGCGGATTTTTTTATACTTTCCTGAATAGGTACTGATCCCTAGAAGCCAAAAATATTTTTTAAAAAAATCATCGATGTTTGTGTGGCTATGGAGATGTGTTCAAAAACCGAAAACATGCACTTTTCTTACAGAAATTTCTCCGGCTAGAAGAAGCGTACAAGGTCGAGTGGGGGCTCGTTGGAAAGGTAATTGCACGTAGTTTTGGGCCAAAAGGGTCTTATTGGGCTTAAAATTCATCCACACTGAGTTATGAGCAGTTGAAAGTAGGGGTAAAACTTTGATTATTTCGGCTAACTTCAAACCATTCCTGTGCATCCGTAAGGCGTCTAAAACATTGAAAAACTGTTTTTCCTGGTGGCTACTGGTGCCAGCTTTCCAATAATACCAAACTGGGTACTGTCGCGCTGGGTCTGCTTTTAAGGTGTAAATATGACGCTAAGTTCTTCTACACCAAATTTGTATACAAATCTTCGGTATCTCAGATTCGTCTCAGTTTTCATTTAGAATTGATTGCTTTCTACTTTTAGAATCACTTCCTAATATTAACTTCGCCTAATCAAAGCGTGAAACTCTGCAAGCTTTCATAATTGACGTTACGGATGCTCAGAGTGGGGGTAGTACACTTATATTAGCTCACCGATGGAATATTATTCACGAGTTATCGTGTTGACGAACGACATTTTTTTACAGTGTCGGCACATTAGGTGTGTCATCGAAGCTCTTCCACCTCAAATCGACTGGTTGAAAACGTCGTGATAAATGCAATAGACTCTTTTTCGAAGAACTTGCATAATATAACAGATACAGAGGTTCAAAGTAATTACCCACACAATAGTTAGAAATAGTTTGATTAGTAGGATTAAATAAATAAATAATAAAACCAATTGAATTTTAAGTAACAATTTACTTTTATTTAATTCTATTGTAAAAACTTGCGCAAAAATATATAAAGATTTGTTTTCTTGATGTTTTCTTATCACATAAATAACAATTTTTATTATTTATTGAGGTTATACACTCACAAATATTAAGTACACTTAGTGTTACTTCCGTCCTATCGGACGGATACGATGTCTTTGCATATATTTACGGAATGTTATGGTAATCAACAATGGTAAGGTGTGGAATTCTATTTCCATTTGAACGACAATTTCCATTGAAGCGAATGCAAAAAAGTAGAAAAGTCGGACAATTAAAATGGACGGTACTTTAAGTACGTTCTAAATTTTTAGTTACCGATTTGGGATTTTGTGATGGTTTCAATAGTATGTGTGTTTCCAAGTCACAAAATTCGAAATGATTTATCGCGATCAAAGAAAATTATAATAAAAAAAAACGGTATCTTTGATTGCAGTTTTTGTTATTCTTTATCGAAAATAGCCGTTATTTACGAACGTCTGAAAATGTTGAAAAGACGAAAGCGTTAGAAAGCGCCCACATAACATACAAATTTGTCAATTGCAAAATACAAATAATTCAGTTCCATTCTTACGAGATCGAATTTATTGGTTCCAATGAAAGAAAACTTTATGATTTCGTCACCGACAAAAAAAGGATTCAACTTATCTTCCTTTAGGCTGTAGTACCCAATGTAAACGACCGTCACTCAATCGCTTGTACTCCAGTTCGACTACTTTCGATAAAAAAAGATTATTATCAAAAAAAAAAAAAGAATGGAAAACACGCAACAGTAGATCGGTTAATCACAAAAATGTTGTATACATTTGGCCCATTCTATGGAAACATCGACGCCTGTCATGTAAGGAACGCAAATACTGCCTTAACGGAAGGAAATAGCGAAATCATACGTTCGGCAGAAAATTAGATATTACAGTTGTGATCAATTTTTTCATAGAACACAAAATTTGGACTCTTGGACGACTCAGGAGAAATTTTCGTTCCTTACATTACATACATTTGGAATGGGCCATTTACACATTCGATATTTCTATTAATTTAATTTTTCGAAATGGAATTTCTTTGAAAATCTGAATCGAAAAAGTTGAAGGCGGATGTAAACAAGTGTTTCGAAAGAATTTCTTTGTGTGTAGCTTATCTTATTCCTGAGAATTATTCACAGAATTTCCAAAGATTTTCTAAGGACTTCCAAAATCAGCGGATTTTCTATATTGTTTTTGAAGGATTTTTATTGATTTTATTTCAAATTAGAAGGATTTTTTTTGGTTTTCATGGATTCGAAAGAAGAAGGACTTTCTACGAATTAAAGAAATTCCTTTAAAGGATTTTTTTTTTGAATGCATAGAAATTTTCTATGTTTACCTGCCCCTCGTTGAGTAATGAGTAGGCAGGTAAGGTGCCGAAAATCAGAGTATGCTAAAGTTGAGGTTCTGACGAGTATACTTATGAAAAACACAATTAATTTTAGTTTTGGCACCAGTCTACCTGTTTGAGTTCTAGAACTAAGAGTATAGAAGGCTAAAAATCCCTTCAAGCCGCGAAGTTTCAATCATTTTCATTTCTGTCGAGTTAAGCTTTCATACTAACCTTAGGACCTGTTCACAAATGACGTACGGGACTTAGATCCTGCAGGTTAACGTGCGTACCTGACATAGTCTCAACCGCACGGTCCCCCTGGGCGAGAAATTGGGATACGCTCAATTAGCGCGAGTCACCGTGGTGACTCTACTTATAAACGGCAGGCAAGTGAAACCTCCGTGGCCTAGGTAGGGCCCGAAATACTATCATCTTTCTACTGTATTTTCGCCAACCTGGTCGCCCAGGAAGGACTAGGGGTGCAGTCACCCATTTCAAAGCGTGAACTGTTTTGACACAGTCCACTCTACCACAGCCCTCGCGTTGCAGCGCCACTAGGCACCTCAACCAAGCGCTGGGGCCGAATGTGGTGAAGGCTTTCGCGGTAAGGCTCTTAACCAGACCATTTCGGTAGGAATGTGCACTCATTGCAGGCACCGCTGAGCCAGCTCAGGAAACCATGGTGTCGCCACTCACCAGTGGAGGGATCATCATCAATAGCTCTGATGACGTCACTCAAAAAGATGCAAGATTGTGTACGAACAAAGAACACTGTGCAATGGAAACACGTGGTTGTAAGCTCTACAGCTGCTAGAACGTCAAAGATGGCGTCGACAACAGTACGACGAGCTTGTGAACGATGACAGCCCAGTAATTAATCGACTGCGGATCACAATACAACCATCGGCATTAAGATGTCATCACATGGTCGCCGAACTGTTCGCCTTCCTCCCGGCATATTAATGCTTGATGCAACAACAATGCTTAACAACATTGCGAAACATTACTAGATGTAAGAATGTATAGATGTGCATTAAGGGAAGCAATGTAAAAATAACATATGAATTGTAATAACTGAAAAAGATGCAAATAAAAACCATACGAAATAATAATAATAATAAGTGGAGGGATTTAGGGGGGTCCCAGAATTCGTACGGTGGGGGAGCCGTTTTTCAAAAATTTTAACTTATAAAGCTTTTTAGTTTTGTTTATACACTCACGGTAATGTGAAAACCAACACGTTTTTGTGTTTTGTGGTTTACTGACTTTATTGATTTCCCCATATAAAAATACATACAAAAATTCACAAACTCAAGTAAAACACAAAAGCAAAAATTTATCGGTTTTCACTTTTCACTTGGGATGTAAATATTTTAAGCGTAAAGTTGTCTGAAGGCGAAATCAAAATCGATGATTTATTGTCGATCATTGTTATTCGAATGTCAATATGACACAACAAATTTTTTTCAAAGGGACGTACTTTAAATTGGGGTCTTTGAAATTGTACGGTTTCGTACGAAGGAGGGGGGTGGTCAAAAATCACGAAAAAATCAATACGTCATTTGTGAACAGGCCCTTACACGATTTATTCGCATCGCGCTTTACAACTGAGAATGCACATCTTATTCACAGGGTAAAACTTTTCTCAAAGAGAATTCCATTACCTTACAAGTTTTTCGACAACATCTACCGCCTGATGGCAGCTTTTTGGAACTAACGAAAATTCGAATGGAAGAAATGACACTTGACTATCCCAGTCATTGAAATCTTTTTAAACGTACCAAGACCCTTCTGTATTCCTATAAACCTCATACTTCATGAAAAATTCTTTTTTTACGAATATTTTTCAATAATTATGAGGTATAAAGAACGGTTTTCGATAGGAGCTACATATTTGATGACACCTTAAGGGAACTCCCGAGCTTACGTTGACGCCGTAGGTCGGAATGATATGTCATAGAAGACATTGCCAGGATCATGGCAAGGCCCTAGCTCAGCGCTTAAAGTTTTGACAACAAAGTTGTAGTGGCAATCGGGAAGAGTTTTATAGAGATTCATTTAGTTTTAGAAATTTCGTCAGAGTTTGAAACGGATTCAGCCTTCATATTCATATTCTCTTTTTCTAATGTATCACTTTATAATGCTTAGCATCGTCTTCTCGATTTTCCATTTTATTCGATAATTTAGAAAGAAATCTTCCATTCCGCTCGAGTTCAACGGTTTCAACTTTCTGAAAGTTTTGTATCACATACCGCAAAAGAATATCGATTTTCGGTAAAGCCATTAAAATTGTATTATAAAGAAAAAATTACGTAAATACAAATGAAATTCATGTGATGTAAATAATAAAAATAAAAATAAATTTAAATGTTCAATTGAGATTTAAGGGGTTCCATAAACGTTGAGATTGTGCATTGACTAAACGAAAAAATAATTTCAGTTAGGATGGAAGTAAAAAAAACCAGATAATGAAGTGGTAAAAATTAAAATGAAAAAAAAATTAGAATAAATAAAAAGTTAGTCGTAACGCTCAGACTCCGTCACCCAGTAACACAATTTAAAATATTTTAACTTGCCTCGTGGTTTGCATGATAAATGTCGCTCAATATACTGACATGGACAAATAAATGAAGCACAATGTCTAGCCGGTTCGATATTACTAACATTAGCAAGTCCACGTATCACCTCATTTCCCCAACGTGACGTATATCGAAGGAATAACAACATGCCACGTTCCTGCAAACCACCAAACAAAGTTTAATCAAAACACAAGTTAAAAATTGATGTCACACGAAAAATTTTGTTAGATTTACACAGGACTGGCGTCACAATACGTTAGTAGTTACATGAACAATAAGCTAAGAAATTGGTGTACTGTGGAATTAAATTCGTTTTCTTAAAAAATATGTTTGGGAAAATGCAATGCGGTCTTAGTATAAATAACAATAAATTTGTGATATAAATAAAAGGCTTCCACCAAGGTGAATACTGAAAGAAGATTGTTAGCTTTAAGCTTAAATCTTAACTTAGAAGTCAAAATGCTGCCCACTATGTGGTCATTCTTACAATTTATTATCGTTTAGTTCGTCTTTGGCTTACAACTAAGTTAAACTATACATAAACAACATGAAACATTGTCATCGTCAGCATAAGGTCAGTCCATGCCGATTCATCCAATCGTTACAAGTTGAACAACACGCTCGTGTATCTTTTCTCGGTTTGTTATGCAATATTTCTTCAACGAATTGACAAGGACACATGGACGATTGTAAATGTCGTGGTGCGTCATGCATGCCACTTTCTTCAACAATCCAATCAAGACGCCGGCGTAAGAATTCCTTACCCCAACGTTGCAAATAACGAAGAAAAAGTTCTTGCCCACGAGCCTGTTAAAATAAAATTTGAAAAAAGCACAATTTCGAAAAGCCCTTTGACAAGAATTACGTTAACTACAATTAAAAAAACACACAAATGTAATTACTAAGTTAGTTAGCGACATTGGAAAAAGCGAATAAATTGATCGAATGAAGGCTCCTTAAAGCAAAAAACTTGATATGACTGAAATTAGTCCAAACTCCAAAGTTTTCAAAATTGATTTTTCACACGATCGAAGAAAAATCCATCTGGAAAACATTTTTTCCATCTTGTACTCTTGTATACGAGGATAATTAACTTCAAATTTTGAACTAAATTCATATAAATGAATTCAATAAATTTCGTTGGATTTATTTTTCCGGATTAGTTCCCATGAACTTATGACTTGACCGTATCCGTATAGTCCAAAAATGTATTGTCAAGTAGAGGTGAGCGGGCCGACCTAATTTTCGTGCCCGCCCGGCCCGTGCCCGATATTATTTTTATAAGAAATGCCCGCCCACCCGAGGCCCGAAATTGTTTTTATGCCCGCCCGATGCCCGCCTGAATTTTTTTATAAGTCTTTGTGCGCGCCCGAAATTTCTATAAGAATTTCTTTTAATCTTGATGGTAATGCCGACATGCGAAAGTCAAAAGATTACATATTTCATTTGAGTTTCGTTTGTTGAATTCATTTAATTTTATTTCATTCGACCCCAATTCGAATCCTATTCATTGTAAATGGAAAATGAATTCATTAAATTGGTGGTTCACCAGCCTTCAATTCACTTTTATCCATGAACTGAAATGGGAATTTGATTTGAGTAGAAAGTGTTGACCGTCCGATGCCCACCTGACATTTTTTAGCCCGCCCGTGCGCGCTCGGGCGGGCATCAGGCAGCCCGAATTTCAGGGCCGCCCGCTCACTTCTATTGACAAAGCTACCTAATAACTCAATCGAATGCTTCATAGTGGAGCGAATTAAAATATATATGCAAGTGACCCGTGCGCATCAGGAAAGATGTGGATAACGGAATAGATTCTGCAAAAATGCTCGGGTCCATATAAATATTTCCTTGACCTTGAGCATATATGAAATTACGTTGACATTAAATTGTATTGGAAATTGCCGACAAAGGCAATATTGGAAAACCCATCCCAAGCAACTTGGTGAAAAAATCTCTCGAAATCCTCACAAAACACCCAAAATTAAAAAAAAAGCAAATTAAAAACATAACCAAAGACCCGTACGTATCGGAATAGATGTAGCAAACAGAATATATGTTGCAAAAAAACTCGAATGTATCTAAACAAATGAAATGAGCAAACAATCTAATGTTTTGTGTTCTTTTATTACTATAAGAATTTCAAAGACCCATAGATATTACCCAAGGTAATGTCAAAAAGGCCCTACCGAAGTATGTCTGAGACCATTGATTTTACTGGCCTAAATGTTCTCCGCTGTTTCATATCAAAAAGAGCACCAACGTAGTAGAAATCCTGAAACTATTTTCTCTTAAATGTAATTCTCACCAACTGTGCCTTAAGAAGCAAATTTCTAACTGCCATTGTTTCATAGATATGCGTCATCCCTCCGAATTCTAGAAGTTGCTTTATGCCGGGATTTGGTCATTTTTTTCTAGAACCTTGAAACACTTGTTCTCTTCAACTTTCTCTTTGGAAACAACTTTCTAACTTTCATAGTTCTATCAGGGTCTATCTAGGTCATGCCGACCAATTCTGGAAGTGGTCATATTCTAGGATTAGACCATTTTTCACTAAGACACGTGTTCTCTAAAATTTAATTCACCATAACTTTGCCTTTGAAAGCTACTTTCTAACTTCCTTCCATACTTCTAGAGACATCGGTCATCCCGTCCAATTCTAGAAGTGGTAATATTCCAAGATTGAGCCATTTTTTTCCTAAAACCCCTAAACACGTGTTTCCTAAAATTTTATTTTAGCTACAACTTTGCCTTTGAAAGTAAATCTTTACTAAACTTTAACTACTTTACTACTAACATTACTAAAGCTGTTTTTTGACCCCTGTGTATACCATGCACTCCAAGGCCTTTAAGTCCGACAATATCGATTTAAAAAAAAAATCGGAAAAATAAGTATTTCTTGACTTAAAACCACGATTCTAGGCATGTATCACTTGCGCTGATCCGAAATATGTGGTAAATAAAGTTCCCGAAATTGGTCGAAGTTTTGGCGATATCGCTCTTAAGCAAATATAGACGAAAAACATGTGCTCTTTCGTATATGGCCAAGAAACTCAATGGTCCATGGCTATTTTGACAAGTTAATTTTAACAGACGTAAAACGTAATTGTAAGCAAAAAATTATTCTACGGCATACCTTCAAAACGTACCGTTTTTTTTTTGTTGTTTTTTTGAAAAAAATTACAAAATTTTAGACCCATTTGACAGCCGCAAACGAACTGACGGAGGCCGAATGTACTGCCGAATAGTATTTACTATGTTATGAGCGGTGTTTACACTGGAAATCAAAAATCATGCAATTTTTAAGGTTACACTTACGGAAATATATTTTTGCATCAACTAGAATTTTGTACTTCTGCGCAGGTTTTTGCAGTGTTAAAAAGCTGCGCAGAAGTACAAAATTCTATTAATGCAAAAATATATTTCCGTGAGTGTATAGAGAGTTACATTGTGATTTGAAATTCAATTTAATTGTCCGCCATCGCTCATTTTTTTCGATTTCGGCGGCTGTACTAACTGAACTGTTCCTTTCATTTATTACTTTAATTAATTTTCTTTCATTTATTACTTTAATTAATTTTATAAAAAAAATGGGTGCATTTTTAGGCAGGTCGTAGAACAACTTTGGGACCATCCATAAATTCTTACGCTTTTTTCAGTGCTGTCATCAGATTTAAATCAACAATAACTTGGAAAATATTCACTTTTGAGACGTCAAATGTATGACTGACCCCCCATACTACCCCCCTAAATGGGGGGGGAGGGTCGGATATACATTTGATGTCTCAAAAGTAAATATTTTTCAAGTTATTGTTGATTCAAATCTGATGACAGCACTGAAAAAAGCGTACGTAATTTATGGATGGTCCCTTTTTGTTTAAAATAATATTTTAAGTCACTTCTGTCGAAATAGCCATGGTCCATTTCGTCCATTCCATTGGTGCCAGACTAAAGGTGTACGCCGATCGAAAAATCTCGGCGACAGCAAGCCGAGTGTTGGCGCGCCGAAAGAGATTTTTCTCGCGCGCCGATAAATTTAGTTAGAAAATGTTTCTTCCTCAAATTTTATTAAAAAACAAGCGTAGGAATTTTTAATCTAATTTTTAAGCTTTAGAACGACCATGTTTTCATATCAAATGTCTGTAAGTTAACGTAAAGTATTTAAATACTTTTATTCGTGAGTCGAATCACTTTTCTTTCCCCGACACTTTAGATTTTCTTGTTCAAAATGTTCAGAGATTGAATGTTTTTGCCCTCTAAATTTTTTAGATTCCCAGCTGAGCTCGACCATTTCCTAAAAAAATTCCTAGTTTTCTACAAACCACTCTTTAACTCTTGTGAGTGAAATCAAACCTTTTTTTTTCGGCTGAGGGCCTCCAGCCGACGGCGCGCCGGCTGAACTCGGTGGCGCACACCTCTAGGCCAGACCACTGACCCGATTTCCACAAAACATTTTCCCAGTTTTTTTAGGTCAAATAATTTCATTTGACACCAAAATAAACGATTTCCGTGCTGCAAAATCCATGTTCTACCCCCACTTCTTCGGCCATACCTTCGGAACTACTTGACCGATTTTGTTCATCTTCGAATTTGAATCATGGGATTCTTCATCACTAGACGATAATAAATGTATCCCTCCACCTCCCATGTTACAAGAAGATTGTTTGTAGTAAACGTATAGGACCGGTGTACTTCGAACTGGTCTAAAAATAGAATTATTCTTGCGCTACGGCCAAACAGACCTAGAGCACTAAGGAGAGCCATCGGACACATACTTTCGTGGACAAAAAAGTTCCCTTTTTGTAACTTCAAAGCAAAAAAAATTTTTAGCTTGGGCAGAGACCTTAGGACCAACCTAGGGCCCTTAGAGAAAAGGCCTCGAATCACGAGGGTGTCACTTACTATAAAAATTTACATCGTGTTTACCCCGATTTTCTGAAGTTTTTGAATTTCGTCTACATTTGATTGATATCGTTTTTTAATTTTCAGCTAGTTTTTTGGCAACATCAGTAAATTTACGTTGCAAGGCCGAGTGAATATTGGATGAATAAGTGACACCGTCGTGCCTCGAAACCATCACTGTATCTTGTAGGGTCGCACGGGTAGCGTGAGTTAGGCTGACACTAAGAACCCTACATTTGTTCCACACATTTTCTTCCATTTCATGATATTCACACGTAACTGATATTGATTTTTTTAGCATTTTTACATATGCAAGGCACCACCCTGCTCGATATAGAATGCGCATCTTGAATAAAACCTGGGATCGAATGCAACCAATGCGTCAAAACAATATGTAAAGTTGAGAGAATTTTCGCTCTTTCAAATCTCTTCTTTCACATACGAATTCTATATCTAGCCCAATCGTGCCACCTTATCACTTCTCTGCTCGTTTCTTGCTACAAATTGTGACATTCGCTCCACTGTCCGTCTCGAAGTGACTGGTACGCTCGTTAGCCGTAATGAAGTTAGAGAATGTGTATTTCGTTGTGGGCAAACTCACTTCGGACACCCAGCGGCGACATTCCTAGGCTCAGATCAGGTATATAAAACTTAAAGGTTCAATCTACGATTTGCGCTTCAGATTTCGTTACAAGGGAAAGTGTGGAAAGTGTGGGAAAGAAATTGCGTCTGAAAAAAATTCACCAACTCGAAATGAGGCATAATTTTTACAACTTCATCTCCATAAGATTGAGCGAAATGCACAATGCACAGAGTAGGTTTTCCAAAGATAACGACTCTAGTAACTTAGGTTAGTCCAATATGTTGTATGTAAATTGGTCCGCAAGCTCTTTGTAAATTGCTTCCGGTGCGGATCTACCTCTCATTTTGAATTGGTTTGTGAAGCATGTGTGTGACTTTTGTAAAGCAAATAAAATCTTCCTTTCTGATAACGCATGAGTGCTAACTAACCCTTCACCTTATACTATCCGAAATCAGTGTTATGTACACGTACACAAACTAGGAAAACACACTAGTAACAAGTAGCTAAGGGATGTCCCAAACTAAATCCGGACGATTTCAATAATGAATAACTTTCTTAATTTTGCTCGAAATTAGCTGAAATTTTCAACTTTTGAAGTCTGATATGTTACAATTAAGTGCTGTAAATATGAAGACATGAAACTTTTTGCTCGCTGAAATATTTGCGATGGAGTGAAACTAGTGCAAAAAAATTCTGCACAAAATAGTTTCTTACTTCATTCGCAATTACCAATGAGAGGAATGTCAGCTTTATGCTAATTTCATTGTAGAATATTCGTTTACAAATATATTTAATGTTTCTGAACAGAAAAACCCCACAAAACAAATTTCTGTTAACTTACGTGAACCTGATTGCTTGAATGCCTTTACTGGCAAGGTAGCAATTCCACATCTCTCAGAACAAAAACTTCTCGTAGAGTTCAACATTTTGCTAATCCGCCTTGAATTTGTTATCATAAAATATCAAAAGTTTGTTGTCAAGACGCCCTTCGATCCAAATGTATCAGGGTGAAGTTGAAGGTTTCACGAAG
Organism: Pseudolycoriella hygida; assembly: GCA_029228625.1. Taxonomy (NCBI): domain Eukaryota; kingdom Metazoa; phylum Arthropoda; class Insecta; order Diptera; family Sciaridae; genus Pseudolycoriella; species Pseudolycoriella hygida. The sequence goes on along the minus strand of CM055403.1, from coordinate 115,566,320 downwards.
GTGATGTTTTTTTGACACATCAGTACATTCCCTGCCAAAAGCAGCGAGTTTCGCTCAGTAACCCAACTTTATGGATGAGAGATCACCAGACACATTCATACCTCTCATACTGATAAAGAATTTTCCACAGAAACCCCGCTATGAATTTACTTTTGCAGCATCCTTTTTACCCAATGCTCCAGGCGCTACGAATTTGGTCAGCTGAAATTACAGATGTTCTTGTTTCAATTTTTAGAAGAGGTATGTTGTTCCTCGTTAAGCTCTTCAGTTTTTAAGGCAACTTTAGACCCTAAACTAACATTTTAGTGTCATTGTGAAATGTTCCCATGTCAAGGAGCGTAGCTAGGAGCTTTTAGTCTGAAGGCTTGCGCGGTGGTTTTCTCTACTGATCATGTTACTTATGGTGACTGTTTCATAAACTGTAAAAGCAGATTTTTGCTCTCTTTTATTTTATTTCATACTAATAGAAGCAATATCAGAAATGATTCACCTTCCGACGATAAAATTCGGAAATTTCGTCAATTTCACAGGAGTCAAATGTGAGGTTGCTGAAAATTTTGTATTTTTGTGCAGAATTTTTTTGCACTAGTTTCAATCCATCGCAAATATTTCAGCGAGCAAAAAGTTTCATGTCTTCATATTTACAGCACTTAATTGTAACATATCAGACTTCAAAAGTTGAAAATTTCAGCTAATTTCGAGCCAAATTAAGAAAGTTATTCATTATTGAAATCGTCCGGATTTAGTTTGGGACATCCCTTACATCCACTTCTTTCATTCGTATTTTTGGTTCCTTTCACCAAGGACAGTGTCCCAAACATTCACATTAAACGATAGACTCAAAGATCCTTGCATTTCCATCAACAAATTCGCACATTTGAAATCTAACTATCTCAGTTGTGTATTTACATTTAGAATTTTCCGCTTACCTGTTTCCTGGAGACTCTGGTCGGATTACTTCCTTGTATCACAATATCTGCCGCCAAAACATCCAAACGACTCTCCCATCCTGGTTCGATGGATGTACCGCTTTGTTCGCTTCTTTCGATGAATTCGTTTAGGTAACTAACGCATTGCGCAGGATCGAAATACATGAAACATAAGTTGACTTTATGACACGATATTTTTCCTCGATCATCGAGAACCAAAATGATTTTATGACGAAGCAACTGTTTGTTCACCGATGCTAGACATCTCTCCAATCCACGGGCTAATCTCAATTTCACCCACATGCAAAGAAATATTGCGGCCGCGTTGAGGAATAGCCATCCAACGCCTAAACTGAATAGAGCGATTCCTTTTAAACCGGAGAACAGTAGGCCTAACAACACACTGAAAGCGAAAAATATCCATACACACAAGACACGCTTGTAGCAGACGTTGTAAATGGTGAATCGAAAATCATTGACCAATGTTTCCAAGGCGTGAACGTATTCCTCTACTGTTAACTACAATGAAGAAACAAATTTTTGGAAATCAGCTGCATTTCAATTATACAACTCACTGTTAATCCTTGAGCCATGAGCTCCTCGGGAACCAATTCCGGTCGAAACTGTGCTGGTGTAATCCATGGCCAGCGAGCATTTACAGGAAGAAGTGTAACTATGATGTCTCCATTAGCTACGAAATAACATTTACATTAGCCTTTTGATCTGCGAAAATTTATTCAATGTCACTTTACCAAATCCCTCTCTCACTCTTCCAGTTGACAATTCTATAGTCCGAAGACCTGGATTTGTGTTGTTTGCAATCGGTACATCAATTACCGCAGGTGCAGAAGTCTGGGATGTTTGTGACAGAGGATGGCTTATCGTTTTGTTGTTTATGTTCACGTGGACGCTTTCGGTGGGAAGAACAGCTGCCGGTCTTTCTGGCGGCTTTAAAATTAAAAAAAAATTGATTAGAATATTTGGACGAATTCCGGGTACAGAATCCACACGGAAAAATCGGAATACCTCAAACAATAAGTTGTGCAAGACAGGATTTTGAGGCATCTGATATTTTTCAGGCAACGCTATTTATTTTTGCCAGTGGGCGAAACTATTTGTTTACATAGATACAAGAGCGTATCATCTGGCGGCGGATAGCACACTTAAATTACTTTTAGCTCACGAACGCCTCGGAAGATGCGGGAAGAATCGAAAAAAAAATAATCAAATTCCGAAGTGGAACGATGTGAACTCTCGTTTATGCCTGACGACGGACGGTACGAAAGTTGTCAGTAATCTGAATTTAAATTTTTAAATAAATATTTAAATCGATTCGAACTATTTTTCATTCAAAAACAAAAAAATCTATAGAGGTCATTTCTTCATCGCAACACGAAAATTTAGTGCACGCTGGATCAACGTTAAAATACGCAAAACGTCAAGAAAATGCATAATGCAATCAACGAAACATATGCAAGGGACCCGTTCGCATCAGAATAGATGTGGCAAACAGAAAAGATGTTACAAAAGACTCGAACGTTTCTAAGTAAATATTTCCTTAAGGCTTAAGTATATAGCGAGTACGGTATCAGTCTTAGCGAGTACGGTATCAATGGGGGCTTACTGCGTGCCATTAAGAGTATTTACTCAGAAAGCAGGGCAGCGGTAAGGATAGGCGGCGAAATTAGCGAGTCTTTCGAGGTTAAAGAGGGCGTTCGTCAGGGTTGTTGTCTTTCCCCGCTTCTGTTCATAATTTTCATGGACAAAATCATCAAGCAGGCGAACTTGCAGGGAAATGGTGAGGTAATAATGAAAATTCTGGCCTATG
>CM055403.1:115521075-115563063 GCA_029228625.1 Pseudolycoriella hygida | reverse complement strand
CAGGCGATAGAAGGGCATGGAGGACGATAGTTCACCATTCTGGGGTTGTGACATAAAGACCTCACACCGGAGGGTAATAATGGTCTATAAAGTTTGATGATGATGATGATTAAGTATATACAATTACATCCACATTACATTGGACTGGAAAGTGCCGTAAGGGCAATATTGACAAACCCGTACGAAGCAACGGCGTTAAAAACCTCTCCAAACCCTTAAAATAAACCCAGAATTTGGAACCGACCTAAAGCACTTGGGAGATGCCTCTGACCCATACTTCCATAGACACTAAAGCTCGTTTCTTTTTTCTCAACATCAATGCACAAAAAACCTCATTATCAAAGGAATATTCACGAAAAACCACTAAATATAGAGTAAGAAATGTTTCATACAAAACTTCAACAAATGGCAGTGCTAACCATTTCCGTTACATTTTGCTAGTCCAATTACTAATTATAAACCTCTAATATCCGTCTGTTTATCTACTTTTTTATTTATTTGTCTATTCGTCTATTTATAAGTCTGTCTGTAACGATCCCGTTATTTTTGCGTTTAATTGCGTTTACACTGGCGAAGAAAAAAAAATACTTTTTGATCTGTTGTCGAGTATGGTGCAAAACGTCGAGAAAACATGTTTCGGGGTGGGATATTGTTCTGAAATAAGGGCGTTATGGGTAAAAAACGGGTCATAATTGAAAATCGGCCAAAAGTCAGTCAAGATGTCGTCTTAGAGATTTGGTCGGGGAAGTGTCAGAGTAGAATACGTAGCAAGTGCAACGCTGAATACGGGGAACTTGAAATGCGGGGAACGTTGAATACAGTGAACGTTGAATATGGGGGAAGTGGAATACGGGAGAAATGGAATACGGTGCATACGGTGAACGTGGACTACGGGGAACTTAGAATACGGTGAACGTTTAATACGGGGGAAGTGGAATACGGGGAACGTTCAATACGGTGAACGTGGAATACGGGGGAAGTGGAATACGATGAACGTTGCATACGGGGAACTTGGAATACGGGGAAAGTTGCATACGGTGAACGTTGCATACGGTGAACGTGGAATACGAGGAACGTTGCATACGTTCCACGGAGGAACTGGAATACGGGGGAAGTGGTATAAGGGGGAAGTGGAGTAATTTTGTGGCAAAGAAAGTATTTTAATGACATGAAACACTACGCACCATTATTTAAAACGAAAAAAAAATATGCTTTGGCTCTCTGAATAGACAACAAGCGAAAATGATAAAGCCTGCGTAGCCTCTAGGGGTGTGGGTTTCGACTACGTAACCTACCCGTTAATGTTGAAGCGAAAATGATAAAGCCTGCGTAGCCCCTAGGGGCGGGGGTTCGACTAGTCAATACCTATAACCGTGACAAATAGATACGTTAGCACTTTGTCCATCACGTCCATCAGCATATCAAGGTGCATGAATTGACTGAAGATTGGCACTAGATGCTGAAATGTTGATCTCTTCTAATTATCTCCATAACGCAACTGTTCTAGATGTGTTCATGTCTGAGCGTCATGTCAATGACAAAAATAATTCAAATATTAAGAGCTTACACGTTCATAGAAAAGTAATACGTAATGAGCTGTATTCTAAGATTGATTCGAAGTTTGCGGGCTATAATCCGTAGAGATTTGAAAAGTGTCGAATGACTTTTCATAGTTGGGTTTACTCAACAACAAATTCTCTGAACTACTTTTTTATTTCTGGGATATCACGATGTCGGATTATCAAAATCCTTCAATTTCCTATTAATTTAAGATAGATTTTGAAAAAAAGTCGACTATCAAAATCTTTTTTCGGATTATCAAAATCGATTTCGGATGATCGGTTTAATATTTTCCCTTTAATTTTAAACATAATTATTTGATTCAACATCTGTAACAATATTACGGTGAGAGTTTATTTTATCGAAAAGGCTTTCCGCACATTGTTCGAATAGTGAAATAAAGTCTATTCTTACATTGTGCGAATAGCCATAAAAGATCTATTCGCACATAGTACGAATAGACATATCGTCATATGAATACTATGTTTGGAAATATCCATTCTGTCACTCTCATTTTTATATGAACTCTATGAGTGACGATATAAGGACTATTCGCACATCGACGAATAGTGCGTTTTGCTGAATTTGTTTATAACGAAGAACATGTTGTCATAATTTGTATCAAGGAAGCTTTTCCTTTTACAAAATGTCTCAAAGGCGAAACCAGTGATAAAACGCCACAAAAAGCTAGGTGGCTAACAGAGCTAGGAAGCTCTTCCTTTTACAAAATGTCACAAAAACTAGGTGACTAACGATGCTAAGAAACTTTTCCTTTTACGAAATGTCCCAAAACTAGGTGGCTAGAAAGACAAGGGAATTTGCGGTTTAATGAACATAGGTGTCTAACAAAAACAGGAACATTTTCCTTTTACAAAATGTCACAAAAACTAGATAGGCTGACGAGGCTGAGGAATTTTTTCTTTTACGATATGTCACAAAACTATGTGGTTAACAAAATTAGGAAATTTGCGCTTTAATGAAACGCTAAAAAAAACTTAGGTGGGGAACAAAACTAGAGAGATTTTCCTTTTACAAAATGTCACAAAAACAAAGTGGCTAACGAAACTAGGGATTTTGCGCTTTAATGAAACACCACAAAAATGTAGGAGGCTAACAGAACTTACGAGCTTTTCCTTTAATGGATGTTTGTTTGTTTGTTTAATTGTTTGTTTGTTCATATTTATTGATTAATAAACAGGCCACAGTGCCTAATAACATATTAACCAAACATTATAATTAGTACAATTAGTAGTTGTTTTTGGAAATATTTCTTAATCTAATTTAATTTGAAGTTTAACTTTTTGTTTAACTTAATTGATCAAATTAATTTAATTTATATTATATTATTTACTATTATTATATTTATTATTATTATTTTTAGATATTATGATTTGAAGTATAGTTATTGTTTAAACCGGTTATTTGTTCATCTTAAATTCGTTTTAGTTTGCTATTTAATTTTTATAATTCAATTCTAAATTCTTTAGTTATTCGACGACGATTGCACTTTAACTTTTTAATTTTTTAGTTGGGTGGTTAGACTAGTGGCTAAATTTCGAAGTGATTATTGATTTTATTGATAAATTCTTTGTAGTTGGCTGTCTGAAGGTTGATGTTGTTAAAGTAAGAATTGTGGTTATTTTGGATCCTGTATAAAGTTGAATTGCTAACAATATTTGATGGGGGTGTAGGTAGTTCAAAGGTGTTTTGGTGTCTCGTAAAACGTGACGGTACATTGAAAACTATTTGTGATGCCAATGATGAGTCGATACGCTGGTGGACTATATTATAAAGAAGCTTTTCATCGGCAAGTATGCGACGAGTTTCAAGCGATTGGAGTTTTAATTGCCGTAATCTCGTGTTGTAGTCTGGCTTATTCCAACGAAATTTATAATAGAGCATGCGTGTGAATCGTTTCTGTTATTATGTTTCCTCATATGGCTTATCGCACAATGTGTGAATAGTCCTTATATGGCTATTCGCACATTGTGCAAACAGACTTTATTTCACTAATCGCACATTATGCGGGTAGACTTTATTTCACTATTCGCACATTGTGTTATTGTGGTGTGAAGAAGCAAAGGAGAAATTCATCAAGTTGCGTCATTGTGTGACAATGTGTAAACAACTCAATGGCGTAATGGTTCGCTCGTTTGGTCCAATATTCGATTGAGTTGCCAGTGTGATAGTTCGAAACTCTCCCGCAACAGAAAAAAAAAATCGGTTGTCAGACGTGTACACGAATACACAGCTGGCTGAATCGGTTCAAATCTGGTGTAGTTGTGTGTTGTGTGTGAAGAGCTGTCACACGGCTTACCGGTCAATACATTGTTGGGAGCTGCCGGTATTCTACTCCTACTGCGCTTTAGTGGGCTAAGCACTGCTATAGGTACTAATACGCAACATTCAAAAATCCTTCAGAGTGTAAAAATACTTAGAAGGCGTTGTTCGGAATTCACGTTAAGCATGTGGTCCCTAGTGCTACGTCATTACAATACCATGTAAAAGTACTTTCACTAGCTAAATCAGCAATGGTAGCCGAATCTGTCACTTAAAAAGTGTCCTCCCGGCTGAACAATACCATACGCTATTATTATTATAAATGTGTCGCTTGGAATCTCCATAGATCATGATTTTAAATGAAACGAGTTCATTTGTCTACATTTGTGTATATTCGCACACAGAGCATTTTCAATACTCGAGAGAAGTCTACACACGATAAGTTAGTAAAATTTTCAATGAGTGACTTTCGACATTGCAGAATTTTTCGTGAAAGTCAAATTGGATGTGAAAATTTCTCGTTTATTTACCCTCAAGGTATCTTGGTCGGGAGAAATATTTCTCGTTCTCTCGAGTTAAAATGTCACAAAATATTGAAAATAGCGCCCCAGGCATACACACAAAACTACCGTAATTTGCATAAAAAACAATCTCTGAAAAAAGAACAAAAGAATTCTGTTGTTCCCAAGTAACATTTTGAAAACCAATAACTTATTGGTTAGAAAAACGTTATTATAACGTTGTCAGGACCGTTATTTAACAGTCATTCCCCAGTTATAATATGACCTAAGTTATTTAACCGTCCACTGACCGTTATTTGACCAATAAGTTTCCTTTGGAAAACTTTTTTATTAAATAGCCGTCATTTTACGGTTAAAAAACTTAGGTCTTTTCATAACTGGGCAGAAATAACGGTCCTGACAACTTTACTATAACGTTATTTTAACCAATAGACAACACTTCAGGGCGAAGACGCTATATTTGAACGGACGATAATTCTTACCAATCACATTGCGGCGATTACCGTCTTCGAAATAGAAATTTATCGTAAACTGGAATTCTGATTCGTTACAATTAACGTCCGTTCAAAAATAGCGTCTTCGTCCTGAAGTGCTGGCGTTGCCTAATGAGTTATTGGATTTCAAAATGTTACTTGGGTTCTTTTTTTCGACATTGTTTTATTATGCAAATTACGACAGAAAAGTGATGGCAAGTCATATTGAGTGACAACAACTTCATACCAAAAGTGAGAGAGTATTTAACAACTTCTTCGATAAAATTATATTTGAGCTAAAACATTCACATTTGTTGGTTATACTGACCATTATTCGGAAAGTTGTATAATTTATGGAAATGTGTTCCTATGGGATTTCACACTTGTGCTTACATAAAATTTCTTGTGATACCTGTCACTATGTAGTGGCACTAGCATTATTGTTGACGTTTTCCCAAAAGGTATAGTGCTACACTCGTGTGTCTACAACGCCTACACTCCTTGTGCACAGTGAATAACTATTTTGAAAAGAAAAATCGTTAATGTCGAGTGAATCATCAACTTTAGGAGTTGTGGAGAAGCGTCTAAAAAAGTTATTTTCTGTGCCGCTTATTTTTTTGAACAATTGTAATTTTCCTGCGACACACAGTAGGCTAATCCGTTATATTCATGTTCAAAAATCTATATCTCGTGAAATATTCACAATTTAAATGTAAGAATTCTTAAAACGTGATTTAAGAATATTCAAAAATGTCGGGAAAAATATTTGTGCATGTAGGCCGCAGATTAATAGTCGTATGGTTGTTAGACAAAGTGACAGGTTTGATTTCTCCCCATACATAACCTCAAAAAAATATATTTTCCATATTTTCGTCAGAATCTTGTCGAAATCAGTTGTAAACGTTAAAGTAATTCATAATAAGTCGAAACGAGCCTTGTCCGACGAAAAAGGGAAAAAGGGAGTTTTTTTTTGCGTTTCGAAGCGTTCAGCGTCACCCAAATTGATATCAGTTGTTTTGGAAGAAGGGACAACGACTTGCGTCACATTTCCCTTTTAAAAGGGTTTTTGCTGTGATATCAGTAGTTTTGGAAGCAATTGAAAGCGATTAACCCAAAAATATCAAAAAAACCTGATGGAAGTGGAAAAGTGATAGATAAATCCACAAAAATCCTTAAGAATCCCTTAAACCTAGGAAGCTCCATTGCATGACCTCACTCATGTCGAGAATAACCGAAAAATATCAAAAACTCTAATGGAAGCTGGATCCCTCTCTTACCCAACCGTGACACTCACCACACACATTATTTTATTGGGATTTGTATGGGAGCTTCCAGGAGCCCTAGCGCCCAAACGAAGCCGGTCACCCCATTTTTTTAAAATCTTAGATAGCGTGGAATGCCCATCCGAAGGTCCCTTCAAAATTTAAAGAAGACCTGACCGCCAGTTTACGAGAAATCGCCAAAAAAAGTCGTTTTTCATACAAATGGTAATGCCACAACTAACTAACTAACTAACTAACTAACTAACGTAGGATATAATACATTTTCTTTGGCTTCTATGAAGCAGCACATTTTGTATGGAAAATGTCGATTTTATAGAGGTCATATCTTCAGATCCACTGGACCGATTTTAATGAGTGAAAGGTCGATTTCAATCAAAGTTTTACGCAGAATCCGATAAACTAGGTCTCAGGGGGGTACGACGCAATGGGAAAAAGTCAAAACTTAGCTGTATATATGGTTCCGCCGTCTACGAAAAAAATTTCTGATTTTTTTGATCGTTTGGGGACTTGCGTCACGGGCGCAATGCTACCGCTCGCCCATGATGAGAGAAATTACCTTTACAGTACCATCATATCACACTTCATAGACCCTTTGTACCTTACGGTGCACAGTGGTCCAAAATCCGGAAAAATCGGCACTAACAGAATAAATCGGTTGGGTGATGCGATATTTGTGATTTAAGTTTTGTTGAATAACTTCTGAAGTGATTAAAACTTGGGGGTCTCGGTCATGATCAAAGTTGAAAATTTTTTACGAAAATTGGAAAAATGTCCTGAGGCCCATAATGAAAATAAATCAGTCCATGTTTCATGTCAATCGAAAGAGGGCATCAGTAGCTTTCCAACGTTACCCATATGACCTCGCTACGAGGTCTCTAGCGAGAGGTAGGAGGTCTTAAATGAAAACACGTTTTTACCTATATCCCTGGAACCAAATGCCGGACAGAAACGAATAAGGTATCGTTTGAAAGGCCTTTCTAATACCTTTCAAATAATATCTTCCATGACGATAATGAGCACTCAGACTAGGTGGAAATGTCAATATTTCTAGTGGAATTTTAACTTAATCGATTTTGTACCTCTATCTCCTCGAAGATGCGTCGGACATTGCTGATATTGATATCATCAGTACCACGTTTGGGAAAAATTTGAGGAACGGGCGGAATCGGGGCATGAAATTGACGGGCATATTTCGGGCCGGCAATTTTTTTAAATTATGGGCAGGAACTGGGTGAGATCGGGCACAATTTTAACGGGCACGTTTTAGGCTAGGGTAGGGCGGACAACGGGCAGCGAAAAAATGGTGCCCGCTCATCTCTATTAAGCTCTAATTATTATAAACCCTAAATTGAATGAACCGATATTCAAAATATCGCAGCTCTATTGTGACAGTTCCAAAGAATGAACTGAATTGTTTTTTTGCTAGGGCTTGATGATGAGTTCTCCCTTTTTTTAGGTCAGGTGACAAGATAGAGGAAAAACTTGAAACTTCATCAAGAAAAAAATCCTGTCTTGCGCGAATGGTAACTGAGAAAGGTCTTTCAGTACACCAATACGATAAATACGATAAATATCTGGTTAAAAACACTTTACGTAATACGTATACATCTGCAAATCTGTTTTGAAGTAGGATATCAAACAGTAAATTTTGACTCGCTAACAGGCTGTTCATAAAGAATGTCATGCTGAGGGCGGAACGGACTTACGTCCCTGACCCACAACTTCGTGTAAATATAGTGATATTAGGACTTGGTGCAATGTCCCTTCTGAAAATCTACTCTGGCTACGGGCTTGCAGGCGCGCCGACTTCTAGGTGGCAATGGGTGCCACGGCACCCATCAGAGATTTCTGATGGGTGCTCGGCACCCATCAGAATCTTGCTCTATTTTGTTGAAAAAAAAAGCTAGCCACCACCTCAACTCAACAAATTCAACAGACGAAATTGTTTGTCCTTTTAGATGACTGTTAAAAAATCACCTGCGGCGCAATAATTAAAATTTTTTGAAGATTTCTTTGTTTTTAGAAATCAACTCAAGTTGTGAAAATTTTTCAGATTTTTTTGATTCTAATTTTTGTAAGACGTTTCAAAAAATTATTCGTTCTCTTCAATTTTAGCAAAGGCTGGCATAAGTAGAAAATGATGGCCAAATCTATTCCTCAATGTTTACTATAGGAGTAAAAATTCGATGGTAGAGACTGAAGCTTACTATATGGAGATTAAACAACAAAATCAGTGACGAACAGGAAAGGTACATGAAAACACACAACAGTGTAGCACCGGCAGTTTACGGCCTCGGAAAGTTGCACAAAAAACAACCGAACGTAAACATACCATTGCGACCTGTAGTCGCAACCATCCAGTCTCCTACGTACAAAATAAGTAAAATGGTGGCCGAAGTACTTGGACAGAGTTCGGATTTTTTTGATTGATTTTCGAAAAATCATGATTTTAATAAAAAATGATGCTCATAAACAATTGAGTATCACAAAATTTCAAAAAAATGATTTTTTTTTTATTGGTTTATTTTTCGTTTCAGATGAAACTAAGTTCATTACATTGACTTTTACAGAAAATCATTTTTTTCGAAAATCATGATTTTTTAATCATTTTTACTCAAAAATCGTGAGCATCACGCTTTTTTTGTTGATGCTCAAATTGATTTTGATTTTCAAAAAATGATTTGATTTTGATTTCCGAACCCTGTACTTGGAAAATTCGGTAATGAATCACCGTATCACGTAAAGGACAGTTGGCGATTCGGCCAACTACCGATAAAGACTTCGAAAATTAGAGAAACCACAAAACAATGAGTCGGGTGTAAAAGATCATCTTTGTCCACAAACATTCAAAAATTGTCGCTCGCTTCGCTCGCGATCTATCTTACATTTCAATCAACAATAGGTAGCCTTTTCATGCAGCAAAACAGATTGCATTACTCAGGAATATGATGTCATGTTTCGTAATGACATGAAGTTTCAGGTCTGACAAAAATGCGTTTAGATAGTAGGGACATTAGTTATATTGGTTATATTTATGTGATAATAAATTGGGCACCCATCAGCTCAAACGAAAGTCGGCGCGCCTGCGGGCTTGAAATTTTGTAATCTTAATGATGTAATTTATCTCTAAAAAAAAATTAAAAAACGCCTATACGATACGCAACAATTTTTTACATAATTTTCGCAATTTTTTAAAAATTATAACAGCAAGTGCTAGATCAACAATTTGTCGTTTTTTTATAATTTAACACTTCCAGCCAAAAAATTCCATATGAAACGGCTTTTTCATAAGACTTTCATTAAAGCGCACCGTGTCTACCCTGAAACTCAGTGCCTCCTTTTACCATATGGGCAAGGTGGGCAATTGCCCACTGGCGCCCGAAAAAGTTGGCTGGTTTCTTTTGAACAGTATAAAAAATATCAGTACAGGAATATGCTCGAATTTTGTTAGGTAAAACTTATTTTGCGAAAAAAATTTTCGCTGCGCGGCTATCTTGAGTGTACTGATATTTTTTATACTGTTCAAAAGAAACCTACCTCAACCAACCATGCGCATATATTGATGTTTTTAATGTAAGTTCTCGTCGCGGTACTCATATTGATTGCATGCCGAAAAAAAATTGCTCCCTTCGCTCGCACTATATTTAATTTCAACGAAGCTAATTTTGCTAATTAATAGAAAGAGTGCTTTAGTCGTAGCTACAAACATTTTGGCGCCCATATCTAATGTGCCCACTGGCGCCCAAATACTGAGGACGGCCGGCACTGCTGAAACTCATCACTTGGACCAGAGACCAGACTTAGGGTGGGTCGATTTTGGGTCAATTTTGGCCCATTTTACAACACACACGTTTTCGGTTGTAGGAACATGAGAGAAAGTTTTCTACGTTTCTTCTCTGCGAAAAGTTTCTCTCATGTTCCTACAACCGAAAACATGAGTGTTGTAAAATGACCCGAAATCGACCCATCCTACTGTATAGGATACCTTTTCTTCACCTCTTTCGGTGCTATTTCAGGGAACACTATTCACTGCTAAACAAATTTTCAGCCATCTTTCGGATTAAATTAATATTTTTGTATTGCACGTTAGGTAGAAACTGACTTTTTGGGGAATTTCAGTTACACTCGAAATTGCCATTGAACGTAATCGAAAATATTATCCCCCTATGATAAAACCAGCCCACCGCACCGGTCGTTCACCTTCAGCTATTGCTATTTTCTATTTAATTGGACCCGTACGAAGTACAAAGGTCTTATACGTTTACTGCAAACAATTTTATTGTAACATGGGGTAGATCAAGGCGGGAATTGGGGGTTTACATTTGTTATTGTCTAGAGATGACTAATCAACAAAAAAAATGTCAGGTAGTCCGTCCCGTCATTTTTTTCTAAAAGGCTGCACCTCAAACTTTTTTTCCCTGAAAGGAACATTATGTCCCATGATTAAAGTTCAAAGATGAGCAAAATCAGTTAAGTTTTAAGTAGTTTCGAGGTCCAAGACGTGTCCAAAAATGTGGATTTTAGAGCGTCGGTGAAACTCTTTCGTAAATATCTCAGCAAGTATAGCATGGAAATTGTTCAATGAAGGCATTTGATTTCACAAAACTGGGAAAAAAATTTTTTGTGGAAATCGGGCACAGGGACCAGTGGAATGGATGAAATTGAGTTCCTTGGCCATATACGAAAGCAGATGGTTTCCTGTCTATATTTGCTTAACTATGCAATGCGGAGATTTACTGTCAAAGGCAAAGTTGTGGAGAATAAAATTTTAGAGAACACGTATTTCAGTGTTTTAGGGAAGAATGGTCCGGCCCTAGGATATGACCATATCTACAATTGGAAGGGAGAGAGTTACTTCCGCCTAACGAAAGGCGTATATCGGTAGGGCCTTTGACATTACTTTGGGTAATTTCTGTTGATGTATCAAATTCTTATAGTTCTAAAAGAACATAAAACATTGAATTGCTTTCTCATTTTGTTTTTTGCAACATCTATTCTGTTACGTACGGGTCTTTGCTTATATTTCTGTATTATATTTTGTCCGGATGCGCACAACAAACTCCAACGATATAAACAAAACTTGAAAAGCCAAGATGTCGTAAAGCAACAAGTAGTTAAATACTAATTAAAGCAACAACATCACAAAACAAACAAATATGTTATTGGAAGCAAAATCTAATTCACACAGGCAACTGTTATATACAACGAGCGTTTGTATTTACACTTGCATTGTAAAAGTACGTAACAAATGGAATGTCTAGTGTATTAATTATAAAACTTTACAGACCAATAAACAAAATCAATAGAACTTTTGGGATGTAAATTTGTTTTTAAATAAATTAAAACTGTGACGCAAATGGTGCGGTGCGTTCGATAATTTTGTACGTATAACCAATTGGTATGCTGGTTTTAGGTAGTACTTTTAGCTACCATGAATATGATTCTCATTTTCCGATAATTAGTTATTTCTTTGCAGGGCTAGACATGTAATTTTCGAAAAGGATTTCTGTACACAAACGAAATATTCATACGAAAAAGCCTTTCTATAATAAAGACATTCTATACTTGAAATGTCGATTACTATAGAGCCGTAATTCGATATCGGATCTCTGAAATATAAGTATGATTCACTATCAACAACTGAGTGACGACACCAACCTATTGAAACATTGAACCAGTTAATCATTTAATTCATTATAAGCAAATTCGGGTATATGACTGGCTTAACACCAAAACAATTTCCATTTCAACATCAATGTTTGTTAATTCGTTGAATTTGAACAGATGATTGATATTTGTTTGCTCAACTGTTTCTATTTATGTGAAAACAAAAATTTGCTTGCGGATATTTAATTCAGAGCATATTCTAAAAAAGCAAAAACCTATTTTCGACTGTAACAGTCTGAAGAAGGGAGAAGCGCCATTATTGTTTAGAGCAACAATGTGGTTTTCGTGTAGGTCGTTCAACATCGGACCAGGAGTACAGTATTGAAACACACAATTTGTTCGTTGACTTCAAAGCAGCCTATGATAGTGTTAGAAGAAGAAGCTATGGAGAGTAATGGAGGAATTTGGAATCCCCAACAAACTGATCTCACGGAGCTAATAGCCGAGTAAGGGTCCGTAACCAACTTTCAGAGATTTTCGACATAGAGGAAGGCCTACGTCAGGGAGATCCTCTCGCGACGCTGCTTTCTTACCTGACCCTTGAAGCAGCTGTGCGCACCATGGACATAGACTCCAGCGGCACCATTTTCACCAAGTCCAGTCAGTTGCAAGGTACCGACCGACCTTGGGTTGAAAGTTAATGACGACAAAACGAAATATATGATCATCCCGCCTTCGAATCGACACCAGGAGGAAACCGTAACGATCGACACACACACACTCAAAATGGTCAACAAATTTGTATACCTTGGATCGGAGCTGAACACTAATAACGACATTGCGGACGAAATTAAGAATTAGGCCTTTTGAAAATTGGGAGCATACAGCTGGGAGACGTTAGCTGCGGATAGGCCCGGTTGGAGAGGCATGTTGAAGAAGGTCAAGACCCTTAAGGGGCTGTAGTAAGTAAGTAAGTAAGCAACAATGGTTTGCAAAAAAAATTGCCCATTGTAGCTTAGCAAATTGTCGTAGAGTTATGTTCCACTTGACAATTGGTGAAAGGAGAATTTAGGGATTGGAAAACAACCTTATTCATTGTATAGATCTGGTAAGGTTTGTATAGGATACAGTTTGTGCTTGCTTGGCCCGTTTCAGTCACAACGAACTTGCAGATTGGTTTGATAGGATTGAGGAGCAACCGACCTTGGATCAAAAAGGGGCTGTAGTGTAGATAGTTTACCAAAGTGTCTACTTAGAACACACTTTCGTTTTGCCAAAACCTATCTCATTGCGTTTTATCAACAGAGTTCCTCATTTACGTCCTAAGCTAGCCTTAAACATGAAAACACTATTTTACTACTATTTTACACACTATTTCTCAGCACAAATTAACGGCACATAGGTAGTTCTAAGAAATATACTTATTTGTAAAGCACTTCCCATTAGCCAAATTCTCGTCAGAACAACTTCTTTTTTCCTTCTTGAGTAGTTTTTCTGGCAGATGATTTGACGTAGATCAACGATTGTTAAGAACGTTTTTCGAAAAAATTGGGTCTTGATGTCCGGCGCGCGACTTTTGTTCTTCTATTCAGAAGCGTTTGTTAGAAAGAGACAAACTATATCTGTCTCACTCTAACCAACGCTTTAGAATAGAAAGACAAAAGCCGCGTGCCGGATATCAAGACCCAATTTTTTCGGAAAACGTTCTTCACAAACGTTGAACTATGTCAAATTATCTGCCGGAAAAACTAATTCCCAAGATGAAAAAACAAGTTGGTCTGACAAGAATTTGACTACTTCCCATGCAAAACATATGCAAGGGACCCGTACGCATCAGAATAGATGTGGCAAACAGAATAGATGTTACTCTTAAGTGAATGCAATTACGTTCTCATTAAATTGGACTGAATATTGCCGAAAGGGCATTATTGAAAAACCCGTCCGAAGCAACGGAGCAAAAAACCTCTTCAAATCCCTTAAAAAGCAACTAGATTTTTTCTGTACAATTCAAGTCTGAATTGTACAATTAAACATATGAAGGGACCCGTACGTATCAGAATAGATGTGGCAAACAGAGTTGATGTTATGAACGTATTTAAGCAAATATTGCCTTACGTCCACATTAAATTGTATTGGAAATTGCCTATAGGGCAATATTGAAAAACCTGTCCGAAAAAACGGAGTAGAAGGAGTAAAAAAAATTTCCGAAAGCACAAAATTGACCTCCAAATAGAGAAAAAGGCAAAAGTTTCTTTAAAAGATTGTCGACAATGCCTAGATCTTGTAAACAAAAAAACAATTTTGAAAATCGGAAAAGATTTACTCGAGTTATGTGCAAAAAACACATATATCCCTGATAGAGACTCGTTTGTAATGCCCTAGCTAAGTCCAAGGACTCAAATTCAAAAAAATTTCTTCCATAAATTGTTGGCCGTGCTCAGATTTTTTGAACAAAAAAAATTATGAAAATCGGAAAAGATTTACTCGAGTTATGTAAAACAGCCTTAGCTCATTGGCGCTTGGGCCGACAGTACCCAGATTCAACCCCAAAAAAGATTTTTCAATTACCTTTCAGGGAAAAAACAAGTTTTCGAAAATCGGTTACAAATGTCGTGGTAATTGAATAAGATTTCTTTTCGAAGAACTTCGTTCTGCGTACGGGTCTAAAATCGTGAAAAGTAAAAAAAATGTTGACTAGTTGTCATTCGGTCACAGATCAGCATAAATTCGACACACTCCCCCTCTCAGTACAAATGTGGGGGCTACGACATGCACCTGAAATGTCCTCATTTTTTGGAAATTTGGGTAATTTTTTATGCTCATTCAGTTTGTATTTATGTTCTTTTGCTGTATGTGCGAGAGTGTGTTGGTGTCAAGTAATGAACAATACATAACTGAGAACAAATGCTACTCAAAATCAGACGTCAAGTCGGCACCAACACTCTGTCGCGCATAGTAAAACATTGTACGATACTATGAAGTGTATAACTCGATGTGTACTAAACTCCTTCGTTGACGTACACATACACACTACACATCTCTTTATACTTCATAGTATTGTAATGCAGGGCCTATATTTGGGAATTTAATTCCTAAAAATTCCACAAAATTTCCTAAATTCTTAAGTTTGAGAATTTGGGAATTTTTTAAGAATTTTATGGAATTTTTAAGAATTAAATTCTCAAAAATAGGCCCTGTTGTAATGTAATTTTTTTGTTGTCAGGTAGCTTAGTGATTAAACGGTTGACGTAGTAATGCATAAATAAATAAAATAAAAATGAGCTGGAGGTAGAGAAGTATTCTTCTCTAATTTTTGATACGACAGAATCTAGTTATCATAAAAGGTAGGAATAGATGATGGCTCGCATCGGTTTTGCATCGGGCAATAGACAAAAATAGTCACCGACAATAGGTGACGATATATCTTCATTTTCTATAGCTGATTACGGTTGTCACGAGTGTCACCGACTGACAATAGCGCCATCAATCATTGTTAAAAGTGGTTCAACAAGTAACTGACTCCAAAGTATATGGAATATAGACGACAGTTAGTTGACAAAAACAGAGAGAGAAATACTGACTATAACAGTAAGTGTTGGTAGAAGCGTCTGAATTAGGATCAATGTTCAATGCAATCAACTCAATTCGTTTTATGGGCAATTCCACAGTCCGTTATCGTTGTAACGCTCTCTGTTGGCTAAACTAGGCAAAAAGATGAGTGTTGTGTTGTATGAAGGAGTTGCAGGTACAACTTACATCTAACTTTTCTCAATACAACACTTTGCCTAGTTTAGTCAACAGAAACCATTCCAACGGTAACTGACTGTGGAATGGGCAATTATGTCATAGATTAGTGTGACGGCCTAATGTAAAGAATTTCAACTTGAATCAGTGTTAAGGGAAGAGCTGCAAACCTGACCTTTTAAAGTACACACACACATTTAAAAGTTTCCATAAGCCCTTGAATGTCGCCGAAGACCTGTTTTTCTTTTACCACTCG
The DNA here is from genome assembly GCA_029228625.1 of Pseudolycoriella hygida. Lineage (NCBI taxonomy): Eukaryota > Metazoa > Arthropoda > Insecta > Diptera > Sciaridae > Pseudolycoriella > Pseudolycoriella hygida. The sequence goes on along the minus strand of CM055403.1, from coordinate 115,547,339 downwards.
ATCGACCTTTTAAAATTTGACCTACTCTCTCACTTATAAAAGAATGAGGCTTGTGTATGAGTCATTTTATTTAACAAATCGATTTTTGATTAAGTGAAATGGTGAGCAAAACAAAAATTTTTTTCTATTTTCTGCATACAAAATGCACATTCGCTGCGGTAAATTGATATATTACATGACAAAACCCATTCATATTACCTTGTCAAGTTTATTATGACAATACACCGGGTGCCACTTTCATACAAAAAACTCTGCAAGCCAATTCATCTTTGCCGAACTATTGTTGTGGTACTCGATTCGTCCCTGAAACCCAATTTTATCGATTTGCCGAAGAGAATATTATACAGAAGTTAAAAGGACACAGTGTAATGTGGTATTGTTATAGCACCCATTGTGATAACAAAACACACGTAGAGGGTTCAGTCCTCATGTGTGATACGTCGACGAGATTTAACGAGATCACGTACATGCAACGCATAGTTGTTTTCAATTAGAAAATTCCATTGAAAATATTTGAAGTGTTTTGTGCAACTCACAAATAAAATGCATGGTAAGCAAAAGAATAATAATAAACAACATAACGAGAGACTTAGAGAGAACTGTGTTGCGTGAGAATTTAGAATTTTTTAAGCAATTATATAAGATTTTACATTGTGCAGAATCACAAAACTCATGACTTACAAAAATATATTTACCTTGTCTGATAGATCCACTGTTTCCATTCGAGGAACATTATGTTCTTCTGGCTTGTTATTATCCTCATCTTCAAACTGGACCCACCCTTTGGCTTTAGATGTCTCAATTACTTTATCCACATTGTTTTCAATGGAAGATACATCAATGTTTGATGTTTTTGCGTTTGAATCACCTGTTGATTTATCAAGTGGTGTAACATCATTTTCATGAAATACTTTCGTCTTTGTATGATCAATTTCATCGGTATTGCTCATGTTTAATCACAATGTCTTGATACGTTGCTTTAGAAAAAAGTAAACAATTTCACAAATGCATACGTGGACGGCACTGGTGTAAAAAAAGTGCTTTTTGCTTATAAACTGAAAACGAAATAAAAATAAAAAATTAAATTTTATAAATTTGCTACGACACGCCCAACACACGCCGTATTCACAACTGTTTAACTGTTCACCTTTTCGAATTCAGTACAGCACAGTAGAATGATACAAAGATGAATGAAAATATGAGCTACATGTGAATATAAGAAATTACAGGTGTATGGTAAACGTGCGTTGTAATTTCTGTCAATGTTTTGGTTGTGTATTTTCTATGCAGGGCTTGGTCACCGTTGTTTTTCCCCTTTACATTTTGATTATAAAATGTGGCTTTGAAATTTTTTGTGTCTACAGGGCTAATTATACAATCTGCGATTACGATTTTTTGTTCATATTAAACCCAAAAATTAAACACAAATTTATAATATTTCGTATATCCCACCATATCGAAACAATGATGTTATGGTCTTCCAATTTAATTAAAACATCATCAACGTGAAAATATTTCAATAAAATATCCAGCAAAATGCATTTTATTCGCGTGAATAACAAATTCGCTCGCGATTCGCTGCGCTACATGTCTCTCTCTGCGCTACATGAACTCTCTGCGAGTTCGCAATCGAAGAATGTATGCATGTATGTATGTATGTATGTAGGAATGTATCCCTTACGTCTGAGAATACACTGAAAAAAACACAATAAGCTCGGGTCGGGTTTGGTTGGGTTTACATCTACTTTTACTTTTTCGGCACTACAGCTACTTGTGGGGCTTAACCTGCTCGAGGATTCTGATCCAATTGCGTCTATTCCTTGCCGTGTTTTGCCGATTCCTTACTCCGAGCGTCCGAAGTTCTTGTTCGACACCGTCGATCCATCTAATTTTCGGGCGACCAACTCCTTCTGGATCGTTACGGAATAATTTTGAGGGAGCATATCCGGCTCGCCAAAATCAAGTTCCAATTCAAAGTTATATCGCCTTCGCCACCTTTCACCCTCGTGCATCGCTCCAAATATGGTGCGAAGTATCTTGCGCTCGAAAGTTAAGAGCAACTGTTCATCACTTTTTTTCATCGTCCAAGATTCGCATCCGTAGATCAATACTGGACGGATAAGTGTTTTGTAAATATGGCACTTAGTTTTCTTCGATATTACCTTTGAGCGTAACTGTTTGATTAGACCAAAATAGCATCTGCTTGCCGCCATGATACGTCTGTGGATTTCAGGTGTGTTGTCACCATCTGACCGTATCAGCGCTCCAAGATATATGAACTCATCTATCAACTATCTCGAGGTTGAACTCTCCAATGCATATTGTGTCTCCTTGTTGATTGGCCACCTAATTCGGCTCGGTCTTCATGTACTTGTTTTTGGATTCGTTTATCATCAAACCCATCAAACAATTTCTCTAAGCTGAAGTAGCGTCCTATCTTCAAGCTCTCTCTTCTTGCACCGGTGCAAACGTTTTTCCTCCTTTTCATTTCTTTGTATCTCGCATCTGCAGTCACTTTCTGTTTTCTCGTTCTTGCAGTTTCCATTCTTAATCGCTCAGCGTTTTTTATTCTGTAACATCAGCACACTCCGCGTCAAACCAGGTATTGAAATCATTAGGGCTCTGATATCCTAAGGTAACACCTTCGCTTCTTGTTTTATTACTTCACTCACCGATTGCCAGTCGAGAGGAGTATCATCTGGATCTGGTTGAGCTTGTTGTAGTTGTTGAACCTTTGTGCTAATGTTTTCAGCATATATGTCGGAGCTATCTGTGGATCTCTTAGTTTGTCCACTGCAAAACGCCTCACAGTTTCTCGTTGGTCCTTATGAAACCGGGCAAGATGTGATCGCAGTGTTGACACTACAACATAGTGATCAGAGTCGACATTTGCTCTCCAACATGTATTGATGTCAATTACATCATCCACTAATCAATAGGTGGTCGATTTGATTATGTGACAAGTTGTCATTGGGGTACTTCCAGGTAGCTAGATGTCTGATTTTATGGAAGCTACTTTTCACTACAAGTTTTCTGTCAGCCGCGAAATTAATCACGCGCTGTCCGTTTTCATTCGTTTCATCATGCAGACTGTATCTTCCAATTGTTGGTCTGAACACTTGCTCTTGACCCACTTTGGCGTTGAAATCTCCCAAAACGATTTTGATATCGTGTGGCGGTAGTTCAACGTAGATATTTGCGAGCAATTCATAATATTCGTCCTTGACTATGTCTGACGATTCATTATGTGGGGTGTGTACATTTACTAGGGAGTAGTTCTTAAAATGGCCTTTAATTCGTAGCACGCATAATCACTCGTTGAACTTTCGGAATGTTAGAACCAGGTGTTCAAATTTTCTAGCTACCAGGATGGCAGTACCAAGTACATGGTCTCGACTTTTGCTGCTATGAGAGGTGATGTAGCCATTATAGCGGGAAATTTGTGAGTCTTTATTATATCCGCTCTCTTGAATAGCTGCAAAGTCGATTTTGCCCTTCTTCAGTTCATTTTTCAGCTTTGTTAATCCTTCAATTCTGTGAGTCTGACAAGCCTCGACTCCAACCCCTTATTCATCGGAGGACCAATTTTGTTTTGTGATGGTAGCCCAACTGAGATGTGTATGCTGCCGTTGTCTCTTGCCGAAGGCTGTCAAATGGTGTGTTAAGCGTAGTATAGTACTCCTTATGTACCGTAGCCTCTGTCCACCTACTCCTACATCCTACCTACCTGTGGTGACACCTGTTATAGTGAGCAACCCGCATGAACGATCAGGTAATCAACCCTTGTGTAGTAGTGTGGGTCACTTAGCATAAGGATGAGTGGGGCTGTCTTCGGGTAGTACCTTAATGTCACGTATAGGAAGGGCTGAAGGCAGCTAAGCGCTATCAAGATGGAGTGACGACTTAGTATGGTGGGTGCCTGCTATCACTTCCTAATTTTTCGTTTCTACTAAGTAACCATTTTCGCCTCAAGACTTGAAAAAACCTTATCTAATTGCCATTGATGTATTTAATAATTAAACTTAGAATTGATATCGTTCCTGAACACCATGGTGGAGATTGTTGACAACTCACTAACTATTGACGTGTACCGAAAACCATCGAGTACTAAAAGGCTAATCACATCTGACTCCAACCATGATTTTAAACATAAAATGGCAGCATATCACTCAATGGCGCATTTCGTGGTTAACCTCCCGCTGTCAGAAGAAAAAATCAAGAAAGAGACTGACACCATCATTGAAATTGGCAGGGTGAATGGATACAGTGAGCAATCAGTGATGCAAATCATCAAGAAACACCAAAAAAAGAAAGAGTTAGAGAATGTGTCCACTTTCTACAAATCGACTATTCCTGATGACCCACCAAAACGAGTCAGTTTCACGTACTACCCTCGAATCACTGGTCCGTTAAAAAAGATTTATGACGAGTGCAACATCCAAGTTGTACATAGAAATGACATCTTTGAAAGATATCCCTCCAGACATCCAGAAATCGGGGATATATAGAATACAATGTAAGACTTGCGGGAGGTATTATTTTGGGATGACGATCCGCCAACTGTTCATACGTTTCAATGAACACGTAATGTCTGAAAAATGGAAACGAAAGACTGCAGTGGGAAAACACATCTATGACACAAAACATGAAATCGACATCACTACCCTAAAACTAGTGCATTAAGTACGACGCCTCTGAAATATTGAATTTTATGAAGCGATTCACATACACAAAAATGCCCATATGAATTTACTAAACGGCGACAACGGGAATGTTAACTCCCCTCTAATAAAATTATTCAGAAAAAAGAGAACCTTAGACACAAACATTATTAACTTGAACGACACAGAGATTTCTCTCGATGACAGCGACGAATTCTATGTTGTGAATAAACTAACACACCCTGAAAAAAGAGCATGTAGTTCATGACGACCTGTGTGACACACACATATTTATGCATAGAATTAAGGTACCACACACTAGTGTAATATGTTATCATGAATGTAGAAATCAGCTGTATTTTGTTTATGTTTGCTATCGACGGTGTTTAAGATAAGGAATTTGTTTATGTAAAACCCTTATGTTTTTAGTCTTGACCATACACTGAAGATGAGAGCGTGACTCTCGAAACCGGTCGGAAACTTTTAAAATAAATGGCATAATTTAAAGAAAGAGACTATTTGCACATTGTGCAAATAGTCTCTTCTATATATTGTTGGCTATTTGCACATCGTGCAAATAGTCTCTTCTATATATTGTTGGCTATTTACACTGTGTGCAAATAGCCGAAGGTATATAGAAGAGACTATTTGCACAATGTGCAAATAGCCAACAATATATGGAAGAGACTATTTGCACACTTAGACGTAGTACTAATTCTAGTTTCCTTACCCAAAAACTTTTTGTGACATTTTGTGAAAGGAAAACTTCCTTACCTTCGTTACCTACCTAGCTTTTATAGGGCTTCGTTAGCCAACTAGCTTTTCGTGACGTTTCATTAAAGCGCAAATTTCCTAGTTTCGTAGGCCACTCAGTTTTCGTGCCATTTCGTAAAAGGAAAAGTTTCCCAACTTTGTTACCCACCTAGTTTTTGTGATATTTTGTATAAGTAAAAGTTTCCTAGCTTCGTTAGCCAACTAGCTTTTCGTGACGTTTCATTAAAGCGCAAATTCCATAGTTTCGTAGGCCACCTAGTTTTCGTGACATTTCGTAAAAGGAAAAGTTTCCCAACTTTGTTAGCCACCTAGTTTTTGTGATATTTTGTAAAAGTAAAAGTTCCCTAGCTTCGTTAGCCAACTAGCTTTTTGTTACGTTTCATTAAAACGCAAATGCCCTAGTTTCGTAGGCCACCTAGTTTTCGTGACATTTTGTAAAAGGAAAACTTTTCCATGTACATGTACAAATACATATACATATCATGTACATATTATAAAGTTTATCAAAAATTACATTGAAAACTTTCTTCTTTGTGTAAGAGTTTTTGTTGAATGTCACGTCTTTCCATGTGCAAATAGTCTCTTCTATATATTGTTCGCTATTTGCACATTGTGCAATTAGTCTCTTCTATATACCTTCGGCTATTTGCACACAGTGCAAATAGCCAACAATATATAGAAGAGACTATTTGCACAATGTGCAAGGAATCTTTTAATTTAAAACTGGCCTGTCAAGTCTCGTTTTTTTACTAATTTAATGATGTATATTTAATTTTTTATTAGAAGTGCTCGCAAGTCGCATAATGATCCGTTTTTTCAAAACGATTTCAGTTCCATCATGTTAATATGATGTTAAATGAACATTTCTTAAGAAATGATATCAGTGAGACATCTTATAAATAAATCTCAGCTCACCTTTAAAAATATTCAAATTACAAAAATCCAAAACTTTCATTTCCTCTAAAATTACAAAAATCCAAAAATATCCAAAAGCTCTTATAAAATTTTGTGCATTTCAAATTCGAAATTGAACAAAAAAATACCTCGAAGCTTTTTTTAGGCTAACTTCGAATTTTTGTATTACAAAATTTTTTTCGAAGTATTTATATGTATGCGTAATTTTGCGCTAACTTGTAATGAAAACATTGTACTACAGATCGGTATATTTGGATTTAAACACTTTTTAGATATATCTTTATGTCAGAGTTTTAAATGTCACATTACGTAAGATGTATGCGCAAGAAAGAGACGCAACGTCCACGTACAAACCAAGTATCTCAATGCAAAAGAAATGTGAATTGACGTTAATGACATTTAAAACTCTGACAAACCTAAAACTGTTTAAATCGAAAAGTACCTCACTGTAACTCAAATCTCGTAGAGATAATTACGCTGGAAATTGAACGAAAAACGTAGATGTTACAGGTTGTGGAAACCATAATGTGTTTGCAAAAAACATATTATGAAAAATACAAACAAAATATGATCCGATTGGTTTTGTGGGATCTTCTTTCGTTAACTAAAATCGTTCTACAACTGAAACTGTCGCCCAGAATACTAAAATCTCGAAACTTGCAAAAAAAGGGAATGTGCAGGTTACATCCATAAGTCGTTGATTGTGAGAATATGCAAATGTGCAAAAAATCAACGCTTCAACAAGATTCAGAGAAGCCATTAAGGTCAAACCCCTGATAGTTAAACATCTCAATGGATCAATCAGCTTTTTTATTAACACATTTATAGATCTATTTTACAATGTTCAACTATTTGATTTACTGAAAAAGTTAAAAAGAATATTTGCAATCCATTGTGTCAAATAGCAGGTGATGAAAGCTGTTTAGTTTTTTTAACCGTCAATCCAAAGGTCACGTATAACGAAAGTGAATGTAGCAGGACTTATTTCTGATAAAGATAACTCTCAAATATTCGAAAAAAAGCATCAAAAACAATCAAGAAATTTACATTTTTTTTAAAAAAGTCTTCAAAAATTTTTAAAAACTTTGAACGTTGGTTGAAAATCTCATATTTTTTGATAATTTCTTATAAAATTTAGAGTCAGTACTCAAAAATAAGCTCTGGCGACGAAAATTTAGTTGGTTGCCGCGTGGAATGTATGCGAAAAATGTCTCAAAAAACTGAATTCAACTTGATGATTTCGTTTGAATATCTCGTTGGCGTAATAAATATCACGGACGGTAAAAAATAGAAAAGAAAATAATTATGAGAAGGAAATCTGAGTTTTACTTAAAGATAAACTTAATGAATTAATTAAATAAATATATCACATACTTAAAATAATTGCTAACTTAACTCTTTATGTTTCCTTGAATGAAATGAGGTTTTTCTTTTCTTTTCCTTTATAATAGTTAACTTTAATTCCCATTTTTTTGTTAGTTTGGCATTAACAATCAAGAAAGCAGTCGTGTGGTTTTTGCTTAAGTTGATTAAATTTACAACGATTACGTTTTCGAATTAAATTTTGATGATATTTACGATGGTAATTTTGCAGGAAGAAAAATAGCTTCTCTCAGATGAGAATGTTTACAAAATGTTTCAAAGTGCTTCAGTGCTGCGATAGAGTTTCCTTATTCCATCCAATTTTTTAATTCTGAAACAAAAACATATTTTAGGAATAAATCAAAGCCACAACTCCAATATTCTTTGTTTTTCTCCCTAAATTCTCTTGTTATGTTCTCAATGAATTAAGGTTAACGAACCACAATCCAGCAAATCATTTTTTCTTTTTTTCATGTATTTTATTTGGCATCGAGATGAGCGTGCTTCCTTGTCGATATATTTGTGAAAACTTTTCGTCGATAGTTGACGAAAAGCGAGAGACATAAATACACCCGCACGATTTTAACTTTGGAGTTTTTTTTTTGATTTGAACAAAAGAAATATCCAAAGTTAAAATCGTGCGTCTGTACATTTGTGAGTGAAAGGATATTCTAAGGGAAGAATGAAGAATTTCTACTCATACTATAAATTTACCCTAAAAATTGTAGGATTTTCAAAAGGGCATCTATTTTTTGGCAGCAAATTTCTACTTTTAGCAGCAAATTTTTTTTTTCATCAGCAAATTTATTTTTTTTATCAGCAAATTTAATGATGTTTTATCAGCAAATTTATTATTTTTCTGGAAACAATTTTATTGCTTTTAATCAGCAAAATTTGATACTAAAATCAGCAAATTTTTACCGGCAAATTTAATTTTTAGCAGCAGATTTTTTACTTTTCGATCAGCAAAATTATCTTTTCGTATCTGCAAAATTAATTTCGGAACCTGCAAAATAAAGTGTGGTGTCTACGAATTTGACGTAAATGTGCTGAGTTGGGAGTAGTTTTTGGTCTTTCGTACATAACTCGAGTATATCTTTTCCGATTTCCATAAATGTTTTTTTGATCGGCAGGTCTAAGAAAGCCCAACAATTTGAGGTTTGAGGTTGGGCCATTCAACTTAGGCAGGCCCAATGGATAGGCATCAATGTCTTTTTTCTATAAAAACCGAGTAAATTCCTTCCGATTTTTTTTTTCTTTTTCTATTTCAGATGTAATAGAGGGCCTAACAGCCATCAAGAAAAAATTTGAGGCTGAGGCCTGTAATTAAGGCCCTAGGTCGGTTCTAAAGGTTGGCCCTAGCACAATTTTTTTTTTTTTTTTTGCAATGTTGTAGAGAAAATTGATTGGAACATTTTTGTCCATGGAAACATGGGTCCGAGTATTCAGGCAGGCCCAAAACGAATTTTCTACAATGCTTCTTCGTGGGTTTTTCAATATTACAATTTCGGCAATTTCCAATTTTTTTTTTTCATATATCTTTATTCTCATCGAGATAAATATGCATAATCAGTAATTTAATAAAAAAAAAAATACAACGGGAATACATGCAAAGGGAATCCTTGCAACGGGATTCGTACGGGTCCGCGAAGCTTATGTTTTGATAGTCTAATAATTTTTTAAGTAAAAATGATTCATTTGAAGTTTTTGGACCCGTACGAAGTACAGAGGTCCCATACTTTTACTACAAACAAGTTCATTGTAACACAGGGTAGCTGGGAGTTAGGGGGATACAAAGTTGCACTACGTACACTATGGACTATGTACACCTTTGGAAAATTGCAAATTTATAAAAATTTTTGCATTAGTCGCACCAACTTTTTATATTTTTTATATAAGTAGAAGCCTCCAATGCTTCCAAATCTGCTCTATTTTAAATGATCCGATAAGATTTCCATTTTTGACGACCTTTCAAAATTGGTGAAAATACACTGAAAACACGAAATTATCTAAGGCTATGGACGGTAGTGTAGTCAATTAAAAAAATGAACGAAAGTCAACAAAAATTTTTATTGAGAGAAAGAAATTATTCGACTTGTCCGAGCGTTCAGGCGTGCGCCCGTGAACGGGTGGACACGGGCAGTTTTTTCAAATTTTCAATATAACGCGGCTTGCACTGGCTGTTTTCCAAAATTTTGAAAACTCCGGGCTAGGGTCGAGCTGTCAAAAAGTCATGCTCGCATACTTATGGTGTAGGGTGTTGGAAAGGATTAGACTTTGGGAAAAGAAAAATTTTCAGAAATTTTCAATATCAATAAAAAGTCATTGCGGTGAGGGGTGGGCGGTGTGGTTTGATTAAAGACAACTTATGATAGGTAAACAGGAATCGCCACGGGCACTGCGATCGCTGATTTTGCAAAACTAAAAATTTGCTGCTATGAAAATTAATTTTGCTGCTAGAAAAAATTAATTTTACTGCGAGGAAAACTAAAAATTTGCTGCTAGGAAAATTAAAAATTTGCTGCTAGAAAACTAAAAATTTGCGGCTGGAAAATATTAAATTTGCTGATGAAGATGAAAAAATTTGTTGCTGTGAAATACTAATTTTGCTGCTTAAAAATCCATAAATTTGCTGATCGCAAAATAATAAATTTGCTGTTAAAAAATAATTTAATTTTGCTGATTTAAAAAAATAAAATTGAAGACAGGAAAAACATAAATTTGCTGATGAATAAATTTGTGAACAAATAGAATAAAATTACAAAAAAAGAATAAATTTGCCGATAAAAACATTAATTTTGCTGCTTAAAAAGAATAAATTAGGTGAAAATATATATCCCTTTTCAAAAGGTCGATGCTATTTGCAATTAAAACTGCAAATGTCAATACTTATACTATTTGCAGTTAAGTGCAAATAGACAATGCTAACATTAATTAACAAAATGGTCCAATTTCAACAAACTATTGCTATTCGGAAAGGTCCAATTAGACCTATTAAACTGGATGATCTTGGGAGAAATTAGAAGTCAGCTAGCAAAAATATTTCCTAGAACGCGCTAAAGTTACAATCATCACAGAAAATTTACTGAAACTTCTTCTAAAATGTGTCAAAATTCAGCAAGAAAGAGTTTATCACACACGTCTTGAAGAAACATATCTAATTGCATGTTTGAAGAAATGTGAAGTCGATGAACGGCAAAAACTACAGAATAGTGCCAAAAATTACGATTTTCGACGTTCCACTTTCCCTACTTTTTATGAAAAACCATTACATTAATTTCATCTATGCAAACTCATTCGTGTATTTTTAAGCAACTCTCTTTAAAAACTGTTTTTTGACTCGTGCAGTCTCTACACTCTACACTCGTCAAAAAACATTTTTCAAAGCTTTTTGCTTAAAAACACCCTTTTTAGTTTGGCTCATTTCACAAAATTAATCCCTCATGTAATGACTTATTTCCGCATCCCCCACTGTAATCTACTATTTTGTAAATATTTCCTTAGTATCTTCAAAACTACCTTTTAGTTACATGACCAGCTTCTAATGGAGATCTTTTCAAAGCCGACGTAATTGTTCGATCGGTTTGCTTTGTATTGATTTGCTCTCAAAATTCAGCTGTTTGTAAGATTATCTATTTTTTCAATGTTTTTTTGCATTGGCAAAACTGCGAAGCGGCCAAAATTTGGCAGCTGATAAAAAAGCACGAGATTGTTAACTTTTAGTTTACTAGATATAATGAAAACTTATAAATTCAATAAATTTCTTAAACAATATAAAGCGATGATTGAAGTTTTGAACTCTTATTCCTTAAAATTTATAAATTGTAAAACAGACTAAGAAAACATTAAAAATTTAGGAAAAATCTTGTGTTTTCATTCAATCCCCGCATCTCCCTGAGCGTTAATACTTCCTTTTTCTCGATATTTACAGTCAGCAAAATTTAGAGAACTGCGAAATTTTTCTTTTCCCCTGTTTTGTGAGTTTTTACGTTTCGTGCATGCATTGCGAGAGAAAAAGAGAAACAAACGAAACACAAAATGTGCAGCATTCCGTGACTAAATTAGAATTCCGAACTGTTTAAAGTTACAAAAACTTTCAGACAGTGAAGAAAGTGCTTTCAGTAAAATAGGCCTAGTGTAAGTGTGACGAAGTGGAAAAGTATTACGATGCACCGCATTCAGTAAAAGTAAAATCGGACAAAAAGAGCGGGGTCGAAGGTCAATTATTTCCGGATATATGGTCGAAGAAGTGTTCAAAGACGTGAAATTTTGAGGGTCGGCGAAACTTTTTGGCAAATATCTCGGCAAGTACAGCACGGAGGTGGATTTCGTTTTGAGAGTCGTGAGGCGTGAAGGGGCAGAGACGTCCCTTTAGTGGGAAACATCACTGCCTTTACGGACGTTTCAAAAATGGCGAGAGGGACAGGAGCTGGTATGTCTTGCGAGAAATTGGGTCATGCATGGGTCATGAGACATAGCACTTGGAGAATATCCGACAGTGTTCCAAGCGGAAGCTCTGGCAGTCGGAGAAGCTGTGACTTTCTTACGGCAAGTCAAGTCATTGATAAGAGGATTGTTATCTGCTAAGATAGGGAATCTGGGATATGGGCACTTTCGTCTTGTAAGTTTGCATCCAAATCGATCCTGGAGAGCCGAGTGGCACTGGATGCCCTTTTAAAGAACAACGAAGTATCTCTGGTAAGGTTTCCGGGACACTAAGGTATTCCGGACAGCGAGGCGGCTGATGAGCTGGCTAGGCGAGGCAGCGAGACTGCTTTGGTGGGACCTGAACCAGTCCTGGGGATTCAGGCCGGGCTGGTAATTTGACTCATAAAAGGTCGTATTTGCGAGAGGCACTAATGATTTTGGGAGAAGCTGAGCACCTGCAGCCAAGCTAAGGAGTTCTTGGATGGATGCAATCCGCAGAGTACCAAAGAACTCCTGAGCCATCTGAGCAAGATGCGAATGAGCAGCTACCGAACTGTAGACGGTGCGGCGACGTACCAGACACACACAGCTAAGCACTTTCTGTTACACTGTCCAGCTGTTGCAGATTTAAGGGTGGAGTTTCTGGGAGAATTCTACCTTACGCTTGAAGAGTTTCGGAAGATCCCATGGCTAATATTGCTTCCTTCATCACAGGAAGCAAATGGCTTGAGGAGTCATCCATGTGAGGACAACAACAGGAATAGACCGGTAGCCAACATAAACATATGCAGGGGACCCGTACGTATCAGAATAGGTGCAGCAAACAGAGTTGATGTTACGAAGAGACTCGAACGTATTTAAGTAAATATTGCCTTAACTCTTAAGTATATGAAATTACGTCCACATTAAGTTGCATTGGAAATTGCCGATAGGGCAATATTGAAAAACCCGTCCGAAGAAACGGTGTAAAAAAACCTTTCCGAAAGCACAAAATTGACTCCCAAATATAGAAAAATGTTCCACTCAATTTTCTCTACAACATAGAAAAAACCATTTTTGGGCTAGGGTCGACCTTAGTACCGACCTAGGGCCCTAAGTAGAGGCCTCGGAAACACAATTCCATAGCAAAAAATGTTTCCCTCAATTTCCTCTGCAACATAGCAAGAAAAAATTTTTTTGGTTAGGACCGACCTTAGGACTGACATGGCCCACTTGAGCCCTAAGCACAGGCAAAAGTTTCTTTTATAAACTTTCGGTCATGCCTAGATCTTTCGAACAAAACAAATTTGAAAATTGAAAAAATTTACTCGAGTTATGTACAAAAGACCAAAAATCACTTGAACGACCCTAGCTCGGTGGCCCTTGGGCCGACAGTGCCCAGATTCAATCCCATAAAAGATTTTTCGATTACCTTTTAGGAAAAAAAAAGTTTTTGAAAATCGGTTGAGTTTTACTCGAGTTATCGTGTTGACAGATGGACGGACGGACATTTTTTTTATTGCTGATTCGTCATCTAAGGACCATGATCGGTGCTCCGGCTCCCCCCCCCCCCTATTCCCGGGTCGAAATTAGACTGGTTACAAACGTCGTGGTAAACGCATAAGACCCCTTTACGAAGAACTTCGTTCTTCGTACGGGTCTAAACATATGCAAGGGACTCGTACGCATCAGAATAGATTTGGCAAGCAGAATAGATGTTACAAAAAGACTCCTACGCATCTAAGTAAATATGGCCTTTCCTCTTAAGTCTATGAAACTACATACACAAATTGGATGGGAAATTGCCGAAAGTACAATATTAAAAAACCCGTCCGAAGCAACGGCGAAAAACCTCTCTACATCCATAAAAAAGCCCAGTTTGAAAAAAAAAATTTTTTTCACAATCGACCTAGAGCACTTACGAGAAGCCTCCGACCCATATCTCCATGAACCGAAATGTTCGCTACTTTTTTCTCTACAACACTGAACAAAGCTGAGTTGGATCCACACTAACGACTCTAGACTACAGCCCGAACCACACTTATTTCATTTCCGTGATTTTCTAAAGTACAACTTTTATTTGAAACTATCAAGAGCGATTTCCGTTCTAATTTCGGAGATATAAGTCGAAGAGTTTCACCAACCATCAAAAAAACATGTTTTTGACCACTTTTCCGACCATAACTTCGAAAGTTCTTAACCGATTTTGCCCAAATTCAAATTCGATATAATTTACTCATGTATCTTCCAGAAAAAAAAAACGATTTTGAAAATCGGGTACGATTTACGCGATTTATGTAGAAAAAAAATGTTTGGCCCTAGTAGAGATTCAGTTTTAGGGCCGTGGCTGAGTCCAACGACTCGAAATTACAAAACGTTCTTCCATAATTGTCGGGCATGCCTAGACCTTTCGAACAAAAAAATTTGAAAATCGGAAAAGATTTCGCGAGTTATGCGCAAACGACCGACAACCACTTAGGCGGTTCTTGCTCTGCGGCTCTTCGTCCAAAAATGCCCATCTGCAATACCAGACCCACTTTTGGTACTACCATTCAGGGGAGAAAAAGATTTTGAATCGGATCAGTTTTACTCAAGTTGTCGTGTTTAAGGATGGACGGACACACAGACAACATTTTTTTGCTGATTTGGCATCTAAGGACCATGATCGATGCTCCCGCCCCCTACTTCCAACCCTCGAATCGACTGGTTACAAACGTAGTAGTAAATGCATGTTCATGGGCCAAAAATTAAATTCTCACCATTTCTGTTCGGCAACCGCAATGATAAGATCTTTGTTATTTTCTTCGTTAATGCGTAACTCATTAATTTCCGTTTCCAACACTTTCACCACGTCCTTTTCATGAAAGCGATCTTTGTTCGGTGTTCCTTCACCAAAATGTTCATCGACTTCGTTTGCAATATCCGGTTGTAAAGGCGAAGTTTCATTCGATTCCAGTGGTAGTGTGGACGGTCGTATCAATTTGTTATTGAACGGAAATGGTAGATTGTCAACTTGTGGCGTATGTACAGCAACAATTTCGGTCTGCGTGGCGCAATTATCTCTAACTTCAACCACTTTATGAACGTTTTGATTATCGAAATTTGGAGGGGCACAGAATGTTGTAATGTATTGTAAGATTTCAGTCATTGAACCCTGCAGTTGTTGTACCTGAAAAGAATATAAAATTCAACCGTTGAAAGGGAAAACCGTTGTACGACTTACTTGATTTGTGAGTACGGAACATGTTTTGGCTAAGTCGTTAACGGCCGCTGTTGAATTATTTGGTAAACACGGTACCGATCCATCACTAGCTGATGTTTGTAAACTAGACACCTTTTTCCATAAAGCGGATATCGCTTGCATTTGTAATTGTTGAATTTTTCTCTCATTCTCCAATGCCACTTTAGTCGTTTCCATGTCATGAGTAAGCTTTCTATTAAAAAAATGTTATGAGAAAAAATTATTTCATGTCAAGGAATCGAACTAACTCAATGTAGTCTTGTGTTCGCTTATTCTGCAATTTGACGGCAATATTTTTCATACTTTTCCTTGCCTTGTAGCCTCGCCAAATCTTTTGAATTATGATGGCAGATTCTTTGGTTCGTCTGTTATATGTTGAAGAAAAATCCTTTTCCAGATTTCTGAATGAAAAATATTAAATTACGCTGTGAAAAATCATTTGACGAAGGTTGCTCAGTTTTTATTTTTACATCAACGTGCCATTCCATTTTTTCGTTCCGTTTGGGCCCTCCTCGTTGGCGCACACAGCGCCGAATTGCATCACAGAAATGCAATGACAAAAAGAGACCGCTCGGTTAGGCATCTCGAGCAAGTCTTAACGACAATGTAATTGTGTTTCAGGCATCCCACGAGAGGATTTTTCATGTAAGAGCCACTCAGAATTGAATTTAAATGTATTGCGGCATGTTTTATGCTACTCTAGCCTCCCTTTGCAAAGGGTATCTTGACTCATCTTGGCATTTTCTAATCCGACTTGTGGTGGCGCACATTGGGTAAAACAGCTTTCTTCGTGTTCATAAACCTAGTACTGCTGAAACAATTTTGACATAAGTTCTAAAATTTTGCTGTAATTACTCTATAGTAATGACAGATTACTGGAAAAGTATAAAAAAAATTTGACATTTTGAAAATTCAAGAATCCCACTCCAGTTTTGTCGAGTTTCTCTATATATTGAACGTCAAACTGTAAAAATTCAAAAATGTAAAAAGTCATAACTTCAATACTTAATACCTTTTTCTCCTCTATATATGAATATACATCATTACCCACACAATCAAAGTGACAACAATGATTTAGTACAATTTTATGGTCATTTTATTTATCATTTTTGGCGTCAAATATGTAAAGAAGTTCGACAAAACCGGAGTGGGATTCTTGAATTGAATGAAATGTCAAATTTTTTTCATACTTTTCCAGTAATCTGTCATTACTATAGAGTAATTACAGCAAAATTATAGAACTTATGTCAAAATTGTTTCAGCAGTACTAGACTTATGAACACGGAGAAAGCCGTTTTCCCCACTGTGTGGCGCCACTATTGCAACTATTTCAAATAAAACAGCGCAAAAACAAATTTAAGGAAAAAAGTCCGAAGATTTTTCGGCAAATTCTGGTTCTATGAACACAGAACGCACATCCGGTTGTTCCGCACATTGTTTCACTCGTAGTTTAGAACATTAAAGCCTTTTGGGTAATTATTTAACATACCTCTGTGCCGCTTTGTTTCGAATTGTTTTCAATTTATCAGTATTGATGTGATCGCTATCATCATCTGAACTGGCTGCGTTGGAATCATTCGGTGATGCTATGTGAACGGCTGCGGCCTTTTGTTTCACTTGACTCACTTCTGTGGAATTCGAAATGCGCAACGATGACACCAGGTTTGAATTGGCTTTACGAGTCACATTCAAATTTGGCGATTTTTCTTGTCTTTTAGCCGATGAGGTTCGTAAATTTTTCGGAGAACTCACTACAATATACAAAATTCAATCGTTGAATCCTTCGTTGAAATTATTTTCATCTAACCTTTCGATTTGGCAAATTTATTATGCGATGAATTATTAAAGCCAGAGGAATGTAATGCATTGCTACTGGTTAGGGCAGTTCGATGGACTGTATTCGTTGGCGGACAATCTGGGCTCATTAAAGATTCAGGTACAGGAACCATTTTTGATGCTGCTGTTAGCGGATTTCCTTGTCGCTCTAAGCAAAAACTTGAAACTGAAACGTTAATTTATACGAACACAAAAACGATTTACCATTCGATTGATTTGATGCGACCGAAATTTGATTAGTTGATCGAGTTGACACTTCATGAACATTGGAATGGGATTTGATGTTGTTGCTCAATAAGTTAGGATCGAGACTTTGAATCATCAAATTGCTATCATTTTTGATGTTAGAAATAAGGGATGTCGACATTTGAATAAGGTTATGTCCTACAGTCAAAACGTTTGATTAGTTAAGTTAAAGGCCTGCGGTGATTGAAACACACATACCGCCATCGGTTTGCGATGACAATAGCGACGACGAATTTGTTATTCCGTGATAACTGCTTGACATAGAATCGGGCGATCCCTGTCTTCCCAGTCGAGAAACTGTAGAATAATACAAAAATGTTAATTAAGAAAATTGAATCCAACGTAAATTAATGGCGACAGTGCTATAAGTAACACCCAAAGGTAATGTGATACGGAAGTCTTTACTTTAAATCTTCAATCCAATTACACTTGTCAACTTAATTCGATCAATAGTTGGTAAGAAATACATAGGGGGCTATTCACTCCGTGGTGCTAAAAGTGTACTTGCAATTTTTTTTTCAGATTGGGCGTATTTTCAATTTTAGCAAAACACGACACAATTGCAAACAAATAAGGACACTGAGTATAATAGACAATATAGTTCCTGGTAAATGGTTTCAAAAATTAGGTTTTCATTTCATCAAGAGGAATGGTGCAAGACCTGATGCTAAGAAAACTCTTCAGGTTTTGTTTTCTTGGTATGACACATTTTTTACCAAGAAAATTTTCACTCTCGGAACAGCTATCTTGGTATACCAAAATTTGTTCTGTATGAGAACCGCTATCTTGGTATACCAAAATTTGTTAGCTGTTCTCGTACACCAAGATAGCTGTTCCGAGAGTGAAAATTTTCTTGGTAAAAAATGTGTCATACCAAGAAAACAAAACCTGAAGAGTTTTCTTGGGATCAGATCTTGGGCTAACTTTTGGGACCCTCGCGAGGTGCGCCAATTGTAGAAGTGGATATATTAGGTCATTTTCCCTACAACCCTGAAGTGTTCTCTAAAATTTTATCTCCTACAACTTTTCCTTTGAAAGCAAATTTCTAACTGCCATAGTTCTAGAGATATGAGATTGGAACATTTTTCGGGAAAACCCCGAAACACATGTTCACTAAAATTTAATTCTCTACAACTTTGGAAGCAACATTTTAACTGCCATATTTCCAGTTCCAGAGATATGAGTCATCCCTCGAGTCATCCATCCCAATTCTAGACGTGACTAAATCCCGCGACTAGTCATTTTTCCTTAAAACCCTCAAACACGTGTTCTTTAAAATTTTATTCTCTACAATTTTGCCTTCGACAGTAAATCTCCATATCGCATAGTTACAAAAATATAGACGAAAACCCATCTGCTTTCGAATATGGCCAAGAAACTCCATTTCGTCCATTCCATCGGTCCCAGTGCCCAGACCACTGATCCGATTACCACAAAAAAAAATTCCCAGTGAGATCAAATGACTTACAAACGTTTTATTTTGATTAAAATTTGATTTTCAATTTTTAATAAAATTTACACCGGTGAAATCAAAATAAAGGTGTTTCTATTCATTTAAATAATAATTATAGATCAAATGACACCAAAATGAACAATTTCTGTACTATGTTCTATACTTGCTGAGATATTTGCGAAAACGTTTCACCGACCCTCGAAAAACTATGTTTTTGGTAATTTTTTCGACCATATCTCTGGAACCACTAGACCGATTTCGCTCACCTTTGAACTTGAATCATGGGACATATGTACTATGTCTCAAATTTAGATGTTAGGACCCATGTTATGGGCAAGGAAAGTTAATGATGAATCGTGGGACATATGTACTATGTCTCAAATTTAGATGTCAGGACCCATGTTATGGGCAAGGAAAGTTAATGATGAGGCCACCCCCTCAAAAAATTGTGGCTTCCAGAAAATGCGTTTTAGATATTTTGCGATCCCAAAAAATATTTTTTACATATCACGCAAAATCGTTGAATTCTAAAACTTCACGATTTTTTGAGGAGGTGATATCATAATGGACGTTACTTGCCTATTACAGTGGACTTAAAACACCACTTAACATCTAAATTTGAGAAACATCCTAATATGTACCTTTCAGTGAACACATTTTTAGGTTGATCGGTGCAGCCGTTTAGAAAAAAGCGATGCGACGGACATTTTTTTTCGCTAATTCGTCATCTCTAGACGATATTATATGCATCCCCCTCATTCCCGCCTCGATCTACCCCATGTTACAATTAAGTTGTTTGTATAGTAAACGCATAGGACCTTTGTACTTCGTACGGGTCCAAAAAAATTTTAATTCTTCGGCTTCGTGCTAATCAAGCAATGTTTTTTAATGTGGAAAAACATCGCTGAAGCCAAGATTTGGATCAATAAGTGCTACTCCGACTCTTCACCTTCGGATGGAACCATCAAACGTTGGTTTGTGAATTTCGTCGTGGTCTTACACACAACGCACAACGTGCAGGATACCCAAAAGACATAGTTGTTCCGGAAAAGAATGCATTAAATCATGTTCGCAGATTGGAGAAGTTGAGGGAGATAGCTGACACCCTGTAGATATCCAAAGGGAGTGTTTTCACTATTTGGGTATGTGCAAACTGTTCGCAAAATGGACACCGCGTACGCTCACAGTGGACCAGCGAAAACAACGAGTGGACGATTCGGAGGCTGTCTGTTTATCGCTGAAATAAAATTGATTTATCAGTACGTGACAATGGACGAAACATGGGTCCATCACTACACTCCCGAAGAAAGTCGGCAATCAGCTGAATGGACTGGACTCAAAGAAAGGGGACCACAACGAGCGCGGACGCAAAAGTCCGCTTGAAAGGTTATGGTGTCAGTGTTCTGGGCTGCATGCGGGATCTTGTTCATTGACTATCTGGCGAAGGGTCAGAAAATAAACAGCGACCACTACATATCATTGCTGGAGCGATTGAAGCAGGAAATCGAGAGCAAACGACCGTCAGTGCAAAAGAAGAAAATCTTGTTTCACCAAGACAACGCACCGTGCCACAAGTCCACAGCAACCATTACAAACCTACACGAATTAGGCTTCGAATTGCTTCCCCAGCCACCGTACTTTCCAGATTTGGCCCCTAGCGACTGTAACCTATTCTTAGATCTCAAAATGATCCTTTCGGGAAAAAGATATGGCTCGAATGAGGAAGTGATAGCCGAAACAGATGCCTATTTTGCAGCATTGCCGAAATAGTACTACAAAAAGGGTATCCCGATAAGTGTATAGCTTTTGTAGATATGTATGTTGAACAATACACAAAAATTTCCGTAAAAAAAATCGGTTTCGGAGCCGAAGGCAAGGGATATAATTCTCCGAGAGGATAAATAAATTATCCTGCAGAAACGTAAGAGTTTTTAGGCACCGAAGCAAGAAATCAACAAAACAAATTTCGATACAACACAGTAATGTATGACTTATCTCCGTACACAGCCACTGAGGCGTATAAAATTTATAAGCATATAGGCGAATGAGGGGGAATGCCGATCAAGGGGCAATACCGACCAGAGCAATTTTTCGTATTTGGCGCTTTTTTAAAGAAATTTTTAACATTTTACGTTAGTGCATCTTGTAACCTGTTGATAATCAATGATTCTTTCGTTGTTACATTCGTTTTAAAACTGTGAAACCAAATTGAAAAGTTGAATGATTTTCCTTTCGAATTTGTGCTTTGATATTTCCTGGAAAGGCTCAGCATGTTAGCACATAATTTCCCTTTTTATTATTTTACCAGTTTGAGTGGAAGTTTTTCAACATTATCAAAGCTTAGTGTAATGTATTTGATTTATTTCTGTTTAGTAAATAGGACTTTTTTGCCGCTCCTGCACTGAGGGGTGTTTGCGACCATGATAAATGGGATCTCATGAATGCAAAATGCGTGTTGAAGTGTGTTCAACGTGTTAAAATGTCATACATTTTTCGTGTGCGCAATTCAGTTTGTTTTTGAACAGTTTTTCCGAAACACTGTCCTTAAATGCATAACTTAGTATTTTTCTTCAATAATAAACTGGTGCCAACATTTAAATTTAGCTTTCATTGTTAAAATTCTGGATTTTCTTCTATGGACGCCATTACCCCTCGCGAGGTCGCAATTACCCGCAAGGTTCCCCAAATTCAGTTTAAGTTAAAATTAGTTTTAAAGATATATTTTCCGATAAATCTTGAATTCATCAGGACGAAGCGCTGAATTGCTACTTAAATTTAATAAAAAGCAAATTTTTATTTATTTTTCATAAATAACAGGTACATGTCGCTGGCACCACCACCATTTTAAACTGTATCGAATTAAAGCTATTTCAGTTGGGCTAGTTTTGGGCTGGCGAATGCACATAGCCATAGAACTCCAGCCCAAAATGATTTTAGTCGTTGATATGACGTTTTGAGGATTTCGTATGAAATCAATGCTTTCTTTGCTCGGTATATAGCTCAAAATTTTGGGCTGACGATTGAAACCAGCCTTGAGTTTTGGGCTGATGTCAAACCGAAGTTATTGAACTTTTAAGCAAAAAACCATGTCGTTTTAGCTGTTTTCTCAATTAAATCGAATTCTACCGATCCTTAAATTATTGTATAATTTTAGGCTGACGATTTTTTTTTTTTTTTTGCTGATATCAAACAGAAGTTATTCAACTTTTAAGCAAAAAACCATGTAGTTTTAGCTGTTTTGGTATCTAAATTAAATTCTTCCGATCCTAAACTTATTGTATCATTTTGGACTGGTTTTGGGCTGACGATTGAAACCAGCCTCGAGTTTTGGGCTGATGTCAAGCCGAAGTTATTCTTTTTTAAGCAAAAAAACACGTCGTTTCCACTATTTCAATATGGATACCGGCCGCACCATTTGAACTATTTTCGTGATGTTGACCATGTGACTAATATATAAGTTGAAAATCATTTCATGTAGAATTTTTTTTTCACATAAAACGGAATATTATTACTCTTAGAATTTCCACGACTCAAAAATGAAAATCAAAAAAGTTGGACAGGTGGTCCAAGCAACACTCGATGTTGGCTTTGAAAAGCTGATAGAGTTTCCTAATTATTGCGGCAGAGCAGCGTCAACTCACAGGAGTGAATGTAAAAGCGTAGTTTTGAATGGAAAATATATTTCAGTGAATGCTTGTACAACATTCAGAGAAACGGATTGTGCATTTGAAATAAAGCTTGCAAATTCACTGAGACGGAATGCGTATTAGAAATTACGCTTGCATATTTACTGAAAGTAATTGTTCATTCAAAGCAAAGCTTGCACATCAACTGAAATGGAATGTGCGTTTGAAATAAAGCTTGCACTTTCACTGATAAGAATTCTGCATTCAAACTTAAACTTTTACATTCACTGAAACCGAATGTACATTGAAAATAAGTCTTAAACATTCACTGAAACGAATTGTGCATTCAAATTAAAGTTTGCGCATCTACTGAAAAGGATTAAAGCTCACAATTTCAATGAAATGGAATGTGTATTCGAAATAAAGCTTGCGCATTCACTGAGACGGAATGCACATTAGAAATTACGCTTGCAGTTACAATGAAAGTGCAAGCTTTATTTCAAATGCACATTCCATTTCAGTTGATGTGCAAGCTTTGCTTTGAATGAGCAATTAGTTTCAGTGAATGTGCAAGCTTTATTTCAAATGCACAATCCGTGTCTATGAATGTACAAGCATTCACTGAAATATATTTTCCATTAAAAACTACGCTTTCACATTCACTCCTGTGAGTTGACGCTGTTGTGCCGCAATAATTAAGAAACTGTACCAACAGCTTAGCTTTTCTAATCCTACATCGAGTGTTCCCTGGACCACCTGTATTCAGAACC
Organism: Pseudolycoriella hygida; assembly: GCA_029228625.1. Taxonomy (NCBI): domain Eukaryota; kingdom Metazoa; phylum Arthropoda; class Insecta; order Diptera; family Sciaridae; genus Pseudolycoriella; species Pseudolycoriella hygida. The sequence goes on along the minus strand of CM055403.1, from coordinate 115,524,048 downwards.
ACGTTGGTGAAGCAATACAAAAGAGATTTTGACATCGATGTTTGAATTTGCATCCAATTTTTTTGATTTTCATTTTTTAATCCTGGAAATTCTGATTCTAGGAGTAATAACGGGTGCTCGGAAAGTAAAGCGACAAAATTCAAATGCCAATACAAAATTCAATTGTTAATCGGTGTATTTCGGTGCCTTTTGTTTTTTGCACCCCCTGAAGATACTTACTTACTTACTACTTACTTATCAGCCTTTCTAACCCAAGCGAGTTTTGGCTGACTCTACAACGTTTCTCCATCTGGAGCGATCCTGGGCCAGACTTCTCCAACGTGGTCGTCGTTGTTGAATCCGTCCGTTTATCCGAGGCTCATTGTAGAGTTTCTTGAACTGTGATTTTTTTACGAGGAAGAGACGTTAACACTTCGCTCAACCCACTGATCCGTTTCCCCGACAACCCGTAGGCAAGTTGTCAGGTAGCACTCTTAAGTTTAGCACAAAACTCCGAAGAGAATTGAGGTCCCAGGGACTACGACGTGGACGTAAAAAGAGCACTTGATAGTGACCTGAAGATAACTTCGCACAAATTGTTGCAAATTGTGCTTCGTGAGACACCAAATTTACGGGCCAACTGTCGTTATGACACTCCAATACAATTTTTGGCGTTGAATCTCTTCTTGACAGAAGTGACGGACGGTGTCTCCCTTTTTAAATGATTTTTGATGTATGAATACACCCGTTTCCGAAGTGCCTCCTGTTCAGCAACTTTCATCGTAAATCAAGCCATAAAATTTTGTAAATCAATAATTTGTGTTTCGAACTCGAATTTAGAATGGTTACATGTATCGATCTGTCATGAGAAGTAAGGGTTGTTGACATTTGAATTTTGTCGCTTTACTTTCCGAGCACCCGTTAATATTTCGTTTTTTGTGAAAAAAAAATTCTACATTAAATGATTTTTAACTTATATATGAGTCATATGGTCAACATCACGAAAACAGTTGAAAAGTTGGGACCGGTATCAATGTTGAAATAGTGAAAACGACGTGGTTTTTTGCTTAAAATTTGAATAACCTCGGTTTGACATCAGCCCAAAACTCGAGGCTAGTTCCAATCGTCAGCCCAAAACCAGCCCAAAATGATACAATAAGTTAAGGATCGATAGAATTCGATTTAGTTACGCAAAAAAGGTTAAAACGACATGATTTTTTGCTTAAAAGTTGAATAACTTCGGTTTGACATCAGCCCAAATCTCGAGGCTGGTTCCAATCGTCAGCCCAAAACCAGCCCAAAATTATTTATAATTATAAAATTCAAAAGTTTGTCTGTTTGTCTGTCTGTTTGTCTGTCTGTCTGTCGGTTTGTCGGTCACAAATTTCCAGCGTGAACCAACATAGGTCCGACCTGCTTGAAGAGTTCCGAGGAACTGAAGCAAAAAGTCGTTTTGCCTTGCCTTTTATAAGCCGAAAGTCAAAGAAAAGGCAATGCAATAGTAGATTCTTTTGCATTGCCTTATATGATTCAAAAAAAAGGCAATGCAAAAGTAGATTCGCATGTGAATCTATCTACGTCCGACCTGCTTGAAGAGTTCCAAGGAACTGAAGCAAAAAGTCGTTTTGCATTGCCTTTTATAAGCCGAAAGCCAAAGAAAAGGCAATGCAATAGTAGATTCTTTTGCATTGCCTTATATGATTCAAAAAAAGGCAATGCAAAAGTAGATTCGCATGCGAATCTATCTACGTCCGACCTAATTGAAGAGTTCCGAGGAACTAAAACAAAAAGTCGTTTTGCATTGCCTTATATGATTCAAAAAAAGGCAATGCAAAAGTAGATTAGCATGCGAATCTATCTACGTCCGACCTGCTTGAAAAGTTCCGAGGAACTAAAGCAAAAATCGTTTTGCATTACCTTATATGAATCAAAAAAAAGGCAATGCAAAAGTAGATTCGCATGTGAATCTACCTACGTCCGACCTGCTCGAAGAGTTCCGAGGAACTAAACCCTCCCTTTTGCATTGCTTTTCTTAACCCAAAAAAGCAATGCAAACCTAATTTCGATGGTAAGGGGAAAACCACAAGGGAAACCTAGAGACAGAGAACGAAATTAGTCCCTTTTGACCGCAATGAAGCAGTCTAACAAAAATAATGCGTTCTTGCTATGGGAGCGGTCTCCCACATAAGAACAGTATCGCCATCCGCACCTAGCATCGTTTTGCAACGACGCTTAGCGCTGGACATCACCAACCGGCGATACTTTCAAGCGAATTGAAAAGTAGTATTTATACATTTAAAACCGTGTACTTCCTGTGAAGTATAACATTTCTACAATGCTTTTACAAATTTTGAAAAATTTATACTTCGTTATTACTTTCATATGAGAAATTTGTTCAGGGAGAATTTATTGTTGTGTGTGTGAGAACAAATGTAAAAAGGAAGAAACGAAAAAACTATTTTATGCATGTGGCTTCATTCACTAATATTCTCAATGTATTTATGTGTTTATTGTGGCGTATTCAAATATTTTTTTTTATTTGTATTAAATGAAATGAAATCATGTGGCGTATTCAAATATTTTCTTTGTAAGGAATTATTTGTATGGAACGAAATGATGCATTGATTTTGTTTATACATTTTTTTGGTTGGTGTAAATGTCGGGCAGTTGGACATTGGGACAATTTTAATGTTTTTAAAAATATCTTGGAATGTATGGGAGTTGGGTGATAGGTTTCATTGGCAAAGTCTTAGAGTTTAGTGGGTAGAAGTCACCAGCATTGGTGAAAATGTCGGGCAGTTGGACATTGGGCCAATTTTAATGTTTTTAAAAATATCTTGGAATGTATGCGAGTTGGGCGATAGGTTTCTTTGGCAAAGTCTTAGAGTTTTGTAAGTAGAATCTTTATGAATCCTAAGAAAATGGCTGCCACCTGTGAAAGTGACGCCATATTGGATTTTTGCTATCTTCTGAATTAGAATAGTTACGCGTTTG
>CM055403.1:115495756-115521055 GCA_029228625.1 Pseudolycoriella hygida | reverse complement strand
TTGGTTTCGTCGGGAAAGTTGTTGATGTTGATGAGTAGAACAAAGCTGGACAAAGTAGAAATAATTTTTGAGTGCCAATCGATATTGGAGGCTTGGGGCAACAAATTTGCTGAACAATGTTGGGTGAAAAAGTTTCATACTACCGAGCTATAGGTCATTATTTGGCGATTTTATCCAGAGCTGGAGCACTTATTAACCAATATCTCGGCCGGTAGTTGCTGGAATGAGGCCAGTGAGGTGTCACATGAAAGGTTTCGACAGTGTGAAGGTAGCGGAACCGATTTTAAGAAAATCGGTTGAGCGGTTCGGTGTCCAGCGTCGGTCAAAGGAGGCAAAAATGGGCAAAAATTTGCTCCGCTGCCCGAAAATTACTGAAAAAACAATTTTTGATATGTTGTCGGGTATGGTGCAAAACGTCGAGAAAACATGTTCCGGGATGGGATATTGTTCTGAAATAAGGGAGTTATTGGTCAAGAAAGGGTGAAAATTGAAAATCGTCCAAAAGTCAGTTAAGATGACGTCTTAGAGATTTGGTCGGGGAAGTGTCAGAGTAGAATACATAGCAAGTGCAACGCTGAATACGGGGAACTTGAAATACGGGGAACGTTGAATACGGGGAAGTGGAATACGGGGGAAGTGGAATACGGGGAACTTGGAATACGGTGAACGTTGCATACAGTGAACGTTGCATACGGTAAACGTTGCATACGGTAAACGTTGCATACGGTAAACGTTGCATACGGTGAACGTTGCATACGGTGAACGTTGCATACGGTGAACGTTGCATACGGTGAACGTGGAATAAAGGTCGGCCCTAACCAAAAAAAGAAATTGTTTGCTATGCTGCAGAGCAAATTGAGGGAAACATTTTTGTCTATGGAAGTATGTGTCCGAGGCCTCTACTTAGGGCCCTAGGTCAGTACTAAGGTCGGCCCTAGCCCAAAAAATGGTTTTATGTTGTAGAGAAAATTGAGGAGAACATTTTTGAGTGTCAATTTTATGCGTTCGGAAAATATTTTTACGCCGTTTCTTCGGACGGGTTTTTCAATATTGCCCTATCGGCAATTTCCAATACAATTTAATGTGGACGTAAGGCAATACTTACTTAAATACATTCGAGTCTTTTCGTAACATCAACTCTGTTTACCGCATCTATTCTGATACGTACGGGTCCCTTGCATATGTTTTATAAAAGTGAACCAAAGTACACTCAGTTTCTAAAGCGTTTACATTATTTACATTAGAGAATGGTACTTGGAATGAGCCCTGCAAGTGCAGCCCCTTTTGTGTAAATGTTTTTTTAAGTTACTGAAATATTGAGAACTTTCTTGTGAGTTTTATAAAGGGAGATTTTCACTTACACCTGGGTGACTGAATCCGACTCGATTGACTCTTTCGTCTTGAGGATGACGGTGAATTGTTTCCGGATGAATTGGTATTTTCTGTGTAATCGAAATTCCTTGTGCACTTCGTATTATTAGTTTAAATTCATAGTCATTCTTTACCTGAAATCTCTTCTTGTAGTTGCCGTTGATGTTGTTGGGCTGCAAGCCAAAAAAAATGTTGCATCTCATACAATGTTCTCAAAATCATGACTTACCTTTGCTCAATATTAGCCTGAGCTTCCTTTCGTTTTCGTTTTCAAGCACCTCTCCAGACAGGGGACACACTGAACTGAGATATTTGGCAAGATCAACCTGCTCACCTACTCGGAACTGTCGACCACGTCCTTGGCTGTACAACCACTCAGCTTTGAGACTTTCGATTGGATTAACCATAAAGTCATCGATAATCTTAATACTCATGCACCAATTTAGCACGAAAGGACGATAATCAAATCCTCTGAAAATGTTTTTTTCTTTTATTTTTGTTGAACTTTTAACTCTTTGTGTCGAAAGCTTACATAGCGTTGCCTGTCATTTGAACACATGGATTATCCGACAAGGAAATGCTCCGCAGACTGGAAAGATGGCTTAGTGAACATATTTCGTTTAAATCGGCGATAGCATTTTTCGATAAAGTTAGTTGCTCCAAGGAGTGCGGCAAATATTTTTCGCATTGTCTCAAATGTGTAATGCGGTTTCCATGCAAAAGCAGATCCTAGGAAATAAATGTTTTGAATTGCAACTCTTTACTGTACCATTATTTCACACATGAACACATCTCTCCGAGGTGAGATCTGAGATTGCTGAGACGCATATTGAACTACTCAAAGTCTACCGTGACTCAAGTTTCTCGATATCAACAAGTCATAAGTCGCTAACTTGTTACAGACACTTAACACTTCGATTCTTACCTTCAACACTTTCAAATTGGAAATGTCTGAAATGCTTCCAATATTATTTTCCGACAAATTCAAATGCTCCAGCCTGGTGTTTGTTATCAGATGTTCAATAGTTTTAATACTATTGCCAGCTAGATTTAAATGAGTTAATTGTGTCAACTCCTTGAGACCCTCAATTGTTAAAATGCCATTGTGTGAGAGATTTAATTCAACAAGGCTGTGCAGTCGGTGCAAACCATACATCCGTAAAAGTTGATTCTTGCTCACTGACAGCTAAAATTAAAGAAATTGTGTCAGCGCCACAGCCGTTGATGTCAATAATTGAAAACCAGAGACCTTTTCAACTCGCACAAACGAGTCAATATTTTCAAGTTTTTGAAGTTCATTGGAGTCAAGTAGTAGGAAATTCACACTCTGCTTATCTACTTCGTCAAATTTAGGCACTTTTTTCAAGTTTTTGTTGGAATAATCCAACAGCCCTGCTGACGAGGTCTCATCAGAAGGCATCCTCAATTTTTACACAATTTAATTACAAATAATGAATTTATTGATTTTTCTCCACTTGCGAAAATGACAGTTAATTTTGAATGCGTTTCACTTGAAAGCAAAAATTGCGCCGATGACACGGTGCTTCGGTGATTGCAGAAGAACGCAGTCAACATTGTAGTAGAGGCGGGAAGTTAGATTATTCGCTTATCCCTTATCCATCATCTGTCGAAAGCGCCAAAAGGAACCCATATAGTTAAAAGAGGATGTCTCTAGCAAATTAGGATGGGTAGACAGCAGACATATAACGCGATATCCTTTCGAAGCAAAAAAAACCCTTAAAAATCCTCAGTGAAATCCTATCTAATCTAATCCAATCTAGATTATAGAAAATCTAATAAATTAGGAAGAAATCCATTAGGCTTATGATTACCTTTTCGATCTTGCATCTTTTTCACTCACACACAACAATCATAATGAAATGAGACAATACCTGCTGTTGCCCATATGCTTCAATACAGTCAACAGGTGTAATACATGTGTGTAAATAATACGACATGCAATAACTGTTAGAGTGAAAGAAAATTCTCTGTTGCCGCGTTTTAACCATTAAGGACAAATTTCTGCAGAATTCACGAACTTCACTATGTATAAGAGGCCATTCACAAAGTACGTACGCTTCTATGGGGGACGGAGGTTGTCGAAAAGCGTACGAATACCATGGAGGAGGGGAGTTGAAACGAAAGTGTAGCGTACTCCTTCCAATATTTTTTAAAATTATGAATTGTTTGGTAACAATGAATTACGTCAAACAAACAAAACTGCATTCAAAGTTATATGAAAAATAAGGACTGGAATGAAACGCATCTGGAATAGAGCCGTACGCCGACGCCAACCGATCAATTTTTTATTCGATTTTTTGGTCATTTTGACCCGCCGACGGTCTTAAATCAACTAATTTCCATACGAATTCGAGCCGCCACTCAGACGAAAAACTTGAAATTCGCCGGCGCACGGCTCTAATCTGGAAAATTCAGAAAACAAATTTGCCTGTTCAGTAGTTGAGATAAACGCACGGCTTCCTATTTCACAGATACATTGAATCTTTAAAAATGTTTTGTAGTGAAAGAAGTGCATTTCACTTATTTTAGAGTTTATCACGAAGTTTTCCGTGAACGTCCTTCCTGAGCTCCTGTTAAGTATATTTTTTCTCTTTTTGTTTGCAGCGATCGAATTTGTGAAATCTTGAATGTTTTTCCGTTTTCCGTAGAATTTCTAGAGGTGAGCGTGTTGCCCGAAATTCGGAAAAATACCCGCCCAGACCCAGCCCGGCCCGAACCCAAACTACTTTTCATGGGTTTGGGTTTCGGGCTTTCGGGTTTAGAAAATCCTGGTCGGTCGGGTTTGGGGTTTAAAAATTTCCGGTCGGGCGGATTTCGAGTGTAACCTTTTATCGGGCTTACGATTCGGGTTCGATAATATTGCTACAAAAAGAAATATTGAAAATGATGCATCCTAAGCTATCCAAATAACATCGACTATGAAACAATGATGTATTGCAATATATCAGTTATTAAAGACATTGTTGCAAGTATATTTTGGTAATGATTTTACATAAAAGAACATTACACATTTGAGAGCCGTACAACGAGCAAATATTTGAAAAGTTATTTTATGTAAAAGGTGTGATTAAAATTTACCCAGTGATCACTTTGTCATAAAACACAACAAAATGTGTGAGATAAGAGATGAAATTTTAGTCGAATCTAGTTGAATGTTTTGTTTTGCTTTTCGGGCTAATGCGGCAATAATTAATTCGGAAAATATCTTTAGTTTCACGGCAAAAAAGAACAACAAGTGAGAATCTAGTTGAATGACTTTCGAAACGAGTATACACGTCCTGCGCGAAGCACACGAAAAAAGTAAAAAAAGCGAGAAAAAATTATTTATTAATTATTATTATTATTAATTATTATTAATTTTATTATTAATTATTATTAATTTTATTATTAATTATTATTAATTATTATTAATTAATTATTTCTGCTAAGCAGATTACCCAATTTACCGACTATCAAAGATAGTATTTGCGTTAATCTTTTGGCTTTAGCGGGCTAACCACACCTCTTGTGTAATAAAGTACACAAACTTGTTTTCCGGGCGATCGGGCTTCGGGTTTAAATTTCGAATCAGGCTCGGTTCGGGTCGGGCCGAGCTACCAGCGGTTTCCGGGTTGTCGGGCTTTAATTTAGGATCGGGTTCGGTTCGGGTCGGGCTTCCAAAAAAGGTCGTCCCACACACCTCTAAGAATTCCTTTCACTTGTGCCCAATGCATGAGATAAATTACTGAAGAAGCTGCTTTTTTTGGATTCTCTAGATGCGTTTCATGTGAGTTAGAAGGAGTAGCTTTTTGTTCAACTTAAAAACGTTAAAACTTCGAATGGGATTTTTAGGACTACGAATGGGTTGAACAAAAAGCTACTCCTTCTCTCCGGAAATGTTACTCACTATATCGGTTTATTCAATATTCCAATTGACTTTTTTCTTCCATGTTGCACGTCTATAAGGTAGATTTACTTTATAATTCTTAGGCTTTTTTTTTTAATCTCAAATTCTGTCTTCTAAATATTATCAACGATCTTAGGTGTGTTATTATTGATACAAAACTGTTGTTATTTATTATTTTTAAAGACTAGAACTTCATCAAATAAATAATGAAATTCCTTCAATGAAGTAATTGAAATAATTCAAGTAAATGAAAAACGTTTAATACTTATAAATAAATATAAAACACGTGAAAATTATACAAAATAAAAGGAAAATACAATATAAACAAAGAACGATGATCGATATGGATAAAGAAGAAATAGAGAAAAGTCGATAAGAAAGGTAATAATTAAAAATTTGCCAAAGCAGCATCGTCAAAGTGAATAATTAAATAAATCGTCAAAAGGTCAATAATGAAAAAGGTATATAAATAAAAAAATTTGCCAAAGCATCGTCAAGTAAATAATCATCGTCAGGCATCGCGACGTCTCGTCAAATAGGTGAAGACCAAACTTCAGAAATGTGCTATTTGACACAATGTTCAATGGAACGTTTGCACTTTCGAAATTTATTTTTAAACGATGTAAAAATACAATTAGAACAACAAATTGCTCTACGACATGCATCGAAAATTCTATGCTGATTTTATATTTAAGTTTTAAAAATGCGCTTTCAGTACATTTTCCAATTTTGAATTTTTTATTAAGCAGCACTTGACCAGCAAAAATAGTCTTTTTCGTGAGAGAATCACTAAAAATTACATGCGAAGACAAATCTTTGAAATCAGAAAATAATTAATTAAAAATACAAAACGTCATAATTTTGCCATAGCGTAGAACAATTTTTTGCTCAGAATAATATTTCCTACAAAAAATGTTTTCCATGCAAACCTTTTTTTTATATAATTTAATTTGTACAATATGTAATTTGTAACATATGAACAATAATAATAATAATAGATGAATTTTTGTACGTACTTTTAATGAGGGTAAGGGGGGGGGAGGTCCGCATAAGTGTACGAAAACATAAGAGGGGTTAGGGGGGTTAAAAAATCGTAATATTCGAAGTACGTACTTTGTGAATGGCCACTAGTTAATCAAAAACGCTCGTCGGCTGTGACTTATCTTCCATTTAAGCAACTCGTTGTGTAATACGTGTTATACAGTCAACTGTCAACAGCTGACAAGCAGAGAAATAACACAAAATTAAAATCACTCGGTCGTAGTTCATAATTACATGTTACGTATGCATACATACTTTTATATAAATACATATGAATGTTATAAAGTGTGTGCAGAGAGGCACATCATTTGTATATTGATAGTAGAAAGTCACGTGAACGTAGTGTGGTATTTGCATATTAGTTCTTTTTGCCCTACAGCAGAAACAAAAGAAATACAAATGGCATTTTTGGATACAATTTAGTCAAAACTGGAAATAAATGAAACTTGATTTTAACCATCTTTATACACATTTCTCCTTTCGAAAGGCATTTTATGTTTTTCGTTTGGTATATAGTATAACTTAAATTAGTTGCCAGTGCTGTTTTGAATTGACCACTTGTGAATTTTATTTTAAATAAATTTTAAGTGAATCGTTAACACACTTTTTCATAATATTTCGAATTTATGTAAGCCATTTAACTATTATTTCCTTTCTTTCCGGAGTTATTACAAGAAATATGGATTTAAATGTATTGCTTAGTTATTTCATAAAAGGTGTTAAGTTTTTGTGAAGTTTCATTTCATGGCTGCTTAGAGCGAGGGGCAGATAAACGTAGAAAATCCTTTTGCACTCAAACGGAGATCAATTGTCAAAAAAATCCTTGAAGGAAATCCTTGAAAATCGAAGGGAATCCTTGAAAATCAAAGGAAATACTTGAAAATCAATAAAAATCGTGTAAAAATGGTTGAAAATCCTTAAAAACTGACAAAAACAATAGTTGGAAATCAAAGAAAACGAAAGAAAGTCATTGGAAGGAAAAAAAAACAGTTTGAACTCAAAATGCACGATTATCTGCCCCTCGGCTTAGAGGCGTATTTAGGGAGCTAATATTTTCGTTATCGAATGTGTGTTAGTTCTATGTAATCGAAGTAAACCGAGTAGACGTGGCCTTAAATTTGAAACTACCTTTACAATTTTTGCAAATAAAATTAAGTCACAATGTTTGATGATACTCGACTATTGCAATAAAATACCGTAATGCCAGCACTCATGTAACGCACAACGCCTCTTTTCCATGGGGATGTCTCTTATTCATCCAATATTAATTCATTAATTCATTAATTCATTATTGCCGAAGAAGAAACAATCGATTTGTAACTCGATTCGGCCATGCAAATTTTGTCGATGTTGCCGAATCATTAACAAATTGAAAATTAAAAAACGGTATCTATAAAATGTAGACGATATTTAAAAAACCCAAAAAATCGTATAAATTCGATGTAAATTTTTATAGTAAGTGACACCCTCATGCTCTTTTCTCCTTTTCATTCATATTTCTATGAAGAAACGCAAATATTTGCCACTGGGGTACGAACCAAGAAATTTCACCCTGGCAATGTACCGGCATATAATTATACCTCAATTATGTTCAAAATTTTACCTATGACGATGACGTGTACGTTTGTATGAAACGGTTATCTGCGATTTAATAGTTATTTGTGTGTCTGTTTTTGACGACTGATTTTAGGCAGTTTCGCGTGTTGTAAACCGACCAAAGCGAGGTCTACATGCGAAAGTGCCTAAAATGAGTCGTCCAAAACAGATACACAAAAAAATTTTCATGCAGAGGTCCAAAATCGAGAGAAATTTATAAAATTTCCTTCGATTTTGGCCCCGAGGCATGAAAAAAAGAATTTGCGGAATTTATTTTTTCACACAACTTTCTATAACGCACGACGACATACAGTTGTTTCGCTTTATTCTTTACTACTTATCGTTGTCACGCGACTAGATATGACTGTTTCAATTAGGGATTTCAAAACCGGTTAACCGGTTATTTCCATACAAAAATTTACCGGCTTGCAATACCTAGTTTGTGTAAATCTCTTTTTTTCTGCTCACGTGTTGAAATGAGCGCGTCTGAATTTAGATATGTGTAAGATATTAGTTGCATTTTTAGTCAAACAGCAAACATGCCGTTTTAGTGATTTCTTTTTATCAAAATTCACTGGCTGTATTTTCTATAATAGTGCATTCATCGGACTATTTTGAGTACGTGTGAAGTACGAAGAGTTTTAGGAAGAAAAAGGAAGGAAAACTAGTTGGGTAAATTAAATTATTTTATACCACGAAAGAATTATTTGAAAGTTTGCATCCACTTTATTCGACGCACACACATTTCCACCGCCGCGTACGCAATCCTGTCATTCGTGACAGATACAAATAGCGCATTCAAAAAGCAGAAAAGTGAATCAACATTAATTTTAAGAAATAATAATTTTGAATTAGTTGAAAATGGCGTAGTTTATTAAATCGAAAATGAATTTGTTGCTTGGATGTAAAGTTATAAATTTCACCGAAATGTGCTGTTTGTCATAAGCTTATCTCCTTCCCCTAAATTTTATTTATTACAAAGATAAATCATTTTTTTTTGTGTACCAACATTTTCAGTGTTGTGTCCTTTGCCTTCTGCTGTGAATAAAACTTCCAGCATTTAAGTCATTTTTTCAATTGAGCGTGTGGTTAAGGTTAGTGGAAAATAAAAAAATTTTAAAAACTTTCTTTGTTCTACATTGTGTCTCATCAAGGCCTTTTCATCTTAGTCTTACGCTATTTTGCCACTCTCAATGCCATTGATTTTCAACGGCGCAGATTTGTAAAATTTCGATTTTTGAAACGTGATCTAGCCATAAACTAGAAAAACTACATAGTACCTTTAGCCTCCAAAGTAAAATATTTAGTTATTGCGTTTGAATAAATAAAATCAAGTGCTACGGAGCAACGTTCATTTACGTCGCGTCGAAAACTTCTACTTCCTTTAGTACTTTAAAACTGTTTGTTGTTGATGACGAGAGATGATGCACTTGAATCATTTTTCATAAACAGAATTTTTGTTTCTTTATCTTTCTTGACCAGTTCGAATAAACTAGTATCAGTTAATGTGTTTTACTATTAGCTGCTGTATCTCTTATGTGATCTCTTCAAAACTTTCAACAAAATTAAGGGTTTTCATATTTTCATTGGCTGAGTCGTGTGCTATGCCTACGAGCCCTTCATAGAACGAGTTGTGTTCTTTGATTGTAATCGCCCTACCAGTCTATTAACGTAAACGTTCATTGACAAAACATTTCCGTTGTAAATAATTTCAAAATGAAAATTTCAGCTAATTTAAAATGCAACGGTGGTGGTACCTGGACAACAAAGGCAAATCAGACGAAAAATCAGAACGACGACTGCCATCAAAGTCAATTGAAACTAATGATGGTGGAGTGAGGAAGTGTCTATTTCGTGTGTTAGTGACTGAACAACTAAATACGTTGGAATCGATTTGTTTAACTGGTGAATGCTCAGCATTAGGTAATTGGATACCACAGCATTGTGTGTTGTTGCAAAGGGAAAATGGTAAGAAAATTTCAATTTCACATGCTCTGCTATTTCATTAAAAAAACAAACAAACAAACTAACTAACAACTGTAATTAAATAATGGACTCGTGCCAGCAAATCGTTTGGCATTGGCATTGGTTTAATTGTCTTCGTGTTGTCTACGATGTCGATACACACTTTGTTTAATTTTTAATTTTGAGAGTCATTTAGTAGAGCAAACGTGAGTTTATTAACCCTTGATAAAGCATTCTACGTCAAACACCAACAAAACAAAATTGCGGTGTACTGTTTCGTCGGTGTCCGAATCTGAACGTAAACTGCTGAGGGCAGCGCATTATTTTTTGTTCATTTCCTCTTTCGTTCGATTGGAATTCCAATTTAACAATCTTGGATCAGATCTCCCACTCTTCCAACAGTTCCTAAAAACTTGAACAAATTATCTGGAAACTCTCCGGATGACTTAGATTTGATTGCCTAATCAAATTGCGTAAGTCATTTTCGTTCATTCGCGAAGTATCTGAATGTGCCTGCGAGATTGTCTTTGAGAGTATGTGGTTTTTATTAGCAATCCCAACACGAGTGCCTTCCTAACGGAACAAACTCACAAAATCTCTACTTTTTTGGACCCGTACGAAATACAAAGGTCCTTTACGTTTACTACAAACAATTTTATTGTAACATGGGGTAAATCGAGGCGGAAGTGAGGAGGATGCATTTAATAACGTCTAGAGATGAGGGATGAGCAATATAAAATGTCCGTTCATCCCGTCATTTTTTTCTAAACCGATCACCCTAAACTTTTTTTCCCTGAAAGGTGCTATGTCCCATAATTCAGGTTAAAAGATGCGCAAAATCGGTCAAGCGGTTCCGGAGATATGGTCCAAAAAGCCAAAAAGTGACCAAAATCATGGTCGGTGAAAATTTTTCGTAAATAACTTAGCAAGTATAGCACGGAAAGTGTTCATTTTGGTGTCGAATGAAAGCATTTGATCTCACATCATCATCATCATCATCATCGTACTTTATAGACCGGTACTACCTTTCGGTGTGAGGTCTTTAAGCCGCAACCCTAGGACGATGGATGAACCACCCTCCTCCATGCACTCCTATCCCCTACCAAGGAGATGGTTTGCCCGTCCAGTGAAAGTCCTCTAACTCCTAAGTCCGATTGACCTTTTCTATGCTACTAAGAATCCTCATGTTACAAACTTCCAGGTCATGCACTAGATATCCGCAGTCTACCCAACTTTCGCTACCATACAGAATCGTTGGCCTAAAGATTGATCCGTGGATAGCTAACTTCATCTGCTTACTTAATTCCTTCTTGTTGAACACGTGAGCCCTCAACTGACTAGCAACCGCATTGCCCATCTTTCTCCTTTCCTCAAATTCCCTAACTAGCTTTCCATCTTCTGAAGAAATGGTACCTAAATATTTAAACTCAGAAATTTGTTCTAGCTGCTCCCCATTCAGACTGCAGGCTACCTCCTTGCGAGATTTGCCGACATGCATAAGCTTAGTCTTCCCTACACTAATCTTCATCCCGTACTCCTCACATGCGACGTTTAGGCAGTCAATTTTTTTGTGGAAATTGGGTCTGGGAGCAACGGAATGGACGAAATTGAGTTTCTTGGCCAAATACGAACGCAGGTGGTTTTTCGACTGTATTTGCTTAGCTAGGCAATATGGACATTTACTGACAAAGGCAGGGGTTTTAGGGAAAAATGGCACAATCCTGGGTATGACCACTTCTAGAATTGCGCGTGATGACACATATCTCCAAAACTAAGGCAGTTATAAAGTTGCTTCCAAAAGCAAAATTATAGAACATACAATTTTGGAGAACACGCGTTTCAGGGTTGGTGCGGAGGAGAACATTTTGGCAATCAAAATCAATGGTCTCAAATGTACTTCGGTAGGGCCTTTGACATTACCTTGGGCAATTCCTATGGGTCTCTGAAATTCTTATAGTTGCAGAAAACATTGGATTGTTTGCTCATTTCTATGTTTAGATACGTTCGAGTATTTTTGCAATAGCTATCCTGTGCCACTTATATTCTAATACGTACGGGTCTTTGCTTATGTTTTTATTAAAATTAAAAATTTCTTTCACTTAGATTCGAACATCTGGTCGGGTGAGGTCACCCTACCAATTTCAAAAGACATCAAATATCGATATTTCGTTTGCTTATTGGATAACACAACCGAAAATATACACGTACGACGATGGGAAACTCACTTAAAACCTCGTCAAATTAATGCGTATGATGAAGTAACATCTGTTACGGACACATTTGGAGAAATCGATGGATTACTGAAAGTAGACTGTGGCTGGCTTACTACAGAAACAGTCATCCAATTTAAATTTTTCAACAATCCTTTCCATCTGAAGCAGAAATTGAGGAACCGAACGCTCTTTGTGAAGGTAAGCATGAATGAAATAGATTCCACTTGACAGAACTTAGTACAAACATCCGCCGTACAACGCAAAAAAAAACCTCTTGACGTTATCGGATGAGAGATTTTCATATATTTTCTCTCACAAATTCTCTTCGCTAGGTTTTTTTGCTCTGTACGGCAGACATATTATGGTTATAAGGTTATCTAAGGGCTTTTGATAGCCCTAACCTGTTCAATTCAGCCTGCTCGGAACGGTTCAAGTTCGACCTGACTAGAACCTGAGCTCAAAAAATTTGATTTGATTCAAGACTTATACGACCTTCCTAGGCGAAGAAAGCCTGAACTTATGGGAAACGTTTGTTTTTCCAGGTCTCTCATCTTTTTAGGTAAGAAATTTCTTAGCCTTAAGGGTTTGGTTCCGCTTTTTGGAATGTTTGAGGTATTGAAGAAGGTTGGTTCCTAAAAATTCCTTAGTTCTTCCCGGTCCAATTCTTGCTCCTTCCAGGTCTAATCCTTTAATTTTTGGAATTTTCTTCGTTCTTTGGATTCTCATCTGGGTTTATGATATGTTTGAGAAGGTTGGTTCTTAAAACTGTTTCAATCCATCCATGATGACCAATGTACACATAATTTGGGACTAGAAGTGAAAATTAAAGAAATTTTCAACTTGCATGAGTCTCAACTCGATAGCGTAGTGGTTAACACGTCTGCTTGCTACTACGAGATTGATTTGGATCGGATTTGTACCGATTGTTAGATTTGTAAACAAAACAAAACTGATTGAATCGTTCAAGTCAAGTGAAGTTGAGCGTAGTGCCATCGTACGGCTTACCGGAAAAGGCATTGTTGGGAGAACCGGTATTCTACTCCTACTAGTTTCGCTCCTAGTAACATCTCATAGATGACACTGGGTTTGTCGTACAGCTTACCACTGGCACCGTAAAACCTTCATGGGTTGTGAGGCAGATTATTATTTTGAGTCTTTTGTTATTCTTCGATTATAGTTAGTTATGTTTATTGGTCATTAGTTCAATTTACAATTAATGCTACAACTAGACCTCACGGTTTGGCCTCTTTTGTATCCAATATATTAGAGTGAATTGTTTGAAGAATTATTATGCTAAATTTAAGTATGGTTTCTAATTTTGATTCTACCAATTGATTCTACTTACTGAGTATTTTCATTGTGTTAACAATAGTCTGATAAAGATGGTACATAACACCGTCCTTCTCCTTCTGTGAGGGTGTGGTTAGCAAGTATTTTGTGTCTCTGCCATCCGAGAGTTGGGCATATTAGGGTAAGTGTGGTGGTGCTTCCTTGTCCTCATTACATCTCCTGCATGTATCCGAGTCTGCCATTCCGAGGCTATGAAAATGTTTGTTGATTTATTTAGTAGGAATTTAGTGTTCTTCTCACTTGGGTCTTTTTTGCCTGTGTTTGCAGTCTATGAGGTTTGACCAGCTGTTTTTCTGTTCTTTATCAAGCTTCTGTGAGTGTAGTACACCCTAAAGTAGGTTTTGGTTGGACCTTGAAACAGGGTGTTGCCAGATTGTCTGCCATTTCATTACCGAATATGGGTAGTCTAGTGCATTCAATAGCAATTTTCGATGTTGAACAGTGTACCTTGAGTGGAGTTTTATGGTGGACATGACTGAAATGCTCCAATAAAGGTTCCAAACATTATTTGTAACTACCCCTTTGGAATTCATGGGAAATCAGATCTTCCGGAAATCATAATTCTACAGGAGTCAGTGTTCCTGAAGAATTAGAATTACAGATGAATTAGAGTTCCCGAGGGATCGGAATTCTCGAAAAGTCAGAATTTCGAGAAACGAGATATCCAGAAGAATCAGCATTACAGTGGAGTCAGCATTCTAATTCCATTGAATTGCTGGAAATCAGTTATCACAACAACAAGCACCAAGGGGTAGCGAAAAGCAGCGAGTTGCACCAAGGGGGAGCCTGTTTGGTATGGGTGGTAATAAACGACCGATATTTTTATTCAACTTTACCGATAAAAAATAATAAACTACCGATAATTTGTAAACACATATTTGAAGTATAATTAAAGCACAAATATTTCGAATGTGCCCAAAAGGCCATGACATTTTGCGAAAGGAAAAATTCCTAAGAGATGAAGCTGAAAAGAAGGTATCTGCAATGAGTTATCGGTAATTTATTATTTTTTATCGGTAAAGTTGAAATGTCTTAACAGTCGAATATAATATCCCGTTTGGTATTTATAGTTACTTCAGGTTCGAAAAATACAAATCAGATTAACCTGAAATAAAACAGGTCCGACCTTAGGGTTCCCATATTTTAAAAATGAAAAAGAAATATTTTGTTTCAAGAAAGAGTCTTTGTTTGGGGGTTCCCAATAACTCCTGATAATAATAATATAATAATAATCCGCAGTTACAATAATCCGCAGTTACAACCCTCCTGGGTTTTTGACTAGATAATTTTGTTTTTTACTAGTTCCGCAATTTTTTTTGTGAGCTCTTTTGCTCACATGGATTCTTCTTAGAGATCCTTCCGTTACCGAAGTTTTTACTGTGTCAGTGGTAAATTGCACGCAAACCTATTGCCATCTATGATGTACTGCGCGGAAAAACCCTCCATAACCCCGAACGAAATAATCCCTGGGACAAAATAACCCCGTCATAATAATCCGGACAAAATAAAACCGAAAAAAATACTTCTGGAAAAATTTATGTGAAATGAAAAGCGGGGCCGAGCGACGGTTGCCCCCGCAAAAAGGGGAATCGAACAAAACAACTCCTGGACGCAGTTAATGTTATAAATGCGGAATCTAAGGGGCTATTTTGTCCTAGAGGTGTCTCCCCAAAATTGTGTATCCCCTCTCCCCTCTTGTGGTGTCTAAGGTTCGGAACCTCTAGCGAGGATTGGGACAGAGCGTCAGGCACGTAAACTAGATTTAATTATGCCCATCAAATGGGGAGTGCACATGCCGAATAAATTCAACAAATTAAGTTTTTTTTTGTTTCCAGTTAACTCCAATGAATTTACGTACATCCAACGAAACTTCACTCTCACTAGACGATTCTCTATCAAGTGACACACGTGAAAATACTACAGAAAGTTCATCGTTCGCATTCGCTGAAGTAGTCACGTTGAAATATCCTCATAGGTAGGCAACATAATAAACTACATGAATCATTGGACAATATTTAAAATATTTTTTTTTTTTGATTTTATTGAATAGTGTTATCGAACAGCAACAGCAATTCGGTCAAAAGTACAATCGGGATGACATTATCGTGTTCAATGTTACCGTCGAGGAGCCGGATAATATTGCCTACATCATTGACTTGTATATGAACAGCTCGAAACGCGCTCCAGACGAACCGCCGGTTCACTTAGGCTATCATTATGTATTGCCTAATGTGCTACGAAAATCGGATGGCGAACTAGAACTCCCTATAACGTGTGCTTCATCTCACCGACCGCTTGGTATGATGAACATTGAGTACCTGAAGGTATGGCCACTACAAAATCCTGATGAAAAATAAAGTTCTTCCTTCTCTTCTGGAAAATACCACACGAAAAAAATACGTTTTTCCAGGAAGCACACTATCGTTTTCGTAGAATTCCTTAGTTATGAACAGCTTGTTGCTACTGTCAAACATATTTTAGAATGTTGTGAATTTTATGGAAATGAAAGTTGTCTTTCGTTGCCTCTAAACGGATTTTTCTCTTTGTTACTGTCAAAGCAATTTAAAACTTAATTTTTCAATTAAAATGTTCTATTTCCTCTTGACGTTTTGCGAATATTTATCTATTTGTTTCATTGACAGATAACGCCGTTAAAAAGTCACGACATGACAATGAAACAATCGTTCATTCGATACTGGAATCGAAAATGGACGGGACTAGACGTGGGTCATCGTGGATCCGGTAATAGTTTTAAAGTCTCTGAAAAAGACACGATGCGTGAAAATACAATTGCGTCGCTAAAGCATGCAGCGTCTCATGGAGCTGATTTCGTTGAATTTGATGTGCAATTGAGCAAAGATTTAGTGCCAGTTATCTACCATGATCTGTTAGTCTATGTGTCGTTGAAAAAGAAGAAATGTCTTGAATCGCATGACATGTTGGAGTTACCCTTGCAAGAATTGACACTTGAACAGTTAAGCAATTTGAAGATTTACCATACCGTTGAGGGTCGTAATCGAGAGGCGAAATTTTTCGACGAGGATTTGGATGAGCATCAACCGTTTCCACAGTTGGCTGACGCTTTGAACTTGGTTGATATGAGTGTTGGCTTCAATATCGAAGTCAAATGCGCAATGCAACTGAAAGATGGAACCTTGGAATTGGACCGAACAATTGACAAAAATCTGTACGTTGACTGTATACTGGATGTCGTTCTATCGAAAGCTGGAACCCGACGAATTGTCTTTTCATGTTTCGATCCAGATATTTGCACAATGCTACGCTTCAAGCAAAACATTTATCCGGTTATGTTCCTAACACTAGGCGTAACGGATAAGTATCCACAGTACCATGACCCCAGATGTAATACAATCGAAAGTGCAGTGTCAAATGCCCATGCAATGGAGTTGTTGGGTATTGTTGCTCACACAGAAGATTTGTTACGAGATTCTAGTCAGGTAAATCATCGAATTGTATTGCTTTACGTGCCATGGCGGCTCACTGTACCATGCTTTCAGATCAATTTGGCTACGGACTTGGGATTGATCGTGTTCTGCTGGGGAGATGATAATAATTCAAAAGACACAATACAGTTGTTGAAAAGTCTCGGCATTCATGGAATTATTTACGACAAAATGGATGTTTTGTCCACCAAAGAAGTGAAGGTATGTACGACATTTCTTTCGCGGTTTTTGTTGGTAGTGTCCTCTGAGTGCAATTCAGAGATCTTTTTTTGAAAACTGATTTTCTAACTTTTAAACCTTTTGGGAACATCGATTTCGATACGTTCACTACTGTGCATATCGGATCAATAAAAGTCTTGCGGAGTTGGAAAGATTGAAGCTTCTGCTTTATATGAAAAATATGTAAAGCTCTTGCGACTTATGTGAAAATTCCGAGATATCTCCAATTTTCTAAAGGCTCCGAAATATTTCATGGACTTTTTACGAAATATCACAACAATTATGTGGCTAACGAAACTGGGGAATTTGCGCTTTAATGAAATGCCACAAAAAGCTAGGTGTATTATAAAACGTTTCCTTTTACAAATTGTCACAAAAGCTATGTGGCTAAAGAAGCTAACTCCTTTATGAAGTCGTACAAAAAGTAGGTAGCTAACGAACGGGGTTTAACGCTGAATTGCGGGAATTGTTAAAACATTTGAACCAATACTTCAAGTCCTAAAATTGATATCCACGACAGGGGGGTTTGCTTATAATTTTTTTTTTTGAATTGTTGTGTTTTCGACTGTCTTATTCTTTCTATACTAAATGAAATGTCGTGATATTTCAATTCCATTTATTTGTAATATTTTTTACAAGAACAAATGAATAAATCAATTGGCGTATTAGCCAATTTATTTTGTCCGAGTAGCGGAAGATCAGAATTGACATCGATCAAATGTTAACATTAGTATTAGGTTTTAGGATTTGAAATTAACTAAAATTTTGTTTCGAATCTTTTGTGGAATTATTTGTCTTTTTTATGAAGAATAACGTTTAGGAGCGATTTTGCGAAATCTTCGTCAAGTTTGGGACATGATGTCACAGATTTTGACGACCTATGGTCCGTTCGATGGATGTACGTTGGACTATGGACAAGAAAACTATATGTCAGTTTGGTGAAATTCATCTTTGTTTCGAGGGAGGGGTCGTCCAAGTAGTTGGGTGTCAGGTGGTGGGAAAAATGGTTTTTTGACTATAACTCATGTAAGGTACTACAAAAACAAATGGAATTCGTCAGGATTATAGGTCTCTATAGTACGAACATTTTTTGCTTTGGAACACCTCCTCTCCTCCCACTTGTCTAGAGCTATAGGCCATTTTAGGTGAGGGGTAACCGACTATTTTTTTCTAAAAGCTTTTTCGAATTTTTTTTTAATTGAAAAAAATTTGATTTCTGCAATTCAATGCCGAAATACGACAGTTTTCAATACTGCTTTGAGTGCGGAAAAGGTCAACTTTGCACTCAATTTTAATTGACATTAAAAATGCAATGAAAAGGAAGTTGTGATCGAAATAGAAATTTTATTGTTTGGTTTTGTCTATTTCGGCATTAAATTGCAGAAAACGTTGTTCCTACCTCGTTTTGTACGTCCTACTCGCTTGCTTAAAAAAATATTTTTCACATTTGAGCATGCTCAACAGTCTCAAAAGCCTGAATAAAATTGTAAAAAATATTTTTGTCGAAAATGAGTACACTCAACAGTCTCATTGGCTAAAAAAAATATTTTTCACAAATGAGCATGCTCAACAGCCTAAGAAAGTCTCGAAATGAGCACACTCAGCGATCTGAAATAGTCTAAGTGAGTGTACCCAATGACCACAGTCAGTCTAAATCTAAAAAAAATGTAAAATGAGTGAACTCACTGGTCTCATTAATGATGATTTTATAAAAAAAGCGAAATTGGGTACTTCTGAGTTTTTTTCAAAAATTGAGACTGATTTGAGGCTATGAGTACACTAAATTCTAAATTTTAGTACTCGCTGAGACTGCCATTTTCACTCAGGTTATCTGTATTAAAGATATACTAGTCCCCAACGTTTATGTGATCAATTTGAGTTATATCTGCAACAAGACCGTATCGATTGTGGATGGTTTGTGCTGTATTATCAATCAAAAATTTATTTATTGAGAAGATATTTCTAACTTTCTTGATACACTTACTATATTTGTCCCATGCCTTGTCACAATTTTTTTTCGCGTACTCTATATAATCAATCGCTACTCACTCACTTTGGTTGTGTTGTTATTCAGAAACCAAACAATAGCGGACTTTCATACTTTCTTTTTGCTACCAGTGCTACAAGAGCCAGTGTAGCCTAGTCGGTAGTGCATTGGCTTCAAACACCAGATGTTCCGGGTTAGATCCCCGGAAAGTACATTGAACATCTGGTTTTTCTAATCTCTACACGATTAGATACCATTGCTATTACTTAATTCTAATAGATATTACGGGCGTAACACGCCAGACAACAAATCAAAAAATTCAGTCGATTTCTAATAACACATTCCCATTGTGACACAGTTCTTGTATCGAAATTTGAAAAATTTGAATCTTCGATATTAAAATGTGGGGCAATGCACAAGAGGCCCATTTGAAGCTTACGTGCAGAGTATTGCTCTGGTCAGGCCCTAGATGCATCAACATTTCCAGCAGAGGGCCTCGTCATCTTGCTCTAATAATTATATTAATTTTATATAATTGAACGCGTACGAAGTACAAAGGACCTATACGTTTACTACAAACAATTTTATTGTAACATGGGGTAGATCGAGGTGGGAGTTGGGGGATGCATCTATTATTATTAGTTTCGGAGATGTGGTCGAAGAAATGGAGGTCGGACATGGATTTTCGAGAGTCGGTGAAACTTTTTTGCGAATATCTCAGCAAGTATGGCACCGAAATTGCTCATTTTGATCTCACTAAACTGGAAAAATGATTTAAGTAAAAATCGGGTCTGGGCTAGAGATGAGCGGGTTGCCGACCGGTCCGGGCCGGGTTTGGAAACAGTTCGGGTTTCGGGTTTCGAAAAATTTTATCGGGTCGGGCTCGGTCCGGGTCGGGTTGTTGTGTCATTTTATTCGGGTCCCGATCCTTTATTGACTTTTTATATTTTACAAAACTCGTCTAAATTTTATCATCTTACATTACACGAAACAGTTCGGGTTTTGGGTTTCGGGTTTCGAAAATTTTAATCGGATCGGGTTCGGTCCGGGTCGGGTTTTGAAACAATTCGGGTTTCGGGTTTCGAAAAATTTTATAGGGTCGGGCTCGGTCCGGGTCGGGTTTCGAAAAATGGTCAACCCGCTCATCTCTAGTCTGAGCAGCACAGGGACCAGTGGAATGGATGAAATTCAGTATCTTGGCCATTTACGAAAGCAGATGGCTTTTCGTCCATATATGCTTAACTACGCGATATGGAGATTTACCGTGAAAGGCAAAGTTGTGGAGAATGAAATTTTAGAGAACATGTGTTTCAGGATTTTTAGAAAAAATGGCCCAATCCTGGTAAATGGCCACTTCTAGAATTGGACGGGATGACACATATCTCTAGAACTATGAAAGTTAGAAAGTTGCTTCCAAAGGCAAAGTTGTAGAGAATAAAATTTTAGAGAACACGTGTCTCAGGGTTTTGGGGAAATTTCTTCATTGTACTTCAAATGTCGTCTCTTCTGAATAACGTACAAGCTTCTTCAACGAAAATTGAACGAACGGCTGAGTTTTGTTTTGAGTTCTCTAACGTTTTTATTGCCTTGCGGAGCGGCTCTCTATTCGAGTGCTGTTTGAAAAGGTTCAAAACTCTGAAAATTTGTACATTTGTAAGGAAAGGAGAAAATTGTATAGGATGTGAAACTCTTTAGAAATAAGAATTTTAGTTCATTTTGTTACAAATCTTATCTGTTGAGATCTAACCAAATATTTTTCATAAATTTATGCTGCAAGGCTAAATAATGGTATAATGAAGAAAGTTCTGCTTGTCAAAAATTGCTTTCAAATTTACTTTAAAGACACTAAACGAGTTGCTTGTTTCTTTTTATTATTTCAGAAAAGCATTTTCCTTGTCAAAGCGAATGAAACACAGAAGAATCTGTTTCAACTACAACAACTAGAAATGATCCAAAATGGCGAGCAGTCAACAAATGATCCTGAAAGTCAATAACTTATCTTAAATTATCAGCAATTGGTTTATGAAAACTTTTCCATATAATTTAAATTTTGTCATCCACCCAATTTTCCTAGACAATTTTATTGTTGCTTAATAATAGGCTTTCAAAATTGATAATGAGGTTGAATTTTATCATCTCGGCTGCAGTTAAATAAATTTATAAAATTCTCGTCTATAGCTTCAATTTAATTTAATTGTTTTATTTTGTCAATTTAATTATTGTTGAAATAATATATTTTTCAAAAAAAGGCGTTTCTTTTTGTACGATCGATATATCGAACAATTTTTAAACCTTTCCGGTGAACAATAGTGGCAGATTTTGAAGTTTTGACAAAGAAATAACCGGTGGATTGACAAAGTGTCATCGTCGAAAACTTGGTTCTCTAGAACGGAACGAAATCAATGTTATTCAGAACCAAAATGGTATTCGTTGGGAGACCTCGTTATACACCCACAAAGAGCCTGTCAGGAAGGTGGCTCGTGTGGTCCTACGATTTTCTGCCTAGGTATCCAAAACAGGGTTGGTGCGCTGTCTTCAAAATTTAACATTTGGTATATATATGACGGATCGATTGGCGGCACACCCGACACAATGATAAATGACCTTCAAACTATTATAATTAAATCAGCAGATCTTGGATTACAACTTAACTTTGCGAAATGTGAAATTAAGATTTTGGGAGACCACGAAGCTCGTACACAGATTTTAGATAAATTTAATCAAATCGCACCAG
Organism: Pseudolycoriella hygida; assembly: GCA_029228625.1. Classification (NCBI taxonomy): domain Eukaryota; kingdom Metazoa; phylum Arthropoda; class Insecta; order Diptera; family Sciaridae; genus Pseudolycoriella; species Pseudolycoriella hygida. Next base: position 115,499,208 of record CM055403.1, on the reverse strand, counting down.
GAATCGTTGACCGTCAACAAGACATCGAGTTGCTGGGAGCTCCCTTAACATATAAAGACAATGGGCAACGGCTCTCCACCGTAAATTGGAGAAGATGAAAGCCATGGTGGGGCGACTGAATCATCTTACTTCTCATCACTGATATTGCCTGCTGCGCGGTTCGCTTTCGATTCGGCAACTAAATTATTTGCTGCGTACAACCTCATGTTAGCACTCACTGGAAGTCTCTGAAAAGTATGACCACATTTTGAGGGACTCAATGGAGACCAGTTTGAAAAGCGTCAAATTTGTTGTGATGCCACACTCCACATGTATGAAATACTCCTTTTTTGGGAACTAGGGCTACTCGAAGCTCCCATTTGAATGACATGAAAAAGTATGTTTTGCTTGTGTTTGTGTTCGAAGTTCTTCGAAAAGAGGTCTACTGCCTTTACCACGACGTCTGTAACCAGTCGAATTTCGACCCGGGAGTAAGGGGGGAGGAGCACCGATCATGGTCCTTAGATGACGAATCAGCAATAAAAAAAATGTCCGTCCATCCGTCCGTCCGTCCGTCCGTCAACACGATAACTCGAGTAAAAATCAACCGATTTTCAAAAACTTTTTTTCCCTGAAAGATAATCAAAATTTTTTTTATAGAATTGAATCTGGGCCCTATCGGCCCAACGGCCGCCAAGATAGGGCCGTTTAAGTGGTTTTTGATCTTTTGTTCATAACTCGAGTAAATATTCTCCGATTTTCATAATTTTTTTGGATTTGAGTCTTTGGTCTTAGCTAGGGCACTAAAAACGATTCTATGATAGGGCCGACAATTTGTAGAAGAAACTTTTTGGATTTTGAGCCCTTGAACTTAGCTAGGACACTAAAAACGAGTCTCTGCTAGAGCCCTACATTTTTTTGTACATAACTCGAGTATAAATCTCTTCCGATTTTCAAAAAAAAAAATTTAATCGAAAGGTCTACGAATTTCTCACATTTTATGGAAGAAAGTTTTTTGATAAGATGCCCTTGAACGCAGCCAGGACCCTGAAATTGGGCCTAACGTGTTTTTGTGTACATAAATCGGGCAAATCCTAACCGGTTTTGTTGATTCTTTTTCTATTTGAAAGGTAACCGTGTACCGAATTATATTCATACACAATTTTGGGCCTGTGCTTATGGCTCAAGTGGACCTCTGGTCGGTCCTACGGTCGGCCCTAATCAAAATAACATTTTTTTGTCATATTGCAGAGCAGATGGAGGGAAACATTTTTGTCTGTGGAAGTATATGTCAGAGGCATTTCCTTATGGCCCTAGGTCGGTTCTAAAGTCGGCCCTTAACAAAAAAATTGTTTTTTGCTATGTTGTAGAGAAAATTGAGGCGAACATTTTTGTCTATTTGGAGATCAATTTGTGCTTTCGAAAATTGTTTTTTCATTGTTTCTTCGGACGGGTTTTTCAATATTGCCCTATCGGCAATTTCCAATACAACTTAATGTGGACGTAATTTCATACACTTAAGACTTAAGGCAACCTGATACGTACGGGTCCCTTCATATGTTTTTTGTATGAAAGCCATGGGTATGGCCGACACTTAATGGAAGAAACTTTTTTGATCTTGAGCCTAAGGACTTAGCTAGGTCACTAAAAACCATTCTATGCTAGGGCCAGACGTGTTTTTTGTACATAACTCGAGTAAATCTTCTCCGATTTTCAAAACTTTTTTTTAATCAAAAGATAAAGCTAGCTAGCTAAAGCTCTAAAGAAAGAGACCCACTAGAGCCCTACTTGTTTTTTATACAAAAATTGAGTAAATTTCATCCGATTTTCGTGATTCTTTTTCTATTCGATAGGCAAGCCTTAAGAGCATCCAAATAAAAATGTGGGCCTGGGTCGAGCCTAAGAGGGCCGCTAATGTTAAGGTGGATCGATCTAGACAATATATTTTCGAAAAATTCAAACATTTTGAGAACTAAATGATAGAAGATCGGCGCCAGTGGCAAACTTTTTTGTCTATGGAAGTATGGGTCAGAGGCCTTTTCTAAGTGCTCTAGGTCGGTTCTAATATCTAAATTATTTTAACTTTTTTTTATTTTGACGATTGCTTGAATATTTGGAGAGACTTTTACACCGTTTCTTCGGACGGGTTTTTCAATATTGCCCTTTCGGCAACTTCCATTCCAATTTAATGTCGACGTAATTTCATACACTTAAGAGTTACGGAAACATTTACTTTGATACGTTCGAATGTTTTTGCAACATCTATTCTGTTTGCCACATCTATTCTGATATGTACGGGTCCCCTGCGTATGTTTTTTTCTTTGAAAGATCTGAGCATGGCCGACAGTTTGTGAAAGAAACTTTTTTGGATTTGAGTGCTTGGACATAGCTAGAGCACTACAAACTAGTCTCTGTTAGGGCCCTACGTATTTTTTGTACATAACTCGAATAAATCTTTTCCGATTTTTAAAAACTTGTTTTTGTTTAAAAGATCTAGGCACAGCCGACAATTTATAGAAGAAACTTTTGCCTCTGCTTAGGGCTCAAGTGGGCCCTAAAGTTGGCTCTAACCAAAAAAAAATTTTTTTGCTATGTTGCAGAGCAAATTAAGGGAAACATTTTTGTCTATGGAAGTATGTGTTCGAGGCCACTACTTTTTTTTGTAAGGGTGAGGAAATCTTCATAGAAACCCGGTCCTCCCGGACCAAGGTAGTGTTGGATTCCATTCTTCAATGACCTACCAACTAAAACCTACTTCCTTAGTCTCCATGCTCTCTTCTCCCCGGAACCGCCTCACAGCATTACTTCAGAGAGGAACTGTGCTTTCGCACCTACTCTCTCAGTTCAACTGGCAGTCTTCTTTGATCGTCTCTCCAAGCAATTTGCAGCTTCGTCATTATTTTCGCAACTACATTATCCGCCAATTTCCACACCTCCTCATTGCGGCACATCTCTGATATTATGTTTTCGGCACTTACATCTGACCTACTCACTGTCATCAGCTCACCTCGTTCTTGTTCGAAGCGGGAGCAGACAAATAACACGTGCTCCGCAGTCTCTTCCTCCCTCTTACATGTCGTGCAGAAAGGTGACTCCGTGAATCCAAACCTATGCAGGTACTTCCTGAAGCATCCGTGGCCAGACAGAAACTGTGTCAGTTGGAAGTTAACTGGTTGGGTTTGTTTCTTCGCCGGTAATGCAAATATTGTGGTCTGTTTCTTGGACTATAGCGGCGTTTGTATTGTAAAAAATTTTGTTTGCTATATTTCGAGCACAGTTTCGGCTCTTCTTCAGGCTTATCTGAACATAATTACTAAAATCACTACTTAAATTAACAAAAAAAAAAACGTAAAAAACTTTGGACTAAAAATCACCTAAATTTCATTTAAAAAACGATCACAGACATAGTATACATACATATACAATAGTTGGAAGTTAACCTCTCCATGTTTTTTCTGTACCCATGTCGTTAT
>CM055403.1:115469256-115495256 GCA_029228625.1 Pseudolycoriella hygida | reverse complement strand
GGCATAGTCCCGGCTATAACACATACCGCTTCTGAGGATATTGTTCGGCATGCGCTTGCTACTCTTATGCTTGCCAGCCTTTGAGCTATATTAAGTCTCCTCCGATTCCTCTTCGTATCTAGCGTCTGTATCCATGCTGGTGCCCCGTAGCGCAATATCGATAGGGTGACGCTTAATAGGAGCCTCCTTTTGCTGCCGCGCGGTCCAAAGCCGTTTGGCATTATTCTGACCAATGCTGCGGTGGCTTTCATTGCCTTTTCGCACGTGTAGTCCTCATGACTATTAAAATTTCTGCGGTCATCCAGCATAACTCCAAGATATTTTAATTGACGAGTGGATGTGATTTCTTCCCCGTCAATGTTCAAAATTATCCGCTCAGTTTTTTTGCAGTTACTCACTAGCATGATCTCAGTTTTCTGGTGGGCCAGCTTCAGTTTTGCCGTTGTCATCCAGTTTTCGACAGTTTCTAGCGTCTCCATCGTAACCACCTTTACCTCCATCTTCGACGTTCCGGATACCGTGAGGATCAAGTCGACGGCAAAAGCAATCGTCTTAGCACATCTTGGCAGTTTCAGCCGCAGCGCTGTGTATACATTACATTCCACAGCTTTGGTCCTAACATGGATCCCTGTGGTACTCCAGCTGTGATGTCTACTGTCTTTTTCCCTTCATTAGTATCGTACGTTAGTACTCGTCGCTCGAAATAGCTTTTAAGCATCCTACAGAGGTAATCGGAGACTCTCGACCGTTCAAGTCTGTCTTCCGCTTCATTGTCGTAAGGAGTTTGCCGCCATGTGATCTGTTCGTGCTGTGGGAAGAGCTCTCTCACTATGGCACCTAGCCTATCCGGGCACTTTTCTTTTGGCCCCAATGTACCTTTCATCATCTTCATTGCTGTTCTGAACACTTTGCCCCACGGGTTCGCGTCTGCCTCCTGGCACAGTTTCTTCCAACAATCCCTCTTACTCACCCGGATTGCTTACTTCAGTGCTAATTTTGCATTCTGGCCCTTTTCTTCCTCCTTCTTGTCTTAAAACAAGTCGCTCGCAAAAGCCTTATTTTGTCGTTCCACCAAAATTCCGGTTTCCGCCCATTCCTCGGCTCCATCGTTCTTGGCATCCCCGCGTCACATACATTAACCATTTCTTTCGTCAATTCTTCTGCCGATTTCTCTTCGTGGTTTTGGAGATATTGGATATTGGAGATATTCCTTGAAAACTTCTTGATCGAAATTTCCGCTCCTCCATCTTCGCTCTCTTCTATGAGTCATCTGTCTTGTCGCCTCTGTACTCTTTTTCACAGTGTACCTCAATGCCTGTGTCTGTAAATTTCGTCCACTCTCCAGTTCAGGCTTGGTACTAGTATTGGACTGCAGAATGTCACGTCAATAATCGACTCTCCCCCATTCTTGCGGAATGTAGTTGCGTTTCTCATGTTTGTCAGAACCACCACATTAAATCTAGCTAGCGCTTCTTGTAGACTGAAGCCTCTATCATTTGTGAATCTACTACTCCCCTCAACTGCCCATGCGTTGAAGTCGCCTCCAATATGAACTGGGTTAAGTCCCGTTAGTTCTCTCGAGGCCTCTACTTAGGGCCCTAGGTCAGTACTAAGGTCAGCCCTACTCCAGAAGAAAACTTTTTTACACCGTTTCTTCGGACGGGATTTTTCTATATTGCCCCTTCGGCAATTTCCAATACAATTTAATGTGGACGTAAGGCAATATTTACTTAAATAGGATCGAGTCTTTGCATAACATCAACTCTGTTTGCGGCATCTATTATTACTGGTCCCTTCATATGTTTTGTGGTTATTCTCGACATGAGTGATGTCATCCAAAGGGGTTTCCAGCTTTCATACGGGAATAATTTGACTTCTTGTACAAAAATACTCTATATATCCCATGAAGTCAAATTTTTGGGGTGTAAAAGCTGAAAGAACAGAAAAACTATAACACTGGGGGCCTGGGGGCCCGGCATTTGTGACGCATTTTTTTAACAGAATAAGAAAATGTTAAAAAAAATTTTTTGCTTTTCGAACCTTTAAGCGTCACCATACATTTCCCTTTTATGGTAGTGAAAGTTGGGTGAGCTGCGGTTTCCTTGTTTATGACATTTCTTTAACATTTTTTTTCTTTTCTCTTTATTATTTTTTATTTATTTTTATTATATTGCCGTTGTTTCTTTTTAATTTTCAGTTGTTGTTTTTTATACCGGGTTTTCCTCTCATTCTTCGATGGTACGTATGAAAGAGATAAAAGGATGGTCATGTTCACCTTCATATGAAATGAAAGTGTACAGCCTACTATGATCCTCTCATTCTTCGATGGTACGTATGAAAGAGATAAAAGGATGGTCATGTTCACCTTCATATGAAAAACCCGGGTTTTTCATATGAAAACCCGGTATTATGAAATAGACCATAATTGAGAAAAGGAAGAAATAACTAATTTAAATAAAACAGATAATAATATGACCTCGAAGTTTCTATCTAATACGAGGGATCTTAGGTGAATAGCAAAGGTGAATCGGAGGGAACAAAGTGACAATCATTTCAGGAACGACGACATCAGGGAAAATTTAGAGGTTACGTCAGCGGTAACGGGGTAAGGGTTAGTCGTCTGCGATGGTACAGGCACGTTCAGAGGATGGGTAGTAACAGGATGCCAAAGACCATATTGAACGCTCAGGTCCCGGGTGTTTATACAGGTTTATACACTCAATTAAATCAAGTTAGGAGACTTTCTCTGGGCGAACAAACCATCTCCTTGACACATAATAAGAGGGTATGGAGGAAAGTGGTCCATGATCAACAGGTGTAAAGGCGTCTCACCGAAAGTTATAAACGGTCTATAAAGTTTGATGATGATTGATGATTTAAATTATGAAGAGAAAGAAAAATTCTTTTTATATTTACTTTAATTTATTCAACATTTACCCTCCCAATAATAAATTAACTTTTCACATTTTACAATACAAATTTATACGTGCGCATTAGTTTTTCTATTGCATACTCGGTATCAGCTGGTCGGTATACAAGTTTCAATTCGCCTAAATAATAAACTCAAAAGTGGAACAGAATAAACGGAAATGATAATTTTTGCCACTTAATACTTTCTCTCGTTTCTCCTGTTATCGCTCGCATTCGTCGTGTTAGCTGACGGATAGACATGCTCCGTACTAGTTTCATGTTTATTTGATGTCCAAACAACAGCAATTGGATGTAGAACTCCGCCAATCTCACAGTTAACTGTTCTAGCTTTACCATTTATCACGAACAATGCATTGTTTGCTGGTGTTACCATATATTGTCCAAAAAGACCTGGTGATCGCATTTTCATTAATTTTCTAAGAACGACGTACTTTGCGGAAAAATGAATAAATTACCGGACGAACGAATTGGACGGATGGGGTTGTTCCATTTCATTAGAGATGGTTGCATTGCCAATCCTACCCCAGTGATCATCTCAACCTTACCTACAAATGTTGAATGAAAGGTAACGAACATTTTAAACAAATTCGACAAACAAACCGGTAAACAGATTTAAGAAGAGGATGTCTTCCTTGTCGACGGCACTTGCATATAAGTCGTACCCGTGTTCTGTTTGGCTCTCATAAAACGTCACATCGCTGATGTTCAACGTGGTTTTAACATCAAATGAAAATTCCAATCCATTAGCTGAAAGATGACAAGAAAATTTCTATTAACAGTTTAAGACCCGTACGAAATACGTAGTACGAGGTATGATGGGCTTCTACGTCAAAGTTGGATCGGAAACGCTGAATCTGCAAGATCGAACGTACGTCTGTCCATCAACACGATAACTCGAGTGAATTTTTTCCGATTTTCATCACCCGCGAAGGGTCATCAACATAAGGATGGCGAGTGATTTCAATCAATTTGCAGGTTCAAAGCTCTTCTTCATTTGTGAGTGTTATGGTCAAAAAAGTGTCCCATTCCCGCGTCGTGACCATTTTTACATGAAAACCAATTTTTACATCAACACAGGGATGAAAAGAAGCGATTTTGTATAGTTTCCATTAACTCTGAGGAAACAATATTCCGAATTTTCTGAAAATTTTCTTTTCGTTTTTCCACTTAAAATGTAATTACACATTAGACAAATACTTTTACTCGTTGTCCCACCGAAAACTTGTCATTACATGTATATGTGCACCCCACGAAAATTATTCATTACATGTCATTCATTACATGCTATTCATTACATTTAGCTTCCGCCGAAAACTTCTCATTACATGTATATCTGCATGTAATGACGCGTTTTCGGTTGGGACACCGAGTAAAACAGCATACAGTGGGGGATATTAAATAAGTCATCCATTCTGGATAATTTCGTGACACTCGCAAAATCATTCGTGTATTTTTAAGCAACTCGCTTTAAAAACTGTGTTTTGACTCTTGTAGTTGTATACCTCGCCTTCGGCTCGGGATACAAACTCTACACTCGTCAAAAAACAGTTTTCAAAGCTTTTGCTTAATAACACCCTCTTGAGTTTGGCTCATTTCTCAAAATTAAACCCTCATGTAATAACTTATTTCCGCATCCCCCGCTGTAATCTACTATTGCATATTCGACGATTATTTTTTTTCACTTGTTTCACATCGCTTTTAGCCAAAATGTTGCATTTTTCCAATTTTTTCCAACTAACTTTAATGCAAAAAATTTTTTCGGTCATCTCTTTCGCTTCAAATGTAATAGTAGTGCAGATCTATCGAATGGCTATGGATGCGCAAATTTTTTGCATCTATATGCTCATGTTATGTGTGTTCAATTGATGAAAATTCAGAACGGGAGCACTTTTTTGGGTGGAATCTCCACTACACGAACCAACCAAACCACTCTCAATCTCGCCGTCTGAGGTCCGGGGGTGCGGCGGTGGAGCACACACTTCACGAATCAATCACACTACTCACAATCTCACCGATGCGCCGGCTACTCACCTCCAACTACACCAGGGTTTATTATTCGGGATTTCTTTGGAATTTTTTAAGAATTTTTTAAGAACTTTGATGAGAATTTAAAGAATTTTTTAAGAATTTTCAGAACTTTTTAGGATTTGTAAGAATTTTTTGAGAATTTATAAGAAAAACTTTTAAAAACCAGATAAGTGTTTCTGTGTGACTATTTCGATAATTAAGAAGAAAATATATTCAGAAACGGTATAATAACAGCTGCCTAGAATTTAATTACATGATCATGACTAGTTGGCTTCTTAACAGTTGCTTCTTGGAAAACTCCCTTATGCCAAGAGTGTTGTTTCGCTTTCGAACTAGATTTAGGTCTTCGTTTTTTTTTTTTTTGCGACATCCAAAGATTGATAGCCGGGGTGGGCTAAAAATGTTCAAGTGAACAGGAATTGTACAAAGTATAAGCGAATGAAGCAGTTCGGTCCCAGCCCTTGAACTTGCTGTAGTCACCTGCAATACACGGAAACATATTTTATTACGCTAGACGTGTGCTATGTAAATTTACACAGCACCGCAGCTTCTTGAAGAGAATTTGGTATTCAAGGCATGGATTCCGTTAAAACTCATTGGGACGGAAGCGCCTCGTTTCTTTCGAAATGTCCGGTCGAAGGCTATGCATAACGCGGAAAGCGTATCCGACGTATTATTCATTAAAGAAAACCCCTGGAAAACCTTAAAAACTTGCCGCGCCCAAATGGTATTTATCGGTAGTGCAGAATCATTTGTTAAGTGCGCATTCCGATACCAACACATTGTTGGTTGAGACAGACGGTGCATCCACAGCTACAACTAATACAAACGACAACGATGATCAAACAGCAACGAGAGATTCATCTTTAGCAAATGAGTTTAATTTTACAAGTGACCCAGTGACCAAGCCCGGACTGGTCAAATAAGATTTACATGCCAATTGAGAGATCGCCCGACCGGCCGTTGGGTAGCCAGTTCGGTCCTGCCAGTGACGACAAGTCAGTTAGGCGATTTACAAGTTCTGAGCGCTGAAACCCAAACTGCAGCTGTTAATCAACCTTTACTTATTGATCTTCTGAATGAAGAAGATGAAACCCAGAGTCAACCAGACGTTCAAACCGAAAAAGTAAACACAATTCGTGTACCAAAGAGTGGTACTACGAAAAAAAAATCGTTGCCCGTCCAATTGAGACAATACAGCGCGATCACGAAAACAAATGAATTTTTTTCCTTAATTTTTACTTTTTGAAATAAAACACATTGAACTGAAAGACTTGAGATTTTTTTTAGATATTCTAAAAATTTTCAGAATTTTTTAAGAATTGTGAGAAAACAAAATTCCGATTAATAAGCCCTGAACTACACAAACAACCACACCACTCACAGTCTCACTGCCGCCGGAGGCTACCCACCTACAAATTTACTCACAATCTCGCTGCCTATCGGTGCTGAGCTGATATTAACTCAATTAATTACAGTACTTTTAGTAACTGGCTACAACAATTTACTTATTAAATTTTCTCAAATCAAAAAATATTGGAAAGAAATAATGTTATAAATAAATAATTCGGAACGTATGCCGACTTCACTTCGAACCCACAATGCACTAAAACATCGACATTTATAATTGAAAGAAAAAATGCATTCTTTCGAAAGAATTTCCCCTTTTACAAAATCCTCAAACAACTGAGCGCACGGCGACTCTTAGCGTAACGTCTCGGAAAGAAGCTAGATTTGAACCGTTTCCACTAGATGTACCATCGATTAGCAATCACTGTAACATGTAATGTCATGGCCGGCCACCCTGACGGGGGGAGGAGGGAAGCGGGGTGCATAGGGCGGAACCTATACGTATCATAAACATACACACGCTTTTTCTATCATCTATTTTTGTGTTCTAAAACCTAGTAGATATGTACATCAGGGCCTACTTTTAAGAAAAGTTTTTTCAAATTTTCTAGAATTTTATTTTAATGAAAAATACATTCAAACAAGTTAAAATGAGCGTAGAATTAATAAGAATCGACGTAAAGTGTATTCTGAACCATATTAGAGGTCGTGCAGATGAAAAAACAACAAGAAACCAAAATTCAGCCCTTAGTACTTATGTGCCGTAAGACACCTAAAATACACTCATGTGAAAACCGACACGTGTTTGTGTTTTGTGGTTTACTGACTTTATTGATTTCTCCATATAAAAATACATGCAAAAATTCACAAACTCAAGTCAAACACAAAAGCAAAAATGTGTCGATTTTCACTTTTCCGTGAGTGTAGATCGTTTGAACAATTTTTTGAGTAAAAAACATCAATTATGCTTCAAAATTTTTAGAAATTTTCAGAGAAATTTTTAGAAATTTTAAGAAAATTTGAGAAAATTTAGGAAAATTTTCTCAAATTTTCACAAATTTTCTCAAATTTTCACGAATTTTCACAATTTTTCTCAAATTTTCACAAATTTTCTCAAATTTTCTCAAAAATAGGCCCTTACGTACATACACAATGTACACACTACACATACGTACCCATATGTAGAATGTACATTGCAAACTCTATTATAATATGCTATATATAGGTCTTGCTACTTTGCCCTCCCTATGTCTGACCCTCCCTCTTCTGACCTCGCAGGCGAAAAAGTTAGCACACGTTCTCTGCCACATACAATGTACATTACTTAACAGTAAAACATACACTCTCCCCTATGCCGCGAAAGAGTCTGACGACGGGGCGAAAAGTACTAGTAATTTTTATTGTATAATTCAATGAAGGCCTAATAATTCACGAAAAAAAATGTTTAGAATCTGTTCCGAATGTTTCTTCCGAAAATATTTTGACTCTGAGCCCTTGGACTAAGCAAAGGAAGCAACAATTGGACATAACAAAAGCTGTAAGACCCAGTGGCTCAGTGTTTTTCTAATTTTTTTCTGTTTTAGCGGTAAACTAAAGCCTATTATTTTTGCTTATGAAAATGAAAACCCGCGGCCTCTTCACAGGGCAGCCGGCCGGCGGTAATTTTCGACCCATACGAAGCCATTAACAATTCTTTGAATAATACTTCCAAAATGTTCAATAAATCTGAAGAAGAAAATTATTCTGATTCCGTCGCTTACAACATCTTCGGTACACCTTGTCTTTGAGACCGTGTGACGTGTATATCAGCAAAACCGTGGTGCATTGCGTCAGCCCTTCCTCCCCTCACACTTGTCAAAAACATCATATTTTTCATATTTTTCCTAGTTACGTATAGTTATTTTCGACCCCAGGCGGTACTCTTCGAAAAAAAAATATAATTGGAAAATCAACCCTATACGATTAGTGCTGCAAAGCTCTGTATTATAAACGAAAATTAAGAGGCGTTTCCTTGAAAAAATGAAAATTTTGTCAAGTTCTTGGGTCTGGGACATTGTAAATTACTGGTTGCAATCTCCAGCGCAAATTAGTGCTGCAAAGTTCTGTTCAGTAAAATGACGAAAAATGAAAAACTAATTTTTCAAATGATCAGTACTATGTCACCAGAACAGCACTAACCAGAGCTGACAGCCGCCGAAAAACGGCGGCTAGAGTCTAAAAGTGCCGCCATGGGCCGCCGCCGTGTGTCTACGTCGGCTAGCCTTTCGGCTAAGCTACTTATTTAACGACAAAATGTTAGTGTTTTTCAAAAAAAATTGTCAAAAAATGTTTTCAAGTTTTTCTTGTTTTCCTTCAAAAAATTGTGTGGGTTTTTAGTAGTCAGCCGCCGCCGCCCGACTTGTTGCCCAACTAAATTTTCTGTTAGAGCTAGTGACTACTAGAGTCGTGCCAATCTCCAGAACTATTTGAGCACAAATTAGTCCTGCAAAGTTCTGTTCAACAAAACGAACATTCATTAAATTGTAAAAAAAAAATTGTAAAAAATACGAAAAATGAAAATATTACCAAGTTTTTCATTAGTGGAGTAGGACAAGATAAAATTCTGGGGCTGGTGTCAATCTTCAGCACTAACTGAGCGCTAATTAGGGATGCATAAACTTATTATTATAAAACGAAAATTGAGAATGGCTCCCTTGCAAAAATGACGAAAAATGAAAAAGTAATGACTTAGTGCTGAGTTACCAGAGCAGCACAAATTGTTTGAGTGGTACCATTCGACAACCCGATTTGTTTTGCATAGTTTGACACAGAACAAGAAAGTGGGGGGCTAACGACATGCACCTGCACAATCGGGGACATAGAATGATATAAACTATGAAAGTTCAGCTTTTATATCGAAAGTTTATAAAAGTTGAACTTGCCATAGTTCGAACCATTCTATGACCGGAGTGATATACACATGGCCTCTAAGACAAGCTGTACTGAACATTTATGAAGATGTATAAATTATTCGTCCTGGACTCTGCGTCGATATGGCGCTGTACTAATTTTATACTCAGGATGTAAACAAAATTGACAGTCAAAAATGCAAAACTGATAAGTGTTCCGTATAATCATATAACATAACCATCATCCGTAAAATGGTCAAAATGTTGAGATACATCTCTTTTTGGTACAATTTCACCCATAGAATACAAATTTTCTACGGCTGCTATACCATCTTATGAGTAGAGTAGAGTAGAATGCTACGCAAACTATGACGACTTCGCTTTATATATCATCCATATCGAACAATCAGATGCTTGGTATGGCTTAACAATTTAGAAGCGAAAGAATTTTGAAAAAAAAATTTTTCTCTTCAGATTTCTTTAACAATTTGGAAGTATTATGGAATAATTGTCAATGGCTTTTCTAATGTGAATCGTCCGTAAAATGAAGTTCACAAATCAAAATTTTGTTGATTTTTTTCTAACCGAAAGTACCAAGTTATATTCAAAAACGAATTTAGGCCCGGTGCCTGTGCTTACTGCTCAAGTGGGTTCCAACAAAAAAAATTTTTTTTGCTATGTTGCACAGCAAATTGAGGGAAACACTTTTGTCTATGGAAGTATGTGTCTGAGGCCTCTACTTAGGGCTCTAGGTCGGTCCTCACGTCGGCCCTTGACTAAAAAAAATGTTTTTCGTTGTGGTGTAGAGAAAATTGTCAATGGAACAGTATGTCCGTGGAATTCCCTTATGGCTCTAGGTCGGTCCTAAGGTCGGACTAAGGTCGGCCCTAGCCCAAGAAATGGTTTTTTGCTATGTTGTAAAGGAAATTGATGTGCACATTTTTGTCTATTTGGGGGCCAATATTTTGTGCTTTCGGGAGGATTTTTTTACACCGTTGTTTCGGACGGGTTTTTGGGTTTTTCAATATTGCCCTCTCGGCAATTTCCAGTCGAATTCAATGTGGATGTAATTGAATATACTTAAGAGTTAGGGCAATATTTACTTAAATACGTTCGAGTCTTTTCGTAACATAAACTCTGTTTGCCGCATCTATTCTGATACGTACGGGCGTCTTGCGTATGTTTCAGTTACAGTTTGAACGAACAATTTCTGGCCAACTATTGGCTTTTATAAAGGCGGTGTCATTTTGACGCCAATAATACCAAAATTTTATAAAAGGATATAATTCTACTCGAAGTCGGTGTATCTACTATTGTGGAAAAGACCATTTTGGCGTCACCACCTAAGTTGCCGTTCATAAATTACGTGACGCTAAAATCGACATTTTTTAAACCCCCCTGTAACGCTAGCGTAACACAAGGACACTACCTCCTCACCCTTTTACGTAACGCAAAAAACTAAAATCGAAATTGTCAAAATGACATATGTGGCGTGACGTAACGCCACTGCCATACCCCCTCCCCCCATGTAACGCTGTGTTGAAGTCCCTCAAGCGTTACGTAATTTATGAACAGCACCTAAGGGTGCTTTGAAAATTCAGAAGTCCTTGTATTGTACCGATAAAAATTGTCCAGAAAAAACTGAGTTTTTAAATTTTCGGAATCAATGGGATTTTTCAACTCAAAAATATTTCAATTGTTGCGAGAATCGACGGTGGAATCAACTTTACTTCGATCATATCAAAATAATTCAACTTACGCGTTATTTTCTGAATTACTATAGTTACACCATCAGTGGAATGATCGACTGATATCAGATGTCGAGAGTCTGGTGATATTCTTGGTCTCCCTGTGATTTCTGTTTTAGCTGAGAGTACAGTGTCCGTTAGGTAGTCGAGGAGAAGCTGACCCTGATGACGTCCGGTAATAGGCTCCCGACAAGACATAATCACAAAACCATCTGGAAGGAATGACATGATTAAAACACTTCCAGAAAGCACACTGACACTCACATAAGGACGAAAATTCAATATCGTCTGGAACGCAATTGTAGAGAGTTAGGTCGACTGACTTTGTGTATCTTAAGTTGGCGAGATCTAGTTTGTAGAGTCCGCGCTGATTACGATGAGTCACATAACCATATTTATACGTATACTTTGGCTGGTCACCGTCTAATGACGGCAAGAACAGATTTTTCACTAAATCGAATTGACCGTCGATCGGTTCAGGATGGACGGTGTGATGCTTTTTCTTTTGTGTTGCATTTCGAATAACTTGAATCGTTTTGGAGTCTGTGTCGTATGTTGAACGCTGTTTTGAATTGCATTTTTCAGTTGGTTATATAAAAGAATTTCATCAAACCCCAACGTACCCAATTGATGACCCACACATGATCCAAATGTGGCACATAGTACAAGTTTACCGGATATTTGTCAGTGGTAATGACATCGACCTAAGAACACAGAAATTTAAAATTCATTCACTGTATCCGAAGTTCCACAAGTCTAGAATTACCACAACAATTTGTAAAGTTGAAATTACAAGAACTCGATCTCTCAACGGTTGGGTGACGTAAATGTATGAATTCCCAACATTTATTGAACGTCCCCATGAACATGGCACCCCTTTGTCACCGCAAACATATTCTTGCGTTCCAGGTATCACATCAGTGCTGTGAATTTGATGATGGAGACGACAGGCCGAAGGTTCATAGACGGCAATGCCGTACTCATGGAACACAAAAAACTTTCTTTCTTCGTAGAGAACAGCTGCATTAATGAAAAGTTTCAGTTAGTTCGGTAACTGTGTGGTATAATCAGTTTGGAGTCTTACTCGGAGTTGGTTCATCCTGTACGATCAATGAACTTATGTCACGGAAAGTACCACCGATGTTTGTACCTTGACACATGTAGGCACCTAAAAACGAATGTGAAATTAAATTAATGTTTTCGACCCGAGTTGAAAGTTTCAGGTTCGGCCAGGTTAGATCAATCTCAATTTTATAGATCAAACCTAACCTGCACCTGATCTGGCCCCGTCGTATATTGAATTGAAAAAACAGGTTCAGGTTCGTTGAAGTTGTGGCGTTATATCCATTCTGCGCAACCGTGTCGGCTCACATTCGGCCTGCGCGCCGAGTCGGCTGAGCATTCTGTCCTATTCACATATTTTGTTGACCCTGAACCCGATTTGTATTGTTCGTCTCAGTTTCAGGTCAAGTCCAACCTCTTGTGAGTTTGTTAGACCCATAATGCTAATCGCCGACACAGCCAAGCAGTCGCTAGGGTATGAAGAAGTAATTACAAACATCGAAACTCACCCGTATCCGCAAAGGTTATATTGTGAACTTTAAGTGCCGTACCATTTCCAATAATTTCGTACTTTTTCGGCTGATCTGACCGAAGTGGCTCATCATTTTTCAACCAACTGACGATCGGAAATGGTTCCCCGGTTACGTGGCAAAACATTTCACTGCTTTCGCCCGGTCGACGGGACTGTAGCCGAGGTATGACATGTACGTCTGGAACAGCTATCAATCGATAAAAGACATTCAACAAACACTTAAAAATGTGAAGAGTTTATTTGAACTCACTGTGAACAGTTAGGATGTGAGTTTGTACAACGTCTTTGTTTCGTTCGGCGTGACAGGAGTAGTTTCCACCGTTAATTAGTTGGATTCGAGTTAGGTATAAGCTTCCATCATTAAATACTCGCACCTGCTTGAAGAAATGTTTAAAAGAAATTTAAAAAAAATTCAAATGACTCGGTGTGTTACCTCGTCTTCACTGAGCATTGTCAAGTCGGTGGAATATCGCTTCCATACGATTGGAATTGGAATAGGTGATCCTGTTACATCACATTTTATTTCAACGTTATCTCCAACGCGAGCTGATAGATGATTTGTTTCAAGAGCTTTGTCTAATGACACCACTGAGAGACCTACAAGAAAATTGGAAGTAACTAACAGGACCTTTCAAATGTTGCAAAATAGTTGAGTTATTTTCATAGATAGTGTTTAACGTAATAAGAAGATTTTCTTTCCAAGACTTCATAGACTTCGACAGAAACACTCTATTCTGTGAACAGTTCTTCCAAAAGATCGCTTAGTCCATCATCAGCTTATCTCGAAGCATAGTTAATTACATTAAGAAATGCATTTTCATACCCACAGCAACGCCATCCCCCAGCCACCCAAAAATACGCCATGCAAAAACCTTTGGGACAAGGTATGCACTTATTTATGTGAGAACCTTTAAGCTTTTCCTCCTGCCCCCGATCAAGATGGGATTTTTCCATACGTTTTTCATTCTCCTATCGCTCTCATTAAATATTATGAAAACTTTTATTCTGATCTGTCGGTATCTATCTATGTTCTGTTTATATCTTTTTTTCTCGAGAACTAGACAGCCGAATTTCCAGAAGTTTTCAGGTAACGTTATTCTCGCCCCGGCCGCTTTTCCGGGAAAATTCCGGATTTTCTTCTATAGCTCATCAAAGTTTTTCATATTACTGCACTGAATGCTGACATATGCGTGTTAAAAAATTATTACGTTGCTGGGCCTGGTACTTGCGACGTAATTTTTCGAACACAACGTAGTTTTGTTTTCAAAAAAATGATGCAATGGAGCGCACTTACGGACTGCGTCACACTTTACCTTTTGAGAGGTTTTAGTATGCTTTTATTAAGTTTTTTTGTTTTTACCCTTTCTGTCCATCGGTCCGTCTGTGCACTACATCCCACTACATCCCACTGCAGCAAGCTGCACCTCACTGCACCTAGCTGCACCTCACTGCACCTAGCTGCACCTCACTGCACCTAGCTGCACCTTACTGCACCTAGCTGCACCTCACTGCACCTAGCTGCACCTAGCTACACCTCACTGCACCTAGCTGCACCTAGCTACACCTCACTGCACCTAGCTACACCTCACTGCACCTAGCTGCACCTCACTGCACCTAGGTGCACCTCACTGCACCTAGCTGCACCTAGCTGCACCTAGCTGCACCTAGCTGCACCTCACTGCACCTAGCTGCACCTCACTGCACCTAGCTGCACCTCACTGCACCTCACTGCACCTAGCTGCACCTCACTGCACCTAGCTGCACCTCACTGCACCTAGCTGCACCTCACTGCACCTCACTGCACCTGGGAACAGCCTGCACCTAGAGAATCCCCTTCCTTGACTTCACTGCATCACTACTTTATCATATCAATGTCAATGGTTTAGTTAGAAGAACGTCTCCGCTTCTTTACAGATTTTTTGTGATGTCCCTCTTGACACCATGGTGCAATACCACCCCTCCCCCCACTGAGTGATGAAAACTCAAATTTCAATAACTTACTGTACAATTTGTTGAAAGCTTGGAAGAACTCATGCGTGCTAAGTTTTCGATCGTTATTGGAATCGTCGAATATTAGCATGTCGCTCAACTCACAGCCATTGCTTAAATTTTCCAAGTGTTCCATTTCCGTTATGCGTTGCAGTTCACCCTCTTCCAACATTTGATCCTCATTCAGATCGTAATGCGAAAACATAATCGAAACCAGAAAGTCTTTGCTATGATTGTTGTCCTCTGACATTAATCTCGTATGACTGTATAGGAGAAGATTATCTTTCATTATTTCGTATTCCTGCGACGAACAATATCCTTTGTGCGTGTAGGTGGTGGTCCCAGTGTCAATTTCGTTTGCACTATTTTCGAATTGAATTTCATCGATGTATGGCGATTGCTTTAAATGTGGCATGGCGTCCGAGTACGAAAAAGAATGATGTGCGGGTATTGGTGTTGATGGTACTGCTGTGCCAGGTGATGGTGTTAAATGATTCTCCGCAGTTGTTTGAATGATAGGTTTGTATTTGTCAAATTTTTTCGATTTCTTCTTTCCGACTGTTGTACATTTCTCCAGTTTCTGTAGCGTTATTGGACGTTCTAAAATGCATGCGGCTCGATGCAGTTCACAGTGATTCTCGTATATCATTCCATCTGTGCCACAAATTGGCTTCCGGCGATGTGCGCAATATCGCTGACAAACACATTCCGGTAATCCCTTCGGATTCACCACACATTCTCTTCCTTTGGCACAGTAGTGAATTAAACATGGATCTGCAAACGAAATATTTGAGTTAATAATTTCCTCAAAGGATAACGATAGCAGGATATTACTGTTAGTTGATAGTTGGTCGTCTTCATCCATCAATATGTTATCAATGGTTACAAATGCGTCATGATTTGATTTTCCTGTTTCGCTTTCAGTGTAGTACAGCTGTTCGGCAATTACGATGTGAATCAGTGCTGTACAGATTGCAATATATGCGACGGTAATTTGATAATTGGAGGCAATCATTTTCATCTGAAAATCCAATATTCTCAAATGTATTTAGTTGCCATGAATTTCAAGTTAATGAAGACGTCGATAGCATGTATAACAATGAACAGCGTTCGAAATCGACATAAGTGTGTTAGGACACAAAGTGCTTTGTTATACAGCACGAAACGACCCTTCACTTATTCAAATTATTCATCGGAAATGGAGTGGGTGCTATAAATATATCAGTAGGCCTTCGGACAAAGCACTACTTCATTCATTGGGATGCAAATTTAAAACCTGAAAATCGATCTGGAAGTGGTGAGGATAATTAATATTGTTATGGGTAAATTGAAATTCCATGACATTTGGTTCCGGAGGATGAATATTTAATTTAGGTCAATTTGATTATCGAAACGAAAGGCAATTTAAAAATGTCAACGGCAAAACTTTGTTCCATTGAATTAGCTTTGTATTACGACACGGAAATTAACTTTGAGATAATTGGCTAATAATGCTACAATGAAGCGTACGAACAAAACAACTAATCTCCGGGAAGAATGGTTTCTTGCAGTGCCGCACTGAAAATTCATGGTGGGCAGTCCGTGTCCCTTATGTATAACAATTTTTCGTTAGTTTCATTAAGTTGTATTCAGCGACTATCATTATCACCATCGACGTTTTCCTCGGTAACCTGTCCTCCCTGATCCTGTGAATTTGTCCGGACTAGATGAAACTCTCACATTTTTCCCAAAATCTTCGTTTCTGATCACAGTGCCCCCTACAATTGATCTTTGCTATGGTCTTCGAGGGGCAGATAAACATAGAATATCCTTTATGCAACGCCGTTGTGAAAAGTGAACTTTTTCATGCATCGTTTCGGTGACGTTAGTGAGGTCGTTTTATAACTGGTTTTACTTTTTATCACTAGTGACAAAAAGTAACTTTTTATCACTCATTTGGGTGATAAGCAGTTACTTTTCGTCACTACACTCATGGAAATATATTTTTGCATTAATAGAATTTTGTACTTCTGCGCAGCTTTATAACACTGCAAAAACCTGCGGAGAAGTACAAAATTCTATTTGATGCAAAAATATATTTCCGTAAGTGTCACTAGTGGTAAAAAGTAACATTTTATCACTCATTCAAAAGTTCACGTTTCACAAGTTTTTGTATAAAGTCTTGTATGAAACACGTTGCGAAATTGGTTGTTTTTGTCACACGATGTGGTTATCCAACTCGCTTCGCTCGTTTGATAACTTCACATCTAGTGACAAAAACAACTCCATTTTGCAACTAGTTGCATAAATAACTATTATGCAACGCCGTTGTGAAAAGTGAACTTTTTCATGCATCGTTTCGGTGACGTTAGAGAGGTCGTTTTATAACTGGTTTTACTTTTTATCACTAGTGATAAAAAGTAACTTTTTATCACTCATTTGGGTGATGAAAAGTTACATTTTGTCACTAGTGATAAAAAGTTACATTTTGTCACTAGTGATAAAAAGTAAATTTTTATCACCCATTTGGGTGTTCATTCAAAGTTCATTCAAAAGTTCACGTTTCACAAGTTGTTGCATAAAGTTTTGTATGAAACACGTTGCGAAATTGGTTGTTTTTGTCACACGATGTGCTTATCCAACTCGCTTCGCTCGTTTGATAACTTCACATCTAGTGACAAAAACAACTTCATTTCGCAACTAGTTGCATAAATAACTATTATGCAACGCCACTGTGAAAAGTGAACTTTTTCATGCATCATTTCGGTGACGTTAGAGAGGTCGTTTTATAACTGTGTTTTTATCTTTAGCTTTTTATCACTCATTTGGGTGATAAAAAGTTACTTATTGTCGCTAGTGATAAAAAGTAACTTTTTATCACTCATTTGGGTGATATAAAGTTCATGTTTCACAAGTTGTTGCATAAAGCCTTGTATGAAACACGTTGCGAAATTGGTTGGTTTTGTCACACGACACAACTCCATTTCGCAACTAGTTGCATAAATAACTATTCATGAAAATGCACCCAATATGAGATTTGTTTTGATTTGAAAAAGGGACTTACAGTTGAAAACAGGTTATGCTTGGTTCCAATCAGATCTTTCCCCATGTAGCTATATGACATTTTCGTTCTTTTTCACCAGATGAGTCACTTTTTCCGAAACAAAAAAATATCTTGGGACTGTCTTAAAAATACGTCATAAAAAACTTGCTATTTTTTACACCCCGCCCTTTCCCCCTTGTCCAATTGTGTCTGACATCTCAGACTCTTCCCCTGTCTGGACGTCCGAAACGGACGCCCCCCCCATTCGAAAAAAAAATTAAAAAAAAAATGATTTTGGTAATGTTTACCCAGAATTATCTTCAAATTTTGTTGACGTCGTTGTACGATAGTGTGAAAACCGCTGAAAACATTACAGGACCTCTATTTTCAACTGGTGAGAACCTCATCTTCCTTCGCACTTGAAAATTTATCTGGCATGAGCTAGAGCAGCGGGGATAACATCGCACTCATGAGTTGAAAATAATGCCCCTCATGTCTTATTACATGCCGTCTGCTTTCCTGCGAATCCCAACTTTCATGACAATTGTTTTGCCTTCAACAAGCGAGTCGTGCGATGTTTTATCACCGGTAGTCTTCGCTGCTCTAACTCACAAATCCTCACACGAGAAGGAAGATGTGAGATAAATGTGATATACGCGTTCTTGCTTGTTGGAGATAGCGACACATAGGGATTATGTGACTTCTCATACAATCTTTAAATAATCCCAAGAAATCCATCCAAGAAGAAATTGTTAACATATCCTTTTGAAAATTTTAGAAAATCGTTAAAAATCCTTTGATGATTTAATTTTAGAAAATAATTTTGCATCGGATTATCTGCTCTTTGATGATGGTTTTAACAACTCTCGAAACACGACACCCTCGTCTCAATCATGCAGTGGATATCGGCCTAACTCTTTCTTCCACACAACGTTTCTGAAGATTCACCTGATCGAGCTTTGTGGCGATACCGCCAAAAAAATGGTTCCTATACTAAACATAGAAACCTGTTTCAGCTTCTCTTCATCCAAGCTAAGGCCAGGTCAGGTCAGGTTCTTATAACCTTAATAACCTTAATAACCTGAACCTGACCTGACCTGATATATCGATGAGCTGACCTAACCTGACCTGACCTGATGACCTGACTTGAAAAATTCTAAAGGCAATCATTCTGAATGTATGACCAAAGAATGTGCAAATGGAGATTTTAAATCGATTAAGAGCAATCTTTGTAAAAACGATGTTTTTCTAGCGTTAGTTTTATTATAAAAATTTGTCATTTTCAAAAAAGTATCTAAATAGCTGTTTACACTCATCGTTCATTAATCTAGTAGTTGGCCAGGCTACAGGATAAATTTGATTGACAATGATTGAAAATGGGTCGGTGTAATCGAAACGGCTGTCAGGAATACTATACATCATACAAATTGGAAGTCGGCAGCAGCAGCCTGGTACCAAATTGAAACTAATGTGAGATATATGATTCGATCCTACATTTTGGCGTAAACAGATTTGCAGCACCATGCTGCCATCTACCTTCTCAGCTCTAACACTTAAGTGAGCAGCCTGACGCTGTAAATCTGTTTTGTCAAATTGTAGGCAGGAGTAAATTATACATGCCAAATAAGTTTTAGTTCGGCACCAGGCTGCTACTTCCACCTAAGTTCATAAAACAAAAGTTTAAGCACGCAGCCTAGTGTCGACTTGAAATTTGTATGACGTATAGTATTCATGACAGCCTTTTCGATTACACCGACCCAATTTCGGCACCAGGCTGCCCTCTACATTGTCAACCAATTTTATCAAGTACGCACCCTGGTGCCGAGTTCGAAACTAATGAATAGTTGCGTACTTTTTCCACCATGAAATGCAGACCTATATTCTAGCGAAAGATTTGTAAAAACTAAGGAATCACAAAAAAGTAGCTCCACTACTTGATTAATAAAACTTTAGAATAAACAGTCATTTACTTACTTTCTTGAAAATGACACATCAGTTCGATCCAAAACGAGCCATTCCTATATTACTATAAAATTAATGTTATTCTTTGTTCTCAGTCGACGATCCAGTGGACATTATTACTGAGTGTAGATTAGAGGGGAAGGGTTAGCTCAGTGGTAACGTACTGGCTTTCCACCAAGAATACCCGGGTTCAAGCCCCGTGAGGATAAAATTCTGTATAGGATTTTTCTTCAATTTGTAGCATGAAAGTAACGTTCCTAAGCACACCCAAGCTTCTAAAAATGGGTAGTTGTGGTGTTTGGTGTCCACAACGAACCGTACACAGAAGAACGACATGTATGACGTCACCCATACACGATAAATTCTGTGTACAAATATCTGAGTCTATCTTAAGGCGGAGATATAATGAACACCAAATGAAATCCTATATATGCAGCTATAATATATAGGCGTGGTTCGGAATTCACGTTAAGCATGTGGTCCAACAAATGCCCTAGAAAAAGGTATTTCAGTTGTGTGTGATACACTGCATTTACGGGCTCATTTAGAATAAGCATAGTTAAGTCGGAAGCTTGAAGATGTATCGTAATGTCCAGGCCCAAAAAGCGAGATTCATTTGGCGTGTACGGCTTGTGCTGGAGGCTAGAAGATGTATCGTAGTACGTGTGCTCAGACGACGAGGCTTATTCAGCGTACCGGTTAGAACTATGCGTTCTGAAATGGGAACATTTAAATGTGGGAATCTAACTAAGACAGAATACATGAATGATAAGATTAGAACGTTTTGAGAGAGAACAAAAAGAACAACCAGCTCTATCCACATTGATCTGTGTTGTTACCATAAATGGATTTAAGAGAAAAAGATTTGGGAAAAGTGGCCACGAAAAAACTTCTAAGATCCCTTCGTATTATTCGAACGGCTCGAAAAGAACAGTAGTAGAAAAGAGAGGTAATTGTTAATATTTGCTGAGAGATCATAGCCTACCTGCGGCACAGGTCTTGTCGCTGCTGTACATCATAATCATCTTGCTTTATATATTCTTTAGTACCTATTGGTGTGAGTTTTGAACCCTGAGAGCTGACACACCTTCCCCTACGCCTCCCTATTACCCACCAACTGTTTGCTCGTCTAGTGAAAGCCTTCAAACTTCTAAATCTCAATTGTTATCAAACGTTCTCCAAAGTTTGCGCTAGGCCGAACACCCAGGACCTGTACATTCAAGATTGGCAACAATTCTTAGTACATGCCCAAACACTTCCTACCTGTTCTCCCAAAAAAACTACTAAATTAATTATTCCTAATATCCTCGTAAATAAAGTTATTATCCCATCGGTTCCTGAGGGAATTAAAATCAAGTTGAGCCACAAAGCTAAAAGTAGTAATACAAATTTTGTTGAATAATTGTGTCGAAGTTGGGTTGCTGTACCCCAAATAAAGTTCTCCTATTTCACATTTCATAATGTCAAGCAAATTTCCAACTTAATCATCAATGGAAAATGAGTGAATAATGAAAAGTTTAAAAGATTGATTGACTAAATTAAAGTTGACTTATCCTTAACTCCCGAAATAGCAATTGAATGGTGTATACAACCGCTAAGGGGCATAATGTTTTGTTTATGGAAGTGTCAGTTATGACAGCCGTACCTAAGCCGGTTGCCGAACAACAGTTGAAGAGTATTTGAAAAATGTTGAATTAAGGGAAAATTAACATTACGTAGGATGGAAAATTTATAATATGCAAAAATGTGCAACTGAAACAGAAACTCAAAATTTTTTGGCATTGTTCTTTTGCAATTTTTAAAATTGCTTTGCTTGGTTTGTACTGTCGGCTCAAAAAATTAAGTAAATTTGAAGTCAAAACGTAGTAAAGTGATGAAACTAAATAGTCAACCGTTGGAACAGTCGATGGCAGGAAATTTGCAATTACATGTACTCTTCATTTATCATGGCAGAGTAATAGCAAAGAAGCAAATAAAACAATGACAGAACAGGAATAGATCGGTATTTCGGTGAATAGCACTGAAAGATGAATTGGAATCGTTATTTGGCGGACTCAATGCGACATTGGCTTCTTCCATGACCGTTTTTGCGTTTCATCACGAAATTCGCTCTGTACTTATGTACGAAGCTGATGCCGTGACGCATTGAGCGCGACATTGACTTCTGTCAAAGCATTTCGCGAATTTTATTTTGAAATTTAGTTTTTGAAATCATCTGAAATTCGATATACTTTGACAGAAGCAGATGTGGTACTAAACGTGTCTCTTTTGCGAGATATACAATCGATTTACGCTGAAAGATAATTAGGCGTGGTGAAGATGGGAAATGTATTTTAAGTAATGTATTATGATTCTTAAGCCGGATGGCATGGGAAATTTCGTTCTCCCATCTGAAGGTCCCTCATAATTTGGTGAAAGCTTTTAAAATTCATAAAAATCTCAACAAAGGAATGAAGAAATAGCGTACAATGTGTACAATCCACGGGGTAAACGAAATACGAAATAAGTTGAGAACCATAGAAAAACCAATTTGAACAAAGCAGTGGTTATCGAGGCTTCAGCAGAGGACCTTAGTTTAAAACCGTTGTAAGCTTGTGGCGACTGCTGATTTCAAAAAAATTCCTACTTAACGAAGGTCAGATTTACAGTAACATTTGAATACTTTCGAACGGCTGATTTCGGCATTGTTCAACTTCTTGAATTGGTTCAAGTGAGGACATAGCTCGGATCTTTACATTTTTTGTCGGCTGTAATGTCTTACCCGTATATTACATTTTCGGTCTTCACATATGTCACAGATACAACAATCAATTAATTATTTAGATGAGTTCTCTATTTTTAACATGGAAACGATGGGACGACCCACGTAAACCTATTTTCATCCCAATATATTCCATCGAACCGTCAGTTTAGGGCTATTTTCGACACTGGACACCTTCATGTGGGCAGACAAAAATCGTAAAAATGTTTATTGATCATTGGATCACACTTCCTACATCTAATCAGCCATCGGAACATCGGATAATAAAAAATCACCTCTCCGGCATAATCATAATCCTTTTACCGTGCTATAAGAAGGCAATAAAACTTTTACAGCCAAAATTCCAATTTTCATGATTCAACCAAATCGAATGATAGAAATTGACTACCTATACACTATGTTTTCTACTATTTTAAAAGTATTGGTTGTTAGTTGTGTCGCATCTTTAATGTTAAGTAAATAAACAAATGGTGGTTTCATATGTTTTTCGAATCGATAAAAAGGTCCGACTTACTTCGCATACCAAAACAGAGAATTGATTTTTCCTCAATTGTGCCTCTTTATGTCTCAAAATTTAATTCATTTCATAAAATATGTATAAAAATCGTATTTTATTCATTCAAAGATATGTTTTCTTTTCGTTTGTTAAAAATGTCTAGCCGACTACGCGATCCTTTGTATATGTTCACAAACTTTATTTGAAAAAAAACACTGTCGTAATTATAGCTTTGGTGATCGGAAAAGTCGTGTAGAATTTGTAGTATATCACTGATGCAAACAACTTTCTAATAAGTGTATGAAGTTCATAAAATTTTTACTAAAAACTGGTTTCCTTTTGAGTCTATGATTGTGGTTTCTATGATTTTTTTTTAAAAAATATTGCTTTTACAATTTCAAACACTAAATTCACTTTTTTTTGTTTGATGTATTAAAAAAGAGTTCCTATTCTGACCACATGAAAAACGTAAATGCCACCCTTCCTTACTGAGTGAAAACATATAGCCGACGTTGTCATAATATTATATGGCATATTCCGACCACGGCATGAATTTAAACCAGGAAATGTTGTCGTAATTTTTTCTAATGTTGAACTTTCCCGGTATTTAATAGTTATTTACGTATCAAGGTGATAATGATTTTTCTGTGTACGTGAGAGTGTATTGGTTGTGACGGAAAATATTTTCCCATCACTTGGGACGAAAAGTTGCTTTCCGCGGTATGTGCACAAACACACTCTCACTATCGCAGAAAAATATCTATCAAAATACCCCAATACACACTCGATTTGTACTTTTCGCTTGGGCTTCGCCCGCGCGTACGTACACATCTCGTGTGTATTTAAGTATGTTGAAATATACTACTTTTGGCGAGTATGCAGTGCAAGGGTTACACTCACAAGCTTTTCCCAAGTTAAGTATAAAACTGTTCATGAAAGGTTGCGAAATTGATTTATACTCATTAGCGTGGCGAAGGTGCAGAGCGAAGCATTCAAAATTACGGACGACGTGAGACGAAATACAAACGAAATAACGACGAACTTTTGCTCTCTATTTTTACACAATTTTGTTAGAAATATTATCGTCCCCCACAGATATGACAGCCGCCGATCAAGCCGCAGAGGACGGATTTTCTGACAGCCGAAGCGCAGTTAGCTCAATGGTTCAAGCCGATTTTGAGCCGACTGGGAACCGATTTTTCGGATCGAGCCGACTTGTAATCTCACCACAAAATGGCTATAATTTTAACTGAGAAAAGAAATTATTCACTTTCTCGACGCATGACAAAAATTTTTGTGTTTGCTATTGCATCAGTTAAGTTTGAGAGTATGAATGTGACAATTCAAAATAAAATTCTTCGAACGAGGATGAACGTCTAATTTTCAATGGTATTGTCCTTTGAAATTATCTCAAATACAGTTTTTCATTCAGTTGTGAAGTAACTAAGTGCTAATATCTTTGAAAATACTTCAAGTGGTACCATCCGCAACATTTTTGCTGATCGAGAATTTTCATCAGCGTCATATTATTTAGACGATATGCACGCCATCCATCGTACGTGCTACCTTAGATGGTTCGACAAGGTAACATTACAACCTGATGGAGGAATTGTCGGCGATGAATATCTCGTCAAAAATGGGACAGATGGAACGTCTCATCAATCGAAACCGCCGCAGAGATGGATGTTTTCAAAGATTTTAGCACTCACTTCACAATTAAATGAGAGACTTTCTGCATCCGCCGCGCCATTAGAGAACCTATGAGCAAAAATCTTGCGCTCGTCAACGATTCGTATTTTCGGTGAATGTTTCAACGATAAGTAATAAATAAAATGAGAAGTTCATCATGGCTAAAGACGGATTTTTTTGTTATGAAGATCGATCTCTGATGCTGTGTCTCTTTACTATTATAATTATCCCAGGAAAAGATTCTTGTAAGGACTATGCGTCCGAATTGGTCGAAAATGAAAGAACTGTGAAATTTTGCGGGCTTTCGACCTGAAAACTTGAAACTCGCTCCTCATGGAAACGTTTTCATAATCTTTTACGGGGCAGTATGTGTAGCATATGTTGTTGCTTTTTTCGCATCTCATATTAATTTGAAAAAGTAAAATTTTGGTAGAATCGGCTCGAACCGAAAAATCTGCTTGAGCCGCCGATTTACGACCAGTGTGCCATTTTCAATCGGCGCGCTGCAGTCGACGACTTTTCATTGGCTGTCATGTCTGGTCCCCCATCCCCCAAAAGGTGCGTAATTTATAAACGACCCTTAAGTTCGTCCCTTCGTTTTTTCAAAAACCTTCCAGCCGATTCTATCGTGGTTTTCTCCTTCACCAGATTTACATTACCTTTTGATACGATTTTACGACTCACTGTAAAGAATGAGTTTTTCTGATTTTTTTCACGTTTTTAGCAATTCTCGTAACAGCCGATTTTAGACAGATTTGTAGACTATTTTGCAAGCAGCGTTCGCCCATATTTTCGCGAAATTCTCTCCTACTTTTCTGTCATTCGATCGCATGTTATTTGGGCATTCGCTATCATTAACGTCAATTGAAAATGGACACTGTCCCACCATTCGCCATAGTTATTTCCCCCTCGCTATAACCTCCTGAAGCGATATTTTGATCGTCTAATAGAAGTCTCTTTATTCACTAGAATTGAGTTAATAATTTGCAAATTAAATGCATATCTTAAGTAAAACATTTTCCCAACATAATCTTCCTTCCTAAATGCGAAAACAATCAGCCTGGCATCCGATTTTCTCCACTACAACATTCGGATTCGGCCATATATCGATCGATAGCCGATTTCCACCCTCTCTTTGCTTTATGTTTTTCTTTATGAATTGTGTTGCGTGCGTTTACCCCATATCTTGATATTATGATGTTTGTATGTGCATCGTCAATGTATATATTTACATCCCGATGGATATACACACATAAATAACTGAACATTGTTTTGTAGAAATGAACACCACGCTGCTGTGCACAAGCACCACATATATATATTCCTTGCGATTAAATGACTTCCAAAAATTTATCACTTCTTTTATGATGTTGTATAAAGGATTATGTTATATTATTAATATAATAAATGCAAACATACCGAAATATTGGAATTCTCTGGATGTATTTAAGGGTTAAATGCTCATGAAGAAATGAATAAATATTTTTATTGTATGTGTACATAACCATGAAAATAACAACGACGATTGAAACGTAAGCATAA
>CM055403.1:115457680-115468756 GCA_029228625.1 Pseudolycoriella hygida | reverse complement strand
ATCAAATGCTTTCATTTGACACCAAAATGAGGAATTTCCGTGCTATACTTGCTGAGATATTTTCGAAAAAGCTTCACCGACCCTCGAAAAACCATGTTTTTGGTTACTTCCTCGACCATATATCCGGAGCCACTTGATCGATTTTGCTCATCTTTGAACTTCAATCATGGGAGGCATGTTCCTTTCAGGGAAAAAAAGTTTGGGCTGAACGGTTAAGCCGTTTGGAAAAGAAAGTGAAGACGGACATTTTTTTTATTGCTGATTCGTCATCTCTAGACGATAATAGATGCATCCCCTCCCCCCTCTCACCTCGATCTACTCCATGTTACAATGAAATTGTTTGTAGTAAACGTATAGGACCTTTGTACTTCGTACGGGTCCAAAAATATACTTATCAAAATACACTGAGGAAAAAATCTACAAACGACGTAGGCATTTTGTTTATAATATGCGCCGCCGACGTATTATATACGCAGTGAATGTATTATCAACCTTATTTAAGTATTGTGTAGTATACCATACGTAACGAACGTATTATGAGCTCACATAATACGTGCACGGCGTTTGTAATACGTGCACGGTGGACAAAATACTTCAGCGGCGTATATTATAAATACAATTCCTACCTCGCTTGTAGATATTTTCTTTAGTGTACAATTTAGTAATGTCACCGCTTTTTTTCCTGGCCATGCCCCCAATCCCCAACGGTCCTGGTGTCAACTTAACAAAACAGTAAAATAACTTGACAAATAATTAATTTCTAACTAGTGCCAATACATAGTTTCAATAAAAAGCTAGTGGTGAGAGTTTGATTCGACATAAAGGTAGCGCTGCGTAAGAGTCTCCTTGCATTAATTATTATCTTTACAGTAATGTTACGCAAATGGTCCACGGCTATTTTGACCAGTTAATTTGAACAGACGTAAAACGTAATTGTAAGCAATAAATTATTCTACGGCATACCTTCAAAACGTACCGCTTTTTTATTTTGTTGTTTTTCTTGAAAAAATTTACAAAATTTTAGCCCCATTTGACAGCCGCAAACGAAATGACGGAGGACGAATGTACTACCGAATAGTATTTACTATGTTATGAGCGGTCTTTACGCTGGAAATCAAAAACTGTACAATTTTTAGGGTTATAAAGAGTTACATTGTGATTTGAAATTTAATTTGAGTGTCCGTCATCGCTCGTTTTTTTCGATTTCGGCGGCTGTACTAACTGAAGTGATCCTTTCATTTATTACTTTCTTAATTTTATAAAAAAAATGGGGGCATTTTTCGGCATATCGTGGAACAACTTTTTGTTTAAAATAATATTTTACCTCACTTTTGTTGAAATGGCTATGGACCATTGAATCTTGTGTACAGTTTGAGTTATTGTAAAGACGTCACCGATCGACATATCAAACGAGTCATTTTATTTTAGTTGTTCGATTCGACAGTAAAATAAATTTCATTTACTTCATAGGTACATACTCCGATAGAAAACCAAAATGCCCATTGTATTTCGTATAAAAATATTTTGGGTAGAGGTAGAAACGCGGGCAGCGAGATCCAGGAATTTCGTTTAATTTTGGAACAATTTAAAATATAATTTCCTTGGAAGACTAACGATTGTCTTGTTATCGAATTGTGTGTGCTCCGTGGCGGCTTGCAGTTTATTTTACTTAATCAATTTACAATGCGAAGGAGTTCCGAGTCGTTTATTATCAATCATCAAGAAAGATAGGAATTTGAAATATGTCATATGTCACAAAACGGTGGAAATAAATTCAGCTGCACAGCATGGGTAATGCTAGGTAAGTAATTAACAATTCTGAAGGTGCTAAATAGTAGCGAGTCGCTCTGACACCATCAAAGGAACAAAAGACATGAAAACTGTAAAGGTATTACTTCCGACACAAAACGAACAATTGGTTGCCATAAATGTCCAAATTTCGTTCGAGTATTTTGTTGCACATGTTGAAGTACAGTATGTCTCCATACCCACAGTAGAATCTGTTTAACAAAATGCTAATCACACTCGTGCATATATAAATGAGAGCTTGTGTATGTTTCATCATCATTTAAAATGGACAAGACGCTTATATTTTTTTTCTTCATTTGCTTTATGATTGGTGGGATGATATTTTTAGCATATGTGTGCCTCCGTGTGCTAATATTAGGAGGAAAGACGATACGTGGATTCTAAAAACAAATATTACAATAAATAAAATTCTTCTCCCACGATATTTTTAGAGGCTCGGAGCAAAAGGTTTGCAATGACAAGTAAGTAATTCTTACGCTTATAGTAGATTAATGCCACATTGAATCATATAGGAGACGTATACGTGACACGAGTGAGTACAAGTATGTTACAGTCAACGCTCTCTATAACGAATTCTGAAGGGAGTTCGGAGTTCGTTACAGAGAATGTTCGTTATAGAGAATGTTATCGTAAAAACTTCAAAATGAAACTCGTCGGAATAATTTTTTTCAAAAAAACGTTGTTGGTTTAATTCACTTAAAAATTTCGTTTAAATTTTACTTCAGGTACAACGTTTACAAAGTTTTCAGTTAAATTAAAAGGAAAACTGAAGTTGTTTTCGCGATTTACAATTACATGACCGTTAGCATATGTGTTTCCAAAATTGAAAAACAAGACATTACATCTTGGGGTGTGAACAAATTGTTTGTTAACGCATTATGAATCTTACGAAGACTCTCTTTCGCATCGTTACGCACCGCAGAAATTTCGGTATCATTTGCAGGATCAATGTCAGGAGCGCCGACTTCATTGTCTCCGACTTTATCGTCTACAGTCGCATCGGTCTCCTCAACGTTGTTGATGTTACTCAAGAAATTTAAAATTTCCTCATTAGATGGAAGATCTTCCGTCAGAAGTCGCACATCTACTGCGACATAATCGTCGAAAGAGATATCTAGGTCGAATCTGGTTTTGATACGGTTCCAATTTTCAATGTTTATTGTATCGCTTTCTGTTTCCTGATCATCACTTATTTCTTCGTGTTCACTGCTCAAGTTTCTTAGAAGGGATAAAGGCAGATCATCTTCAGCTTTCCATTGATTGGCGATTCGCACATGCTTGAAACAATTCTCAATTGTTTTCGGCTTTACTGCATTCCATGCTTGTGACAGATACATGATAGCATCCTTCAGATTTACATCGCTAAATTCAGAGTCGGAATCCAGTTCTTCTACCAATTTGTGAACTACGTTTGCTCTGTACTTTAGCTTCAGGTCTTTTTTTTCAAATTATTTATTCAATCTAGTTTTACAGTTTTTACAATTTGTTTCTGCTTAAAATAAATTTACAGTCATCTAGACTTTATCAAATTTATATATGAAATTTCTTTATAACAGTTTCAGTTAAACTTGAAAATTCGATCAAAGGTATACTTTAGGGAAATTTTGTTTTAGTTAAATGGAATTTCAGTAGGCTAACCACCTTGCTGAAAGACGTGAAAAACAATCAATATTCTAGTTTTTTAATTAAATTGCACTTAACCTAGGGACTCCCTTTAGGGAGACAACATAAGCCGTTGTGATCAAGTCAAATTAAATCGAATCATTTAGAATAGAATTCTTGTGTTCTTGTAATCGGATTGGTTTTCCGTTTTAATTTTCATCGTTATCGTGAGGAAATACATCAGAATGTGCGTAAGTCTAGAATGACAGTAACTTGGATTCGGCGCCCCTCATCAACGAATGAGGGGGTTTGTAAATGCAATTAGCAATTCGATCATCTGAAAAGTCCCCAAATTTACAGATAACAGAGTTTTCGTGTAAATAGGTCTTACTAAGCATGTTTTTAGCCAAGCCATAAAGGTGTTCGTTAAGCCTCGGGACCTTTGTAACTTTGTGTAATTTTTCAACAGAAATAAATCGGAAATTCTTCCTCGTCCTTCGAAAATTAATTGCCATACGGAGACATTTATTCTCAAATAGCTTCAATCTCCTAATCAAGTACTTCGGCAGACTGTGCCAAATAGCAACTGCATAAGTAAGAACCGGCCTCAATATAGTCAAATAGACCTTTACTTTCACATCTTGCGAAATACCATTGTTCGCATTCATGACAGGATATAGCTTGTGCAGCCCGGCGTGTACCTTAAGCAACATCCTATTTACATGCTCATTGTGTTTCAGATTCGGTTGAACGTAGTAACCCAAAAAGCGTACGTTTTTCTCGTAGGGAATCTTCGAGTCATTCATTTCAAGAGAGTATAAACTATCATCAATGGCACTAGCGCGACTCGACCTATGTATGAACAGAGCTTCCGATTTTTCAACATTCACTTTAATTTTCCACTTCTGATAATAGCTCTGTAGCTTATAGAGGTGGCTCTGCACGTTAGACTTTGCTCTACCCTGAGATAATCTGGTTGAGAAGGTGCTCGTATCATCTGCGAAGACAGTCAAAGTCGTATTCAGATGCGTTGGAAGGTCTATCATGAAAATAACAAAGAGCAAAGGACCAAGTATCGAACCTTGTGGGACCCCATCATTCACTAATATCGGGTCAGACAGTTGGTTTTCCATCTTAACTCTGAAGCAACGATCTTTGAGGTAAGAAAGGATAATTTCTATAAGGTAACGAGGAAACTTCATCTTTATCAGCTTATAAATAAGACCTTCGACCCACATCGTGTCAAATACCATTTCTATGTCCAGAAATGCAGCTATCGTGATTTTACGATCATTGAAGCCCATAATCGCCTCCTCAAATAGCCATGTGAGAGCATGTACTGTAGAATGTTTGCTCCTGAACCCAAATTGACTGCTAGGCAGCAAAAAATTCTCATCACAGTATTCAAGTATCCTAATGTGGAGAACCTTTTCGAGAATCTTGCCCAGGCCGTTTAGGAGACTAATAGGCCTAAAGTTCTTTGCCTCATTTGCTGGCTTACCCGGCTTGGGTATCGGTATGACATGGGCTGTCTTACATGATGTGGGGTAGTATCCTATGCTCAGTATACAATTAATCAACTTCGCCAAGAATTCATGAGCCGACCTAGGAAGCTTCTTTAGGACAACGTTTGGGATAGCATCCGGTCCATTTGACTTTTTATTCTTGAAACGTTTAAGAATACATTGAATCTCATCAGCATCCGTCAAACGCGGTTCTAGCTGTACTGTCGTAGTCGCCTGGCTGAACGAACATATTTCAGACCTCACAATCTCATCAAACTCAGCATCACCCATACCTCTATTTTGCCTGTGGATCTCGTCATACACTTTTGCCAGAACGTTCGCTTTATCTAAAGAATTGCTAACCAGAGCCAATATTTTTGTACATTTTAGTGTCCGGCCTGATCTGTTTCAGTCTTCTCATAAGAATCTCGGATTCCCTAGCATCTATGTTTTTTCTAATGATCGCGTTCAAACCACTTATTTCGTCCCTCAGCCTGTGATCCCTGAGCTTACTACGAAAGTATGCCCTTCTCAATCTCTTCTTCCTAGCAATGCAGTCCTTCAAGTATGATGGGAAATGATTCTTGTCAGTGAAGCTCTTCTTGGGAATGGATTCATCCATCGCATAACTAATAACTTTAGTCAAGTGTTCTACACAAGAATCTATGTCGTTTGCATCAACCAGCGGTACTACACTCAGTTTTTCGTCTAATATTCCTTTAAACATACCCCAATTTGCTCCTCCGTACATGAATTTCTTGACGGGATCGTCGTAGGAGAGATCGTCATCAATCTTCAAAACGTGCTCGACTGGACAATGGTCCGGGTTGGGCTCAGTGACAGCACTACTAACCACCCTAACACCCTTCGCCAAAGCCAAATCAATCGTGCTAGGATTAGTTCTGCTTCTGTAGCATGTGTAAGCTCTCGGATGGATCAGTTCGGCTACATTGTCATCAACGAGAAATTTACAGAGAATATTGCCGTTGGTATTGTTCTTAGAGTTATGCCAATAGCGATGTTTTGCATTGAAATCCCCGCCCGTGAAAACATTTGAGTGCAAGTTCATGAGCTTCAGCAGATCATCTCGCATGAGACTATTGGGACAGTAAAATGAATCCACAACCAAAGACTTAGAATTACTTAAAGCTAGCTTCACACACGTCGCCTCAGAAGACTTCAGCAACGGCGTATTAACTACTTCATGCTTAACTCCCTGTCTGATTAAAATCGCCGTTCCCCCACCACCATCAGACAAGCGATCGTTCCTGTAAATATCATATCCTGGAAATTGCACAAAGTTACTATCATTTAGCTTACTTTCACTCAACAACAATAAGTGAGGCTTTTTTTCATACAAGAGGTTTTTAACTTCCTCCTGCTTCGATTTACTCCTCACCTAGTTCACGTTCCAAGTTACTATCTTTAAATCTTTACGCGACATGACTACGTAAATTGGGACAAAAAGTCGATAATCATGATCTTTTTTAACATAGCGTCATTTACCTTCTTGTATTCAGGTACGAAGGATTGGATTTTATGTAGTAATTCTGTTAGACTACAGTCAAAGAGACTATTGATTTCATTGCTCATAAAATTTAAAGTATTTTCTTTACCTCTCGCTTCAACATTCGTTCTCAAAGCTTGACTATATGTCATATTACTATTAACCATTGGACTTTTACGAGTAAAATTCTCCTTAATTACATTAGAAGCTTTAATCGTATTTTTACCTGTCTTTTGTGGTTTTTTTTTTTATTTATTTCAGAAAGAAAGAAATTTATACAGAAGATCTTAACTTAAATAATAGCACATTTTTAAGCAAAGATTTCTAACCGTGTAGCTCCAGTATGTGGAACAATTCAAAGGAGCTACTTACTAATTTGATCGCTCGTATTTAAAAAAAAAATTGGATAATTTAATTATATTAAATAAAAAAAAAATTCAGAATGAAAACAAAATTATTCAGAAATAGTAATTATTTGAAATTAATTCGATAAAAGTGAAATTAAAGATATATCAAATCTAATCTAGGGAGACAACTTAAGGGAAGAAGAGAAAGGCAGCTAAAATCATAAACAAAAATAAAAAATCTATTGATTAAATTAAGACTACTCACGAGTAGAACACGGTATGCTATCAGTGTTTACAGAGAAAATCAATTAAGAAAGAAAAAAAGCCTTTAATGAACGACAGAATTCGTTGAGGTGTCTAGAGTTTCTAATCTGTGCAGGTAATACATTAAACAAGATTGGACCTGCGTATAGCAAGCTACGCTTTCCGTAATTGGATGAGATCTTTGGCCTTTTCAACATATAAGAATACCTGGTCCCGTAACGATTAGCACTATCTGAGAACACCAGCGAGTGGTGCTTGAGTTCATTTACACAGCAAAAGACATACTTACAGACAGCAAATTTATACATTTGCGTCACATTTAGTACCGTTGGAAATTCAGACTTGAATAGTAACTCAGTGGGGAAGCTCAGTGGTAACTTATGTGCTGCTTTAAGAGCCCTCTTTTGTAGACCTTGGAGCTGGTCCAAATAGGTCTTGTTCGCGGAACCCCACACACCGACGCAATAAGTCAGATGACAGTGAACAGTCGAGTAATAAATTAGCCTCAATATTTTCTTGGGGAGGAAACGCAACTTCTTAAGGATGCCCACCCGCTGGGAAATCAACGCGCCAACCTTCGAGATATGTTCCCCCCAATTGACGAACTCATCCAAAGTTAGGTCTTTTGTGGTTTCTTCAAGTTTTCAGCGTATTTAGTGTAAACCGGGCATTTTTTGTAGCTGGCTGGATGAGCTTCGTTGCAGTTCACACATTTAGCTGGTTGATCGTCTTCAAGTGGACAATCGCCTGGTGCGTGTCGTTCTGTACATTTGACGCAACGATATTCCAATCCGCAGTTGGTGGCTGCATGTCCAAATCGTTGACATTTCCTGCATTGGGTACCAATGTCTTTCTTGATGAACTGTTGCCATGAGATGGACTGGTGACACACGTTTTTTATCGTTTTAGTGAGTTCCATTATTTTGGTTCCTTGCTCAAAATTCACGATGAACATGTCCATGCTGACTTTTCCTTTTCCAAACATGGGTTGCACGCTCAATGCTTTCACTTTCTGTGTCGAAAGATCTTCGATAATTTCGTGAGGCGTGTATGAGTGATGAACGCCCTTGAGGACTAATCTTAGTGGTTTTTTGTCCTGCGTGGTGAAAGTGGAAAAGGGAATTTTTTGTCTTGCCAGAAATTCCTTCAGCGCACTGTGGTCCTCTAGTGATTCTAACGTAACACTATAGCCTTCTTTTAAAATCTTGAACAAGGCTTTTCCGACAAGCATTTTTTCGATGTTGGAAATCGCATCTTTTGGATTTTTGAACGGTTTTGTGATCGTGATTGGTGGTATTCGCTGTTTGAGAATCTTTTTTCCTGAATGGTTATCCCTACCAAATTGTTTCACGTTAATGTTGTTACTGATTTTCCCAGCCAAATCATCTGTGTCATCGCTGGAATCCAAAATAGCAAATGGATTTCTGTCAAGAATTGAGTTTCTTATCAATGTCTTCGCTGTTGTCGTATGAAAGTCACCAACCATTTCCATCATCATCTGCGGACTTATCAGGCGGTTCAACGCCTTTATTTAATGAATCCATTGCAATGCACTTTTTGTTTCAGGTCTTTTATGACACCGGCGTCCATCGGCTGCGTTTTTGATGTCGTGTTTGGCGGAAGGAAAACCAGCTTTATTGATTTTAATTGACGAACAAGGTTCTTCGGATGCGAACTGCAATTATCGACGAAAAATAATACTGATCGGTTCTGTGCCATGAATTCTTTGTCTAAGTCTGTCATATATATATATTTTGCGAACGCGACACAGGTCATTCAAGCTTTTGTGTTGGAGGTATACACCACTGGCAATGATAATTTTTGACGAAGCAACGGGAACGACGCGATTTTCCGATTACCGGCAACTTTAATTTTTCGGTACCTGTACAGTTCGCACCAACCAACACACTGACCCGAACTTTGCTAAGTTTACCACCATAACACTTTTCATTCCGATACGTTAGTGTATGTTTTGGCAAACATTTAAAGAAAAGCCCCGTTTCATCAATGTTGAAAATGTCATTGGCATCGTAATCCATCAACGTGTTTGGTAGCTGCTTGAACCAATCATCGACCGCTTCGTCATCGACACTTGCACTCTCACCAGACATTGTTAAATGGTTTAATTTTGTCTACGTTTGAACTTCGCAAGCCAGCCGTCGCTTGCCATGAAATTCTGAATGTTGAAAAGTTTTGCAAGACTTCTGGCCTTAAATGCATAAAAATTATTTACTACCAGTTCAAGAGAATCGTAAACGTAACATTTTTACTTTAACCTGAACAATCGCACCAGTCAATGGTATATTTGCGTTCCAAACCCTTGTAATGAAATACAATATGGCCTTTTCTAAGTCTACGTTCTTAACGACTCGATTTTTTCTAATTTTTCTATTGATCACCGTTCGTGACTTCGCGATACGAAACTTTCTTGCAACGTCACCTTTTTTAAGCCTTTATCTACGTCTTCAATTAGTTTAATTTTATTCTCTAGGGTCAAATTTCGTTTAAAAAACTTCATCGTTATTAAACACAGAACAAACAACAGGAACAACGTGACCATAGCTTTACACTAATTAAATCGAAATGCACAAAACGTCACATAGATCAAGTACCATTGTTTCGACACATGGATGGGTGTATTATCATTTGAATTTGATTTTTACGATGTTGCAAACCATAGGCGTAGATTTTCTGAAGGGGTATCGGGAGTTTTTTTGTTCGTTATAGAGAATGGTTCGTTATACAGAAAGTTCGGTATAGAGAGCGTTGACTGTATATGCTTTAATGTGGCATTACGCTATTTTATTATTAATCGCAAGAGTCGAACTACACATTAAAAACATCACGACATAATAATAGCACCACATTCAACGCAAAATAAGACTTTTACTTACGTATCAGAATAGATGCGGCAAACAGAGTTGATGTTATGAAAAGACTCAAACGTATTTAAGTAAATATTCCTTACGTCCACATTAAATTGTATAGGCCATTGCCGACAGGGCGTAAAAAAAGCACAAAATTGACCCCAAACATAACTCGAATAAATCTTTTCCGATTTCCATAATTTTTTTTTGTTTGAAAGATATTTGCATGGCCGACAATTTATGAAAGACACTTTTTTAAATTTGAGTCCTTGGACTTAGCTAGGGCACTAAAACCGAGTCTATTCTAGGGCCATACGTGTTTTTTGTACATAACTCGAATAAATCTTTTCCAATTTTCATCAATTTTTTTTTTGCTTGATAGATCTGGGCATGGCCGATAATTTATGGAAAACAGTTTTTTTCAATTTGAGTCCTTGGACTTAGCTAGGGCACTAAAACCGAGTCTTTGCTAGGACCAAACGTGTTTTTTCTACATAAATCGGGTAAATCTTATCCGATTTTCAAAATTTTTTTTCCTGAAAAGTAATTGAAAAAATTATTACGGATTTGAATTTGGGCAAAATCGGTTAAGAACCCTCGAAGTTACAGTAAAAAAAGTCGGTGAAACCTTCTGTCTCGTATCTCTACGAAATTAGAACGGAAATCACTCTTGAAGGTTTTAAGTAAAAGATATGAGCATCAAAAAAACCCCGCAACCTAAACTGGTGAAAATCTGTTGAGTGGTTTGGGCTGTAGAGCTTTTAGTGTGGGCCCAATTCACGCTACGTGACCCTACAAGATATTTAGTGGTTTTTCGTGAATATTCCTTTAATGTTGAGGTTTTTTTGTTCAGTGTTGCAGAAAAAAAGATGCGAACATTTCTATTCATGGAAGTATGGATCAGAGTCCTCTCCTAAGTACTCTAATAGGTTCTTAAACCTGCCTTAGCGCATTTTTTTTTAAAATTTTGAGATTTTTTAGGGATTCAAAGAGATTTTAATACCGTTTCTTCGGACGGATTTTTCATAATTGCCCTTTCGGCAATTTCCAATCCGATGTAATGGCTAGTGCTCTAGGTCGGTTCTAAGATCGGGCCTAGTGCAATTTTTTTTTTAAATTATTTCCAAGCCCGAAATTAAAGGCTTTTTTATTATTTTTTTTTTTTTTTTATTGAA
>CM055403.1:115412985-115433985 GCA_029228625.1 Pseudolycoriella hygida | reverse complement strand
CTCGGTTAGAGGTATTTTTTTGGACTAGCGAAGTGTAACGGAAATGGTTACAGTTGCCATCTGTTGAAGTTTTGTATGAAACATTTCTAACTCTAACCCTGAGTGTACTTATTCGTACAGTGAACTCTCTCACTGATTTGATGCATGAATTTTATACGTTAAACATAACCAAAGACCCGTATGTATCAGAATAGATGTGGCAAAGAGACTCGAACGTATCTAAATATGCAAATAAGCGGACAATCCAACGTTTTCTGTTCTTTTATAACAGTAAGAATT
Organism: Pseudolycoriella hygida; assembly: GCA_029228625.1. Lineage (NCBI taxonomy): Eukaryota > Metazoa > Arthropoda > Insecta > Diptera > Sciaridae > Pseudolycoriella > Pseudolycoriella hygida. The sequence continues at coordinate 115,433,706 of CM055403.1, read as the reverse complement.
TCAAAGATCCATAGAAATTACTAAGGTAATGGTCAAAGGCCCTACCGAAGTACGTCTCAGACAATTCAAATCTAGAAAAGCTGGACCATTTTCCCCTAAAACCCTGAAACATGTGTTCTCTAAAATTTTATTCTCTACAACTTTGCCTTTGGAAGCAACTTTCTACCTCTCATAGTTCCGGAGATTCGGGTCATCCTGCCCAATTATGGAAGTGACAATATACCAGAATTGGGCTATATTTCCCCAAAACCCTGAAACAAGTGTTCGCTTAAATTTAATTCTCTACAACTTTGCCTTTGACAGTAAATCTCCATATTGCATAGTTAAGAAAATAAACACGAAAAACTGTTTTCGTAAATCGCCAAGAAACTCAATTTCGTCCATTCCGTTGGTCCCAGTGTCCAGACCCCTGACACGACACGATTCCTACAAAAAATTTTTTGACATCAAATGCTTTCATTTGACACCAAAATGAGGAATTTTCGTGCTGTAGTTGCTGAGATATTTGCGAAAAAGTTTCATCGACCCTTTCATGTCCGACCTCAACTTCTTCAATTCAATTTAATTTATTTTCAACTACTATATCAAGGTTGCCCTTATACAACTTGCGTTGGACATAGTTACGTTAACAAAACCATAGAAATATTAAAAAATACATTCTGCGAAAAATCCCAGCCGTCCCAGCATACCTGACGCCAACAGGAAGCGAGTTCCAGTCTCTAAAACCCTCAGCAAATATAGATCGCCTACACTTCCTTCTATCGAAGCGCAAGAGTATGAGTCTAGTTGTCACGTCAACGCTAACAAACTCATAAAGGTAAGAGGGTTCCCCAGAATGAATAAGCCTGTAGATAAAAGCCATTGCACGAAACTTGTGATGCTCTTCCCACGAACAGCCGAGAAACTTATTAACGGCCGCCGATATGCCCCTCCTTCGCAAGCCATAAACGTACCTCACAATGGATTTGAAAGCCCTATCAAAAAGCCCTCTCGACGTTGCGTCAATGTCATAATAAAATATTTCACAATAATTATCGAAATGTGGCATCAGCAGAGCATTCGCCAGCATCAGCGTTGTCCTGAACGGTGTCATCCCCGATAAAGGCCACATATTTCTAAGGCTAGCATAAATCTTTTCGGTGATTATGTTCACATGATCACACCACGAAAACTCAGAATTCATAACAAGTCCTAGATTTATACCTTTGGTAGAAAATGGGGTAGTGACACTGCCACGGGAAAGTGAAGGAAACGTCGCATCCCCTTCAAGGCCAAATGCAATTGCTTGAGTCTTACCTGCATTAAGCGTAAGCTTATTCAAAGACGACCATTCAGCAACCCTCCTCAAGTCATCATTGATTGTGGCGAAACAGTCGTCCAAATCGGCAGCCTCAAAAAACTTATACAGCTGCGCGTCATCTGCATAAAGATGAGGGATCATAAAACGAATAGAGTCGGACAGATCATTTATATATAAAGAAAACAAAAGAGGCCCCAGTATGGAACCCTGTGGGACTCCCATCGAAATTGGGAGAACGTCAGATAAAGTTCCACTAATGCAAACAGTTTGTGGCCTGCCAGATAATTTTTAACCAAAGAAATGGCGGTCAAGTAAAAAAAATTGATTTCGAAGTTTGGCACAAAGAGCATCGTGACGCACTGAGTCGAAAGCTTTAGAAAAAGGCCGATGCTATTCGACACCGGTGTCGAATAGCATCAACAACACAGCTAGTGCTATTCGACACCGGTGTCGAATAGCCACACAACACGCTACATGCTATTTGACACCGGTGTCGATTAGCCACACAACACAGCTGATGCTATTCGCGCGCCAAATTTATTTCTAGTTCTCAAACTTGGGTGTCGTTCCCCTCGAAAGCCCGTTTTTCACTAATTTCTAAAGTTTTCATGATACATCCTTCAGCTTGAATATTTTCCAATGATTTTTTGATCGAAAGAAAAAAAACAATAGCGGGTTTGCACGCAGCTCACTCCTCTTCCAATCATTATTATTTAATTATTAATTAAGATTTTTTTGAATAAAAATATTTACATTTTTTAGAGAGCAAAATTTTTTCGATTTATACAACAGTAGTAGTAGTAGTAGTACAACGACTTGATCGATTTTGCTGAAATTTTGAGGATAGCTTAAGAGCATCATGTCAGTCGACACGTATTTTCGTATTTTTCTTTTTCTTGAAAAAACCTGACCATTCCTGGGTTTTCTGGGATTTAGACGCTTCCAGACTCAGTCAGGATCAGGGACTATTTTCACGAACTTCGCGAAATTTATCGAAAAAATTTGAGAAAAGTTCACGAAAATTCGCGAAATTTTTTCGCGAAAATAGTCCCTGGTCAGGATGAATCAATAACTCTAAAACTATCCGAGAATATACAAACTTCTAGATTAGTGGTTCTGCAATGAAAAAAATGAGAAAGGAGTCTTAACTCTCAAACTATCGGAGTTAAAATGTTGCTTCTAAGGGTAAGGTTTCAGAGATCTAAATTTTAGCGAAAACATGTCTCAGGGTTTTGGGGAAATATGGCCCAATCCTAAGATGTGGCCACTTCTAGAATTGGGACGGATGACCAATATCTCAAGAACTATGAAAGTACGAAAGTTGCTTCCCAAGGCTACAACTTTGCGTCAGATTTAGACCAAAATCAAATATTTGTGGGGGTTCATTCACAAATGAAGTCACACACTGTTTTATAGAATCCCCCCCCCCCTTACACATAGAAAAAGTGTTCAAAACGTTCTTAATTTCCATATAAAACTCAACATTTTCACGCTTTGTTTGGTAGCCCCCCTCCCCTTCCATAGAGTACACCGTCACTTGTGAACGACTCCTTTTCGCATGTCCAGCTGCAGATCATGTTTCAGGGCAGTTATACAGACTTCTTCAGCTGAAAATAATCAAGAAAAAGTGTCAAAAATTGACCTTTCTTACAAAAGTTGTTCCAGACCGGTGCAACAGCCTTAAACCGGGGAAGTCTTTGCATGGTCTTATAGTAGGGGTCGCTGCTTCAAGCAGTAAAGCGTTCCCGAAGTTTTCACTTAAAGCGACTAATAACTCAGGAGTGGGGGAAGGCTCCAAGGAATCCAATGATGGGAAAAAGTAGGACATGTTGTCCCAAAATCGTTCAAAGTTTTCGCAAAATCACTCTTAAGCTTCTAACGCAAAACTATTTCCAGTAACAAAAGTTCTGAAATCAGATGAGGGTGACAGTAAGAAAAAACAGTTAGAAGTGAATATGAAAAAAAAAACACGAAATAAAATTAATAGTTATATGTACAAGGGTTGAAACACCCGTTCCTCAAATAAAAGAAGATATGAACAGCATAAGCTACGAAAAGCAATTGATGATGTGTCATGCGACATGCGGGAAGGTACTGGTAGTCCATATTAACGAATGAAATTATGTGGTCAGTTTTGCTATAAATGGCAATTGTAAGATTAAGATTAGATGATTAAATAAAAAGAAATTATCAGGTGTAATACCTATGAAACCGGTAGATATAGATATATAGATGTCGTTAATCACAACGATACGAAGGATTGAACCGATCCATCTACTACGTATTATGATTTTAACATACGCCAGCAACATTCAGTAACTGACAATTCAGAATTCGTACAACAGCAAATTTTGTGCAGCGCTCAAAACGTCAACTTTTGTTCCTTCAAACTACGATATGTGGACAGCATTAATTTTCTGCTTCCATCTCAATAAAAGTCCGTTGGAATCCCATCGAGTGCTTGTAGAGGCTTACGGTGGATATGCTCTTGGCAGAACACAATGCAATGAGTGGTGCAATAAATTCAAAAGCGGTAATTTCGATGTGAACAACCAACCGCGTGGAATACCATCGAAAAAGTTTGAAGATGCCGAATTGCAAGCATTACTCGATGAAGATGATGGTCAAACGCAACAACAACTCGTACCAGACATGGACGTCGCCGACCTAGCCGCCGCCGACACGTTTTGACCCAGCCGAGCCGCCGGTACTTTATACCCGGCTGAGCCACCTGAAAACGGCTAGAAGGAAAAAAAAGCGTTGCTTCCGCAAATTTGAAAAACAACATAACCAAAGACCCGTACGTATCAGAATAGATGTGGCAAACAGAATAGATGTTACAAAAAGACTCGAACGTATCTAAAGATACAAATAAGCAACCAATCCAACGTTTTATGTTCTTTTATAACTGTATGAGTTTCAAAGATCCATAGAAATAACCCAAGGTAATGTTAAAGGCCCTACCAAAGTACGTTTCAAACCATTCATATCTACAAAAGATTATATCCAAGGATTGGGCTATTTCCTTCTAAAATCCTGAAACCAGTGTTCGCTTAAATTTAATTCTCTACAACTTCGCCTTTGGAATCAACTTTCTAACTATGATTCCGGAGATTTGGGTCATCCTGCCCAAATATGGAAGTGGCCATATACCAGCATTGGGCCATATTTCCCCAAAACCCTGAAACACGTTTTCCCTTAAATTTAATTCTCTACGACTTTGCCTTTGACAGTAAATCTCCATTAAGAAAATATAGACGAAAAATTGTTTTCGTATGTGGCCAAGAAACTAAATTTCGTCCATTCCATTGGTGCCAATGCCCAGACCCCTGACCCGATTCCCACAAAAAAATTTTCCCAGTTTTTTGATATCAAATACTTTCATTTGACATCAAAATGAGGAATTTCCGTGCTATACTTGCTGAGATATTTGCGAAAAAGTTTCATCGAAACTCGAAAATTTCATGTCCGACCTCCTCTTCTTCGACCACATCTCCGGAACTACCTGGCCGATTTTGCTCATCTTCGAACTTGAATCATGGGAAGCATCTACATTTCAAGGAAAAAAAAGTTTAGGGTGATCGGTTGAGCGGTTTGGAAAAAAAGTGGAGACGGACGGACATTTTTTTTATTGTTGATTCGTCATATTTAGATGATAATCAATGCATCCCGCCAACTCCCATCTCGATCTACCCCATGTTATAATAAAATTGTTTGTAGTAAACGTATAGGACCTCTTGTACTTCGTACGGGTCCAAACATCCATAAATAGTAAATTTTTTTAATCGAAATTCATCCAACCCTTGAAATTAGGTCCAAAAGAGTTCCATTCTGGCAAATTTTGTAAGTTTTGTTTGTTTGTTTTGAGATCTCACTAACAGCTTTTTACGGTCAATCACAAGTTCAGTCTGGACCACCGGCTTAAGATGACTTCCGAACCACACCCCACGAAGTGTGTAATACTATCGGAGTAAAGCAGAATTTGTCCGACACGGGAATCGAACCCGGATAATTTTGATGAAAGGCTAGTTCGTAACCACTGAGTCGTTCCGTCCTTAAGCTATTGATCTCAAGAAAAAAGTTTCTCAGAATTGGTTCATGGGACTTGTGGTGACGATCCTCAGATTAAGTATTTGCCGATGTAGTCTTCGTATTTAGTTATTATGTAGTAAAATTTCATCAATGTTGATGGTTTTGTTTGAAGGGAAATGAAAACCGTAAAACACTTCCAGTGTTCTTGGGATGCTAACAAAACGGCCACCTGCCGCCATATTGGATTTTGTTTCATATATATACATATAAAAGCCACTCACAATTCTTCATCCTACTTCCAATTTAACAAAAATCGAAAAACTAAAAGTGCTGATTTCGTCGTTTGCGACTCATCAGTACACCTTGTCTTAAGACCATGTGTATAACAGCAAGGATGGCCACAGAACTAGTTTTTAGTTAGAGCTAGTTTTTCGATTTTTGTTTAACAATTGGAAGTAGGATGAAGAATTGTGAGTGGCTTTTATATGTTGATTTAAGCGGGTGGACTTTAATCTGCCGAAGGTACAGCAGCCATAATAAAATATTACTTCTATGGGTGCAATTGTACCAAAACGAGAATGCTCTCAATTTTTACCATCATATATATATTTCGGTAAAAATTATTTTTAGGTAGTTTCGTTAAAAATCGAAATGCCAAGAAGAAGAAGGGATTACTGAGCAATTCTAACTTCGTTCGGATTTTCTTAACTGTATTTTGAGCAGTTTTCACAACATGGATAAACCTATTTTATCACAGTATAGTAAACACTTGTGATCTTAATAGAAATTCAAACTATACTATATTCGTTCTCACTAGGACTATACGTACTAGAGCTACAAACGCATGAAGGGCATTCACGCTTCTCGACTAAAGATATGATAACACAACTAAAGTTTCTAAATATTTGACATCATACGAGTATTCAATTTTATTTTAGAAATTTTTGAATTATCTTTATTTTTTGTTATAATTTGAAAAAATTCAAAAATGTACCCAGCCGCCGTTTTAAGCCGACATCGCCGCCGCCGCCTACCGCCTTTTTTCAGCTAGTCGCCGCCACCGTTTTTCAATCGGCACCCATGTCTGACTCGCACAACGATTGAACGTGTCCCAAAAATGCATTTCCGACTAAAGCTTACTATCGGGTCAGTTCAACCTGAAAATTTCAGGTCAGGTCACTTTTAGGTCAGGTCAAATCTGACCTGAAACCTGATATGATCTGTGAGCAAAACCTGAAATGATTTCAGCATGAAAATGAAAATGTAAAAAATCTTTAATATCAGTTATGAACCCCTTCTTACCACAAGAAACATTGTTTCATTTACAAATCTCGATTCTTACCAAAAGAAACATCACATCAGTGATGAGCGTCGAAACAATAGATGTAGCGTACTCGCGACTAGTCTTAAGAGGCTCGCAAGTGGCGTTTTGAATCATTCCTAATGGAATTGTACCGATGATGATACATACCAAGTAATGCTCCCCTAGCACATACTGTTTAGTAAACGCCGTAAACGCTTTTTTACGGTTTTTGTATGAACCTCTTCTTCCGTTTACAGTGCAGGTGTGTAACATTTGCGGAAAGAGAGCCCCAAATTTGGGATGCAAACTTCGAGTGATCCGTTCAAAACCGAAGAAATAAGGTTAAAAATGCAAGATATTTCTTATTTTCTTGTTTTCTACCAAAACTTGACTTCTTGATAACGAATTCATTTAAAAACAACACAAACATTTTTTACTCACGAGAAATGAAGTGAACATTTCATTCTACTCCTGCGAAAACTGACATTATATCAAGAGAAACCGAATTTTGGCACTCCTTCTACTAATGTTGCTCCTGGGATACTTTACAAAGATCAATGACAAAACTCAAATTTACTCGAAAGTAAAACTTTTGGTCGTGAGTTAAAGTAATTGACCAAAAACATCGCACACCAATTAGTGCTGAAAATTGACAACGATCACAGAATTGAAGCTTGTTTTTCATGTTTGTCAAAAAAGTCATCTTAGCTTCAATTCAAACGCCTTCTATCAAGAACACTTAGTTAAAACATGACTTGTGGTAACCTATAAGCGATTACCCAAAGCTAACTAATGAGAATCTATTAGATGATAAAATTTTACTAATATCAGTTAGTTACCGAATGAAGAAACAACGTATCAGTACAGATTCTTAAACTTTTCCAAAGACATATTACATGTGAAAATGTGTAAACGATTTAGTTGAGAATAGCTTAATTTTAGAACAAAATTCAACTTCAGTTCATCAGGTCGTATCAGGTCATTTCAGGTTATGACCTGAAAATTCAGGTCAGGGTCAGGTCAAAGTCAATTTTACCATCAGGACGACCTGACCTGTCGTAAGCTATAGTATCCCAGTGAAAATAAAATGAACTAAAAATGAATTTAGCATCAATCACGCGTGATGGGTTATAAGAGTAAAAAAGACAAATTTATGTCAATTCTGTCAGAGTGACAGAGTCAATTTTTATTCGTTAGTCAATAATTCGCAGGGATTAACTTGTCCTGAATACTTCTTAAGAGCAAAGCAAGCAGAGAAAAAAATGTGTTTTTATCTACTGGGACCAGGAAACGTTCACTTTTGTCATTTAAAACGGCTTTGCCGCGTATACAAATTTTCTCACATTAATATTTTTTTCTCAAACGTTTACTCATTCAAACGTAGGCACGCGTTGCAAGAAGACGCATTGATTGCATTAACTAAAAACTTAATTTGATTCGTTATCCCGATTGCCGGTATTACTTCAAAAACAATATGAATTCCGATAAACTTAGTAAATCTGAAAAACTAAAGCGTGGTTTTCAAGTGTAAGTATTTTCAAATATTCAACTTGCGATGTGAAATCCTAACTTTTTTTCTATCATAACTTTTAACCTTTTTCTTTTTTCAGAAACTGGATGATATTGAGAGACGCTGACACCAGAAAAGTGTTAGGACAAGAAAATACAGATTTATCGTTACCCCATCAGAAGCACGCCGCTCAGGTTCAGCGTGACATCCTTTATGAACGGTCCCTTATTACGTGTAGGACAGCAACGAAGAGAAAAGGGGTGTTTCGGTCCATCTTCAGGCTGTAAAATTTTTTGGAAAACATTTGTTAATCACAAAAAGGGAAATTAAGTTTCTGATGGAGGTCGCATTCAGTTTGTTTACCTTTAGTTTATTTATTTACTTCATCATTGGCCGCGAAGCCTTCTGACTAGTTACAATTATAAAAAAAATTATTACAAAAAAAAAACATAAATTAAGAGCGGGTCCGGAAGTGAGTTGCCGGCCCAGTCGACCCGTCGGAGTCAACAGACCCCTGCCCATTGTCAAAATTTCTTTAATAGTTAAGTTATAAAGTCAACGTCAACGTAAATTACTAGGCGTCAAATACCAGCTGTTTTTTAATGCATTTTAAATGGTTGAAACAGCTGGTATTTGACACCTAGTAATTTACGTTGACGCTGTGTGTACGTTTAAAACAGCATCAATTGAAATAGTTCTCTAAGAAAATATCACATTTTCATAGTTTCATAGACTAGATACAATGTGGCTAGACCACTTCAAATTTGAAATGAAAATAACTTGCTATGCCTCAATCGTCAATAAATTAAATTAAAAGGAATAAATTATGTTAAAATGGCGCAGAACTATTGCACAGAAATTTGCGAATAATAATAATAAGAATGGAACAAATAATAATCCTCATTTAAAAACCACTCACAAGTCTTAATCCTACTTCCAATTGTTTAACAAAAATCGAAAAAATCGTTTACGACTCATCAGTACACCTTGTCTTAAGACCATGTGTATGTATATCAGCAACGATGGTCATAGAATGATACTCGGACTATGTCAACTCGCCTTTTATACAATCCAGATCCTACGATTGGATGCATGCCATTTCGTTTGAACAATTTGGAAGTAAAAGAATTGTGAGTTTGTTATCCTGTTTGTCATTTAAATCTCTCCTTCCTCTTCTTTTATCTTCATGCCCTGGTCTCAATTCTTTGTCGATCTGCGTGTTACTCGTACAATAATTGTTGGGTGTCATGTGGATGTCATGTGCGATACGACGTTGAAAGAAGTTCGGAACGTGATCGAAAATGGTCACATTATTGACATCAAAGGTGTGGTTCTAAGTTATAGCATGGATTGTAAGCTCAGTTGTTTCTTTCAGTTTCTTGTTATGAACGTCACTCCTATGCTTCGACATTTGGTCTTTTACTTTCTGTTTGTCATGCCCACGTATGTGATGTCGCACATGTCACATTTGTATATCACTTTTGATTTATTTTGTGTGGGCACAGTGTATTTCACAGTGAAATTTTGACATTCAAAAATCAAGACTTGTGTCCGCATTACTAATTATAAACGTCTAATGTCCGTCTGTTTGTCCATTTTTTATTTATTTATTTATTTATGTGTAGGCCTATTCGTCTGTCTGTAACGATCCCGTTATTTTTGCGTTTAAACTGACGAAGAAAAAAAAAATACTTTTTGATAAGTTGTCGGGCATGGTGCAAAACGTCGAGAAAACATGTTCCGGGGTAGGATGTTGTTCTGAAATAAGGGAGTTATGGGTAAAAACGGGTCAAAATTGAAACCGTCCATAAGTCAGTCAAGATGTTGTGTTAGAGATTTGGTCGTCAAAGAAAACTCTTAGAGTTTTTGATGGCCTACAACTATTTAGAAGAAATCTTTTTGATCCGACTTCATGCGGAGGAGCTAGGCAGCGAAAACTGTTAAAATTTTGGGGTTTCCTCACTTTGTTGTTAGGGAACTTTTGTTGTTGGACAAAGTAGAGATAATTTTTGAGTGCCAATCGATAGTGGAGGCTTGGGGTAACAAAATTGCTGAACAATGTTGGGTGAAAAAGTTTCATACTCCCAAGCTAAAAGTCATTATTTGACGATTTTGCTCCAGAGCTGGAGCACCTATTAACCTATATCTCGGCCGGTAGTTGCCGGAATGAGGCCAGTGAGGTGTCAAATGAAAGGTTTCGAAGGTTGTGAAGGTAGCGCAATTGGGTTGAAGGAAATCGGTTGAGCGGTTCAGTGTCCAGGGTCGTTCAAAGGAGGCAAAAATGGACAAAAATTTGCTCCACTGCCCGAAAACACTGAAAAATTAATTTTTGATATGTTGTCGGGTATGGTGCAAAACGTCGAGAAAACATGTTCTAGGGTGGGATATTATTCTGAAATAAGGGAGTTATGGGTAAAAAACGGGTCAAAATTGAAAATCGGCCAAAATCAGTCGAGATGTCGTCTTAGAGATTTGATCGGGGAAGTGTCAGAGTAGAATACGTACCAAGTGCAACGCTCAATACGGGGAACTTGAAATACGGGGAACGTTGCATACGGTGAACGCGGAATACGAGGAACTTGGAATACGGTGAACGTTGAATACGGTGAACGTTGAATACGGGGTAAGTGGAATACGAGGGAGTGGAATACGGGGAAATAGAATGCGGAGAACTTGGAATACGGGGAACTTGGAATGCGGTGAACGTTGAATACGGGGTAAGTGGAATACGGGGAACGTTGCATACGTTCCATGGAGGAAGTGGTATACGGGGGAAGTGGTATACGGGGGAAGTGGAGTAATTTTACGGAAAAGAAAGAATTTTGATATATAGTGCCTTTCTCACCCACTTCGATTTTAGTATTATTAGCAGTAATATCAACGAAGTGAGATAATGACATGAAACATTACGCATCATTATTTAAAACGAAAAAAATATGCTTATGGCTCTCTGAATAGACAACAAGCGAAAATGATAAAGCCTGCGTAGCCCCTAAGGGCGGGGGTTCGACTAGTCGTTTATAATAAATGATGAATAAAAATAATTTTAATGGACATAGAAGCACTATTTTCGCAGTGTTCCATAGAGCACCCAAAAATTCAATGTTGGTTGTTTTCAGATTTAATGTCAAGCCCCTAAACAAATAAAATGGAGGCGTTCGATGTGATCATGATTTCAGAATAACCTTGTATGTTCTCATAGGGTTCAGTAAATCTCACATTACAATTGAACAAATTTTATTCGAATTCAGTTTTGTGAAATCAATTAAGGTTCCCGTGTAAACACTCAGATTTGTATGGAAAAAATTCTGATTTTGTGTAATCATTTTCTCGAATGTTTCGAATAGACGCTTTTAGTCTCCCTAACATTTGAACTTTAATTGCAACTTGAATAAATTGTCACAAGATGGCACTATTAAAATCTAGCCTAGGCGAATAGTCTCACTTAAGCACCCTACAGTACCTAAGGGAGACTATCCGCTGGTGGGGCGGATGTTTTTCGAATCAATTTAAAATGCACGTAAATTTTCTTAAAAAACTATCTATATTAGATTTGATTGATGATGTGCACAAATTGGCGGTTGGTACGGGAATGATTTTATACAAATCTATCTCATCTTCAACTTAACACGATGAATAAAATCCTCTCCCGTCAAATGCATGAATGAATGAATGAACATATCGATACATCGATACGTAACAAATTCACGCGCGCGAAATCTAGTTGAATTCAAAATATGAAATCCGTATCGAGTCCACATTACCCCCCTTAAGAAAAGCGGACGGGTTTTCTTACCAAACGGCCAGACCTTGTACGAACGGCTACACTTGGGCTGAACGTTAATCTCTTCCGGCTAGTGGATTTTGATGCGGTTGGTGCTGTCTCCTGATCTGTTGTCGACCCTCGACTTGCATTCGATGCCCTGGGTACGCGTACGGCTGGTGGAATTGTTGTTGTAGTTATGTCCGAATTTGCTATAGTTGGCTCATGCGAAGACGGTTCCACGTTTGATGGTCGGTTTCCCATGTCGACTGGTATGAATGCAGCCTTCAAGCGGTCGATGGAGATGTGAGTATCGCGTCCCTTCACTCTTAGCTTGAACGTCTTGTCGTATCGTTTCAACACTCCGTATGGTCCATCGTACGGTTGTTTCAGGCCGGGGCGCACTGTATCGTCGCGTACAAAAACGTGTGAGCAATCGGAAAGTTCTCTTTGGATGAAAACGTTTTTGTTACCGTGGCGTGATGTTTGTGTCGGCCTCAAACCACTCATTGCGAAACGAAAATCCTTCACAAATTCTGATCCGGTTGTCTTTACCGGTATTTCAGTGAAAAATTCCCCCGGAAGACGAAGTGTTGTGCCATAAACCATTTCAGCGGGCGTTGCTTTGATGTCTTCCTTGTACGTTGCACGAAAGCCTAGCAATATGATCGGTAGCTTGTCGGACCAATTTGAGGCTTGATGACACATGATCGCTGACTTCAGTCGTCGGTGCCAATTTTCTATATGCCCATTCGCTTGTGGATGGTACGACGTTGTTTTGTAGTGATTTATGCCTAACAATTCGTTGAGTTCTCGGAACAATTCGGACGAAAATTGTCACCTCGGTCGCTGGTGATGTGAAGTGGAATACCGAATCGGGACATCCAACCCGAAATAAGTTCTTGCAACGGTTTCGGCTTGCTGATTTGGGATTGGAATTGCCTCTGTCCATCTCGTGAATCGGTCGATGATGGTTAGAATGTATGAATTGCCTCTCGAATCCGGCAGCCTTCCCACCAAGTCGATGTTGATGTGGGAAAATCGTTCGTTGGGAACCAGAAATTGACCAAGCGGTGATTTGTTATGACGGACGATTTTCGATCTCTGGCACGGTATGCATTCTCGGACGAATTGTTTGCAGTCTTGACGAATACCCGGCCAGATGTAACGTTGCGTCACCAATTTCATTGTGCTCCGTGCTCCCGGATGCGATAGTCCATGTATTTTCGTTAGAATTGCCTTTCGGAAATGCATCGGGACGAACGGTCTTACGAAACCACCAGAGATGTCACAATGAACTTGAACAGAAGAATCCGGAATTTTTAGCAATTTTAATTACAGAGAATTACCTGTCTCCCTGTTTAATATTGACGTAAGGTCCGGATCGTATCTTTGCTTTTCGGCCAACAATTCGAAGTCGATTCGACCATGACTGTCAATACTTTCGATACGAGATAAAAAATCGGCCACTTCGTTCGTTTCACCCGGAATCCAATGAATATCCGTGGTGAATTGGCTGATATATACCAAATGTCGCAGTTGCCTCGGGCTAGCTTTCTCTGGTTTTTGACTGTAAGCATGCTGGAGCGGTTCCTGGTCGGTCTGTATGTAGAATTGTCGACCTTCCAATAGATCTCGGAAATGTTTAACCGACTTGTACATCGCCAGAAGTTCTCGATCATAGGTTCCATACTTCTGCAAATAGCATGTCCCTAAAATCTAATGTTTGTGTGCTGATTTTACGCATAAACCGTACGTAATTACGCATATATCACAGGAAATTCGGCTGTAACGCAGAGAAAAATTCAAAATTGAACCGCACCTAATGGGCCTATTATTGCTTGTCTAATTATTAGTTTGTACATCAAAATTTACACTTTTTGCTACAAAATTGCGGAAAACAATTTATGGGATAAATCATTTATTTGCATGAAAACAACGTTTAAAATCAACGCTTCCCTTCAACACAAAACATCACAAATCTAATTTTTTTTCTCACATTGTAACACAAGTCCAATTTTGATTAAACTAACTATTTACACTAAAATTTGGAATTATTTCTGCAAAACAATTATTTTCAAATTAATTTCAAATTAAATTCAAATTAATTACCACATAATATCTCTCAGTAATGAACGCGAATCCCTTCAGAATTCATTACAGACTGTGGTTGTGTGATTGTCGAAAACACAAAGGCTCCTTCAAATTCTCACAAAAAAATTAATGTAAAAAATTTGAGTTCGTTGAAGATAATAATAAATTACTGGGTCGTTCACGAAGGACGTCCGCTGTAGGGTGTGTAAAAACTGGACAGATCCAAACGGAGAGGGGGGGGGGGTCAAAAACAAGGAAATTTAGCAGACGCCGTTTGTGAAGACCCCCCATTAGGGTGGTTCAATTTCCGGTCATTTTACAACACACATGTTTTCGGTTGTAAGAACATGAGAGAAACTTTTCTGCATTATTACTTTTGTATTTCCGAACACTTTTGAGTATCACACAACCAAATGAAAGTTACCAATTTTTTTTTGTATGAAAAATCGCTGTGTGATACTCAGTGTTCGGAAATACAAAAGTAATAACGCAGAAAAGTTTCTCTCATCTTCCTACAATCGAAAACGTGTGGGCCCAAAATTGACCCAAAATCGACCCACCGTGTAATAGAGAGTTTGGGCAAAGCGACTTATCGTTTTTAGCTATGAGTTATAAGTTATATGTTTACGTTATAAGTCTACGTTATAAGTTATAAATTTTTATAAGTTATAAGTTTACGTTTTAAATTATGAATTCTTATATGTTATAAGTTATGAGCAACTAGTTATAAGTTTTGAAACTAGTCAGTACTGATCTGTATCAGTTTTAAAACTGATTAGTACTCAGTGTTGCTGATCAGTTTCAAAAATGATACGAATGAGTATTGATCAGTTTCAAAGCTGAAACGGATCAGTACTACTCATTTTTGGAACTGATTATTTTTAAATTTTATACGGATCAGTACTGATCAGTCTCAAAACCGATACGGATCAGTACTGATCAGTTTCAAAACTGATATGGATCAGTATTAATCGGTTTCAAAACTAATAATTTGTAGATAAAATTTAAAAGTTTATAACTTAAAACGTAAACTCATAACTTATAACGTAAACATATAAATATAGCGATAAGTCGCTTTGCTCAAACTCTCCAATAGCGAGATTAGGCAAACCTACTTATAGCAAAACTTATAACTTATACTTATAACTATAAGTTTGACTTATAAAAAAGTAATGATCAAAAGTTCTAATTTGTATTTCTAGGTTCTTTGAGCATTACCTTTTTATAAGTAAAACTTATAGTTATAAGCAAGGTTGTGCTCGCAAGTAATTTTTTTTAGCGACTCTAACGCTAACGGTAATTTCAAAAAATACTAGCGTCGCTAACTGATTCGCTAGTCTAAAGAAAAACTAGCGCGCTAGTAGCGGCCGCTACTAGCGGTCGCTAATTTTTCGCTAAATTAAATTGTAACTTTAAAGAAAAAAAATATCGATTTTCTTCTCACTAAAAAATGCGAGAGGATTATCCGATCTAAATCTTGATTTATTTTTCTCATAATAAATATAAAATGAATTTGTTTTGCTCTCATTTTCGATGAGAATAGATTCGATTTCAAAATGAGTTGAGCCTCAAAGTTTTCGTTGGTAATTTGGCAACGATCATCTCGCAAAACGTATTTTACTAAGCTAAATAGTCTTTTACACGCGGCACTACCGTTACGAGGGGCACCCTAAAAGTTTCGGGAATCGGCTATGAAACGATTTTGTTGCTTCTCAAAATAATCACCATTACAATCTATACACTTTTTTATCCTTAAAAACCAGTTTTCGAAACATCGACTCCATTCGGAAGTTGGGATTTGGGCCACTTCTTGTTCATATGCCTCGACAGCAGCTTCCGCAGATAAAAATCGCTTTCCACGCAACTTATTCTTGACACTCGGAAACAAATAAAAGTCGCACGGTGCCAAGTCGGGACTGTAGGGTGGATGCAGCA
Organism: Pseudolycoriella hygida; assembly: GCA_029228625.1. Classification (NCBI taxonomy): domain Eukaryota; kingdom Metazoa; phylum Arthropoda; class Insecta; order Diptera; family Sciaridae; genus Pseudolycoriella; species Pseudolycoriella hygida. The sequence goes on along the minus strand of CM055403.1, from coordinate 115,417,769 downwards.
TCAAATTGATTTTTTCCTTCTCCAAGAACGTCGTGGTCAGAGCACTTGTGTGAGAGCTTGCATTATCATGGTGGAGGACGATCTTGCGATTTCGACTCTTTCCACGTAGTTCTTCAAATACTTTTGGCAAACAAATCGTAGTATACCACTCTGAATTGATTGTTTTACGATCCTCAAGTGGTACAGTAGCCACATGACCACATTTCCTGAAGAAAGTAGCGACCATTTTCTTGGCGACGCTTCGAGCGCGAATTACCTTTGTTGGTAAATCTTCATTTTGAAACACCCAAACGGTGGATTGCTGTTTTGTTTGGGGATCATAGCTGTAAATCCAACTTTCGTCACCTGTTACGATGCTATATACTGGATCAGAAGCCCCATTGTCGAATTTTTTGAGAGAATCTCGGCACCATTTCACACGAGCCTCCTTTTGGTCGCCTGTCAATTCGTGTGGGATCCACCGAGAACAAAGCTTCCGTGTGCGTAAATGTTCGTGTAAAATTGTTTGTATTTGACTTTTCCCGATCCCAAGGGATGCAGCTATCTCAGCATAGTTCACATGTCGATGGCTGTGGAAGGTCGACCTTCACGAAAGTCGTCACTGAGGTAAGTGCGTCCCGATTCAAACTCAGCGAACCACCGATAAACAGTGGTCTTGGATGGGGCCTCATCTCCAAATGCTTTTTGCAAACGATCAATACACAATTTGAGAGTCAAGCCAGACTTAAAATCGTAGAAAATCATGGCTCTAAAATTTTCACGTGATAAATCCATTTTTTCTCTGCAATGACTTTTTGGAATTGTTGTATCTTTTGACTGCTACGATCGATTTTCATTTTGATCATCATTTTTAAATCAGGAAAGACCAATTTAATTTTTGTGTAAATTGGCGAAAAGTTTACACGAGCCGATATAGCCGATTCCCGAAACTTTTAGGGTGCCCCTCGTATTTGTGGTGTTGTACTTTATAAATAAACGTCCGATTTGAGGATAGTCCTTGAAAGAACTCGTTTTGGTATTGTCGTCAGACATATAATTATTCAGAAGCACTTCTGCTTTACAAAGCGATGGACTAAATAAACCGACCTGAGAATCCTGCATCTGAGTAGCCGAAAAGTCTTTGAAATGTCTTGAAATGTTTAATATCAGAACGATCCTCTTCTGGTTCTTTCTTCGAGTCTTTGCAGATCGATTTGTCAATTGAATCTTTCCTTACATTCTGTTTCAATTTTTTCATCAAAAGATTTAGTACCGAAATTCATAAAATTTTAGTCCATAAAACTAGCGAATGCGTTAGCAACTAGCGAAAACGTTTCGCTAAAGCAGTTTTAGCGAACGCTAGTCGCTACTAGCGAGATGTTTGCAATATTAGCTTCGCTATTAGCGGCGCTAGTAGCGACGCCAGTGACTAGCGACGCTAACCCAACCTTGGTTATAAGTATAAGTTTGGAATTTTGCTATAAGTCGATTTGCCCATTCTCCCTAATAATATATTAGGAGTGGTATGGCCGGTATGGCACGATTCCCGTTTGATGGTTATATTCCAGAAGAAACCTCTTTTGAGAAGCATGGGTTGGGAGAATCAGGTGAGAAATGGGGATAGAGTTGAAGCTGTTAAAAATTTCTTTCTAAAAAAACCTAAAAAACGACACCTTCGAGATATCGAACGTTTTATTTTAGTACAGCACACGTTACACGTTTTTTTATTGTCTCTTTTTTTCGTTCTAAAAGTAATTTGAAATAAAGATAACACCACATGCAATTACTGCCAAAAGTAGCAATCTTAGCGAGTCCAATTTTGTTTCACTTAGACTTACGGCTTCAGGTACATTGTACGACTTGCAAACGATTCCCGTTTTATCCAACCGTGATTTGATCAATAACCACGTATCCTCTTCACCATAAAATCTGAGTGAACAAGACTTTACGTTTTCGATCCAGGAACATTCTTCGCTTTTATCGTGCATACTAGAAAAGCAAGAAGCAATTCTTAATGAATATTCAAGAACCAGATAGATTAGGGAGGAATCTTGGATGAGATTGTAAATTTCACCAAATGAATTCAATGCTTCCCTGTATTTCCCCATCTTGAAATAAGTCTCGGCGAGTTGATGGCACGGTCTTATAAGAGCAACATTGACGACTTGCGGACTCAGCTTTTTCAATTGAGTAATGTAATTATAGATTTGTTCAACATTTGTTTGGTTCTCGTCAAAATTTTCCAGGTGCCGTTGACTTGTTTCACCTGTCTCTTTGGTCGCATTACGGTCTGAATCGCATAGCTTACAATCGCAAGGATGATCTGTCTTTTTCATCGCCATTCGTGCTTCCATCGATAATTGAGATGGTGGATCACAAAAAGATGCTCGAATCTCTTCGCCTTTTTGAATTGCTTTAAGCGAACGCAAAATTAAAACGTTGCCAATAATTATCCAAAAACTGTTGGCGTTCCAGCACGAATGACGTATTCTGGCTAATGATGGCCACAATCCCGTCACAAATGTAAGATGTTCGCCTTCAGCTGGGCCAGTGATTTCATTTATCCAAGCATTTAGACTGTGTTTTCGACTAACACCCGCAATTTTTTCCTTTGCGACCAGTGAAGCGTCAACATGCTGTGGACAGTATTCCTCGTAAAAATAAGATCTCCATTCTGGTTCGAATGTTAACTTCTCAGTGATTTCCATGGCGAGTAAATCGGTTGGAAAATCCTCTATTAAGCGATAGGTATGGCAATTCTTCCTATCGGAATCACCTTTCATATTCACAATGTAACTACAATTTTCAACATCACCAATCTCCCGCTTAGTATGGACGATACTAAATGCATGTTCAACCAAGAGTAGTTGGCCAAGGACAATGTCTTCTTTTGCATGAATGGTTTTATTTTTTTGTTTGTCATATTGCAGAGGTCTATTGAAATCAGCCAATTCCAAGTCTTCATTATACAATTGATGTCTATTATACAACTCCGAAAGGTCAAATTTTCCAGTCTCGTGTTGCTGTTGGTGTTGTCTTATAATGTTAAATAAAATTCTGCGTTGTCCCGGAGAAACTTCGAAATCTTCTAAGAAATGAAACGCCTCATCGTATTTTTTAAGGCCACAAAGCGCTTTAAAGTATTGAATTTTAGCTTGGAAGTTATTTCTGTCTTTTGTAAAAACCGCTTTCGCATCATCCAACACTCTGAAAAAATATCGAAGATTCAAGAATGCAGTGGCTCTTTTCATTAAGGCAGTCACATTCTCCGGTTCAATTTTTAATGCTGTATTGTAAGAGTAAACAGCTGCAATTAGGTTTTCCTCTGCCATTTTCACGTCCCCATCATTCATCCAATGTTGGACAGTGTTTAACTTTCCACCACCGATGCTCCAATGTCGATATTGTATCGGAATGTCTTCCTTCCAGAAAACTGTTGGAAAACATTCGATCAAAATTTTATCTGTGATGATCATTACATTGTTTGCATTATCCACTCGAAGTATGTAGCTTTCCTCGTTTAATTGTGTGCTCGCCGTCAGCCACGGATCCTTGATAATCAAAATGGCTCCAACTGGAATCAAATGCAATTTAGCTAATTTCGAACAACTATAGTTGAACAGTCGAAGTGGGATTGCTTGTTCTCCATACGGATCATCAACAAGGCACTGCATGCAATCTTCCTCTAGAATTGTCGGAACCAGATTGCGACATAAAAAGAACTTTTCCGTCAAGTGTACGTCAAAATTATTTACAAGATCTTTTATGTCGACATAGTTTTCGAGCGCCGGTGTTATTTCCTCTTGATGAACATACTGTGTTATTGAAACATCTACCTCATAAGTACAATTTGCACAGTAACGTTTTAAAGATGCTTCGTGTTTCTGGATAAGATACCTTTTATCTGTATATCTGTCGTCTAAGACATTGTTATGTTTGGTGAAGATGCTCATCATTTTCGTAGCTTTACTTTCACAACAAAATACGGTCTGTAAAGAAATTATTTTTAACATCAGCGTTCTGATTGATTGATTTAGTTAACCTGCCGATCATGAAAATCAAGAATTTAGTTAATGAAATTTAGTTATGTATTTCAATTCCTTGAAAAAAGTCTAATTTTAAAAGATTTGGCCTATTGGACAGTTACACAAATACACTTTTTGGTAGTTTTAGCGCACAAAATATCAGTTTCACTGAAGGTTATGAATTGAACATCAGGTCCGCATTGGGCGAGTGCCTCCATTCAGCATATTTAGTAATTACCACAGACTGCATTATATAACAAGTGCACATTTTACGGTGTACTAAAAGTCGGTCGTAGCGCTATGGTGGCCAACGCCGGTCACGAATACCTAAACAGCGAAAGGAAGCTTTAGAAATGTTGTGGAATAAACTGCCCGGCATGCAAAATCTGAAATGGTACACTGTTCCATCGTCATCATTTTCGACTGTCGATTCTAAGTGAACCAATTTTTATGATTGAGAGCAGGATCGTATTCGCTAAGCAATGTCTTTAGCAACGTTCACACTAATTAAGAAAAATTTTGATCAGAGAAAAGTAAGCGCGCCGATAACTGTCGCTTCGGACAATTCGAAATAAGGGAAAACCTTAAAATATCTTATTTTTACCGTCATCGTCACCAGGGTCGAATTAATTCACAAAAATTCACAAAATTCGCAAAAATTCACAAAAATTCGCAATCATCATCATCATCAAACTTTATAGACCGTTAGTACCTTCCGGTGTGAGGTCTTTCTGTCGCAACCCCAGATTGGTGAACTATCGTCCTCCATGCCCTCCTATC